>JARFJB010001954.1:2607500-2627500 GCA_036346205.1 Vesta saturnalis
CGTTAAAGAAAATATGCCATATAGAAAAAGGCGTAGCAATACCTGGCACGAACTCGAAGACACACGCACTCGCCCACACACACACACACACACACACACACACACACACACACACACACACACACACACACATACACACTCTCACACACATACATACACATACGCACACACGCACGCACGCACACCCACACACACACACACACACACACACACACACACACACACACACACACACACACACACACACACACACACACACACACATACACACACAGACACACACTCTACACACACCCACACACACACACACACACACACACACTGTTACAAGTTTCTCCCCACACCAAAATTCAGATGTTATCGCATTACAACAGAATTAAGAAAACGTTTCGCAAGATGTTCTTACAAGATATTAATGCAGTACAAGAGGATAAAGTTAGTATACTATTTCAAGCTTCCGAACAGACACAAGTAAAGCTGTCCAAAAACACTCGCAAACGCTTTCAGCAAGCACTAACATCAGCGACATTTAACACGAAGCTAGACCAAAAGCTTCAAAACGAATGGGTTATCGATACAACCCATTGGAAGTCTTTCTTCAATGATCTTACACCCGGATATATAGGAGAGGTATCGTGGCGCTTCGCCAAAAACAGGATAGCAGATCCAATATACCTTTGTAAAACAAAATTAGACAGGCGGACACTGTTTTTTTGCCAAGCGATAAACGCAAATGCTTGGCACATGTTGGTGAACTGTCCTAGAATTAAAAGTACTTGGGTTTTGGTAAGAAACTTAGTGCAAGGGATATGCTCGAAAACTGTAACACAGAGCAGCCTAGTGTGTGGGTTAGAGGCAATACAGAAAAATAAACCTCTCAAATTATGTTCTTAATTTTTGCAAGTACCATGTATACACAGAAGCCATAAATAGTATGAAGAATAATAAAATGCAAGTAAACTTTAAAGAGTCATTTACGCATAACTTTAAGAATAAATTAATTCAAGTGTTTTCTTGGCACAAAGGAAAAATTCGGTAGGAGTTTTTCAACAACAATGGTGCATTAACAAAATTTTATGTTATACAGCCAAAACAGCAACATAGAATGGGTGTTCTACTACAATAATGAGTCAAGTATGGCGAGTGTATGACATTGTAAAACCAATTATAAAAATTTTAGATGTAACACAAAACAGTATGTAAGACAATTGTTGTAATAAATATAATAATAATAAAATAATAATACAACACACACACACACACACACACACACACACACACACACACACACACCACACACACATACACACACACACACACACATATATATATATAATGAAATTTTTTATAACTAATTGCTTATGTTATCAAAGGTTGCGCAACTAGGGTCTTAATACGTTTAAAACTCTTTGATATTTCCAATATTTCGGAATCTTTTATTTAATAAAGTAAATCCATTATATCAGAAACACAATAAACACAATGTTAAAACAAGATCAAGTTTACTAGCAGTTACTTATCTAAGTTATTATTTAAAACTAGTGAGTTATTTCATAGATTAAATTTACATTTTGTGATCAGTACTTTAACTCAATTAAACATGTCATTGTTAATTGATGATTAACAGAATGCTGGAATGTTATCATGTAAATTAATTAACAACATTTTAATATTTTACTAATGCAGTAACTGTAGACTTGCATTGTTAATCATTTTCTGTCACGTTGGTACATTTGATTTTACTTAGGTTAAGCAAATGTAACCATAAATGCGCAAATTTGAAATTCATCAATAACTAATTGTCTTCAACATTAAACATTAAAAAGGTATGTAAAGAAATAACTTACATTGTTACAGTATACCGATTTGATTCATAGCGTTACCCTAACTTTTTAAATGATTTCAGAAATAATCTGGATAATAGTATACTCAAAATTAAATTATGAATTTGAAATATTGAATATTTAGTGTTCTATGTAAGGTATTGCAAGAGCACACACTGTTGCTTTTCACATGACAACACACACACACAACACACATCATCACACTACACTAACACATCATTCTACAATAAAAATATATTACATATATATATATATCAACTACATATATATATATATATATAAATATACTATATTATATATATATATATGTTATATCACAACGTACACATCTAGCACAGCACACACACACTACAACACATAGACAAACAAACACACACACACACACACACACACACACACACACACACACACACACACACACACGGACACGGACACGGACACGGATAAACACGAACACCGATACCGTGACGAACATCGACACCGAGACGGACACGTACACAGGGACGGACGTGGCCTCTGACACATGATCACACACTGACACTTACACAGATAGGGACAGTCACGGAGACGAACACGAATATAAACACGGATACGGGCACAGCATACAGACACTGACACCGATAGGGACATATTCGAGATCATGATCACGGACACGGACATTCACAAGCACGGATATGAGCACCAGAACAAGCACAAAGACAAGCACACGCACCAGTACAAGCTCAAGCACACGACCTAAGATTGTGGAACGTCATATCGAAAATAGAATTCAACGCGAGCACTAACGCGTACACACACAAGCAAACTCATACACACACAACAGACACACACAAAACACACACACGCGCGCGCACGCACATACACACAGAAACGCTCAGGGATAGAAACGGATACTCATGGACACACATATACACGCACACACACACACACACACACACACTCGGACACGGACACACACGCACATACGGAGACGGACACTCACGGACACGGACTCGAGCTCGGACACAAACGCAGGCTTAGGGGCGGACATACTCTAAGACACAAGCACGGACACTTATAAGAACAGACACGAGGGGAAAACACGAGCACAAGACGTAAAATTGTGAAATCTCAAACAAAAAAGTATGCAGTTAAGAAAAAGGTGTGGTAACACCTGGCGCGAACACACACGCGCGCACACACACACGCACACACACACACACACGGTCTCAGAAACACAGAGATACAGGGACACACACGAACACGGAAAAGGATATAGACACGGACACGGTTACGAACACATGCTCAGACATAGAAACCGAACAAGGCACGGACGCGGACATTTACACAGATACGGGTACAAGAACACACGCCCGCGCACACAGGCGCGTGCACAGACACGGTTATAAACATGGACCCGGTACGGACACAAGCACTCACGAGAACGGGCACACACTGGGACGGACAGACCACTCACGAACACGGGCACGGACCTAGACACGAACACAAGGAAAAACACGGACACTGACACAGATACGAACACAGACAAGTACACGGATACGGATATAAACACGGACTCCAGCTCGGACACAGTTACAGACAGGTATGTAGATATACTCAAAGATACGAGCATGTACAAGCGCGAGCACGCGCATAAGCACGAGCACTAGCAAACACAAGGACAAGCATAAACACAAGATGTAAAGTGGTGGAGCCTCAAACAACAAAGAATATGCCGTAAAGAAGAACGCATGGCAACATCTGGCACGAACTCAAGCACACACACACACACACACACACACACACACACACACACACACTCACACACACTCACACGCCCACACACGGGCACTCATGGACACGGGCACACGCGGACACGGATACACTGTTACAGGCTAAATACTCACTAGAGCATTTATCCCGTAAATACAGTTTGTGCCACGGCATAGCTCAGCGGTGTAGCCGGCGTTCTTACTTAACGTTGTAAAAGGGCATTTGTCGCAACTCCAAAAACGTTAAATTCGGGTAAAAATGTAAAAAAGGCGCCACCTGTTAAATAAATTTCTAGCGGAAAAGCATCATGAACAGATCTTATATTGGCCTAACAGGAAACCAAAAGGGTTACTAAAAAAAATTACTCTATTACTAACAATTCTATTCCAATGATCTGTACGCTAAGGTCACCCAAATTCCAATGAAATTTTATGCTTTATGTAACAGCCGCAGAATTGCCAAAATGAAACCAAACTGATTAAACATTTCGATAAACTACACGCTAAATTATTAGTTCAACTAACCAAAAATAAATGAAAACACTACAACAAAATTAAGCGTGATGGAAAATTTATGAAACCTTAAAATTTATTAAACGTCGATATCAGGAGGTAATACTTATGTTCTAAAACCATTACCCCGCTGCCATAACAAATAATTAAGTTCGCTTACCTGTTTAGCAAATCTGTCACCAGCAAAGATGTCTACAATCGGTACGTTGATGCCTTTAAAAAGTAACTCCAAACATACTTGCGATTATTAGCAAAACCCTCGTATGCAAAATCAAACAGCTGTTCGGTCAACGAGCGACTCGCTACATAATTTACGTTACTGTACTTCATTTACAACCAGTCGTAATTAAATCAAACAATCCGCTATCAAATATGCTCAAATTAAAAGAAAAATTGCATTATATCTTTAAAAGTTACGTTAAAATTATATCATATATATATATATATATATATATATATATATATATATATATATATATATATATATATATATATATATATATATATATATATATTATAATACAATTATATAATTATAAATAATTATATATTGATGTAATGAAAAACATCATCATCGAAATGTTAACTCAATTGCTACATAAATCAAAACATTTACAGTGTCAGTATAAATACCAAAATAACAAAAGATTATGACAAAAATATTGCGTCCTCTTTGCGACGCATAACCACACATAATTTGAATACAAATTCGTCAGTATAATAAATAAAAAGAATACTGAGGTTAATCGATACAAAAATCAAACGTGAATGTCAAAAGTCAGCGTATTCAAACGTCTTTATATATAACAAAAAAATATAATACACAGGAATTTACTAAAAGTTCAACCACTGCAAACCAAATACATAAAAAGGTTTACCTTGTATTCGGAACAGACCCTTTGCTATTCAGACACCTAGGATATCTAGACGATGACCTCGACGGCGGCGGCAATATAATCAATGTAGAAACTCGAACTCAAATATGACAACTCGTGAATACTCCTCTTTTCAATACGTTTTGATTGATCTTGCAATTGGTTGTTCGTTGCACTATTACTTAAACTTCCATAAGCTTTGATTACTTTACGCTACTATGTACAAGTACTAACTTTAGCTTTACACACTAAATCGTCTATAAAACTAACACCTCCTAACTCCAAAGGAGTAAGGATCGGCACCTATACAAACACGGTATGCAACTTCCATGAACGAGAAATATCGATATTCGACAACGACAATAGAATTTGTTTCGGGTAGAACGAAGCCAATATGTGATCCACCAATTAAGGGTGTATTCGGAACCAAACTTCCACGGTAACTATTCTAAACCCCACGAAATTGGCGTAAACAGTTCACTACCCCAAACCAAAAATCTTCGTGGGGGCACCGCAAACAAGGATCCTGCTGCTACGGCATCTCTGACCGAACTAATTGCTACTTTATTCAGGATTCGCGATCTTTCATAACATCTACCACTATGCCACTCAACCAATCACAAAAAAGAACTACTCAAAATTTTAAATGTGCCAAAACGAATTGATCCCGAAAGCCGTCGAAAAGAAATTACGTCACCAAAGAAGTTGTTCAGTGCGCGAGTCTTATCAATGTAACCCGTTATACGCGCCAAACAAAATCTCGACAAAATTCAACCTTAAATTAACATCCATAAAATCCAATATCTTTTTTCTTTTTCCTTTCGAAAAGAAGACAACAGTCTGGCGACTAAAAATAATTTTTGCACAAGATGTACCATACAATGTAATAAATTTTATACTTATTTTATAAAACTTAATCTCCTTTCATTTAACAAAATACATCAATATTAAACATAACGAGAACATTTATGTACCAAAAAACTAATCAACATCTTTCACACTAATCTAGTAAGGAGGGAATTCCTCTATTATTGACACCAAAATCTAAACCAAAGCTTAATTTAAAACTGCAATCTAAACTTGCTAAATGAACCAATAACTTTATTTCATTTTCAAAATGGGGATTCTAAATGCGACTGCTGTTAATAAAACAATTTCACATGTTCTTCAATATGAAAAGACAAAATAAAACGTTACAATTCAAAAAACTTTCCAAACATTGATGCGTTATTAAATTTACTTAAGAGTGTTTATACTACATTTAAGATGTACGGTACTAACAAATATCGTATAATTTCGAAAATTATCGACAAATCTTGATAAAATCATAGACACAGAACAGCACTTACGCATTTACGCACACACGCACGTACATCGTCTTGCCAAGATCTTCTTGGTGGTCCTCTAGCAAATGCCAACGTTTCATCTAGAAATACAAATAGTAGAGACGATGACGAGGTCACATTATGCACATATTTTCTTTTAAATTAAAGCTTTGCGGATGTGATATTCTTGTTATCCTCTTTTTTTTTTAATTTGCTTTTTAGCATGCTCGAAATAAACTGCATCTCGTATTGTATGTAGTAAACTTACAGGTGTATCGTCTGTTTTGAACTTATAACGAGTGTCTCCAGAGTTTTCGGCACTGAAAGGTTCCTTTTGTTGTTCTCAATCATCTTTCTTAATGTAGTAACACTGATCCCGAAAGCTTCCGCTGCGCTTTCTTGCGTAGCTTTAAAATTACGCAAAGAACCAAAATTATCTTTCTCTCAGCAAAATACTAGCATACTCATGGGAACGATTTTAAAACTTTTTCGAATATTTTCAAATAAACTGGAAACGCAAAAATGCACCCGTTACTAAATTAAAATTCAATTTTTTAGCATGTATTGGAAATTAGATGTTTACTAACTACATTATAATTACATCATTGATATCACATTAAATCCTTGCTCTATTAATCACAATTACAAATCCAGTTAGGTAAAACATTTTCTCACAAAAGAAATAGCCGCATTACAAACAAAAGGAGAATTGCTACTATTTTTTTCAAGATATAAGTTCATCATAAGAAACTAATTTTGTAATTACTCGAATTACTTTCTCAAGCGGTCCATATAGTTCATGTATTCGTGTATAATCCATGTAGTTCATGTATTCATAACCAATTACGAAACATAAAGAGGTCAATAAGTAACAGGAAGGCTTATTAATCACTTGTTTTCACATAAATGATTGAAACGGCATTAAAATCTTTCTCCATTAATCAGTATTAGACATGCGTTTGTATAAATTAATGCTTTCCTTTCAATGATTCATGTAATGTGCAATTCTGTGTACCGCAAAATAAGTGAAACATTTATTGTGACTGTCTTACGCTTTTTAGTGGATGTTTTCCTTTTCGCCCCAAATATGCCTTACCCTAGTTTTATTTCTTTTTGGTTAATGTACCTCAATTTAAACCGCCCATAACGTAGATCTTTCTTCTTAGTTCACTGCTCGCGGTCAGAAATTGAAAACACACTTACCTTCTAACCCCTAGAATGGCAAAGATATATTATACCTTCAAGAGCGGTAGTAAGTAATTCGTCCGCTTTTGAAACATTTGTTTTCTGGACTATACGTGGCCTATGATTTTAATAGGGCTTGAGAAGGGGCTGGTAGGGACACGAAGTTGTCTGTTACTTAGTATATCAGGTATACGAATTTCTAAGTGCTTGAAAGATTTAATATTTTGCCTGGATTTTATGTATATTTGAGTACTCACACCCTAAGTGATAAAAATAAATTGCTCAATAAAAAATCGAAATGCGACATTCAGAATCTTGTGCTAACAGCTTTTCTAAGGTTGTTTTCAAACCTAGGTCAGCAATGTTTCATACTCAATGCCTTTTAGCTCCAGAACAATGCGGCATAACTTGGGACACTCGGTATTTTTATACTTAAATGACGTCTGGCGCCATCGCTCTGCGAATACCCTAACTCAATCACCGATTGTGGATTGCCAAAACGTTAAAGTAGGGAATTTTACTGTTTATAGTTTGTTAGATTGGTGTTTTTCACCACTTTGAATAATTTGGTGAGTTGTTGCATTTCGCTTCTTTAGAATGCCTAAAGTGTGACGTGAGGCTCTCGAAAACTATCCAATTCATCGGTAAACTGAAAATCCCGATTCTAGATTATAACCTTCACAATCGGTTTGCGCTTTTATCTAACCTCAAAGCATCACTCCAAAGTGTAAAGGGGCGGTAAACTAAAATTAATCGTTTTCGTAGTGTAAATTGAGAAATGTCAGTCTAAAGTAATTAATTGCTCGTCGAAACAAAAAAAGGGCAATTAAGAACATGGGTTATTCCAAATCATCAAATATGTTATGCGTGAGCGCTTCTGGAAACACTCTTATTGGGGGATTGTTAACAAGGCACGAAACTTGTATTCAAAGTGGCTAGGAGGTGAGAACAATTTCTTGTATAAGAGATCAAAACTGGTTCGATGACGCCATTTTTGAACACTGGTTCTTTATTTCAAACCTCGAGAGGGTATAAAGGCTGTCATTGGAGAATTTCTTGTTTCACGCCTATCTATACAAATCATTGAAACATGCGAGCAACACGGGATACAATTAATTTTTCTGCCATCCAACAGTACTCATGCTTATCAACCATTAGATGTATCATATATTGTACGATTGAAGAAGATCTGGAGAAAAATTCTTTGAGACTGGAAAGAAACACACCTCACCTGCCTTCCAAAACAGAGTTTCCGAGGATATTGAAGCAAAATATAGACCAAGATTGACCATACTGTGTGTTGTGTGTGCGCTTGTATTGTGTGTGTGTGTGTGTGTGTGTGTGTGTGTGTGTGTGTGTGTGTGTGTGTGTGTGTGTGTTTGTGTGTTGAGTATGTGCGTGTGTGTGTGTGTGTGTGTGTGTGTGTGTGTGTGTTGTGTGTGTTGTGTGTGTGTGTGTGTGTGTGTGTGTGTGTGTTGTGTGTGGTGTGTGTGTGTGTGTGTGTGTTGTGTATTTGTGTGTGTGTGTGTGTGTGTGTGTGTGTGTGTGTGTGTGTGTGTGTGTGTGTGTGTTGTGTGTGTGTGTGTGTGTGTGTGTGTGTGTGTGTGTGTGTGTGTGTGTGTGTGTGTGTGTGTGTGTGTTTGTGTGTGTGTGTGTGTGTGTGTGTGTGTGTGTGTGTGTGGTGTGTGTGTGGTTCGCCAAGATTGGCCATACTGTGTGTTTGTAGGTGTGGTGTGTGTGTGTGTGTGGTGTGGTGTGTGTGTGGTGTGTGTGTGTGGTGTGTGGTGTGGTGTGCGTGTGTGTGTGCATGTGTGTGTGTGCATGTGCGTGTGCGTGTCGTGTGTGTGCGTGTACGTGTGCGTGTGAGTGTGCGTGTGCGTGTGCGTGTGCGTGTGCGTGTGCGTGTGCGTGTGCGTGTGCGCGTGCGCTTGCGTGTGCGTGTGTGTTTAACAATGTTTCGTGAAGATTCGTTACACTGTGTATGTATGGGGGTGGGTGTGGGTGTGCGTGTTGTATTTCGGCTTGATTTTATTTCTTCTGGACGTGATTACATATTGGAAGAAATCCAGCGGCGGCGAGGAGGGCTTTATTTTTAGCAGTTTTTTTTGTTTTTATCAAGTATTTATGAAACAACGGCATATTTCAGAGACATAACAATATAGATCTTAAGCATACCAAGTAATTATGTTCTATGAATTATTTTTATATGATGCGTAATTTGGTGACAAATAGATTCCTAAAGTAGAATTTAAGCGTTAGTTAGAATTTTTTCAATATCTCAATAACAATTAATTTTATAAGAAAATGTACGAACGTACTTTTTTAAGAAAATTTAATTTTGCTCGACTTTTCTTTATAAAGTTTTTTTAATACAAAGCAAAATAAGAGTAAAAATTAATTAAATAGTATTGAACACTGTATTATCGACATTTTATGGTAGTGGGCGGCTTTATAATTTTTTTCAAGTTAATATCTAGATGTCTGTTATATCCTCTCTATCTAACATAAAGTTTTAAACGTCCATCTGATATAGATTATTGCTTTTATTTTTACAATGTTGCCTATTTTTGTTATAAGACGTATTAAAAAACAGGTTTCAATATTACCCTAAAATAGTATATTAGAAAACAAGTTTGATAAGACCAGTCTTGAAACACGAATTCAAGTTTTAAAAAAAGGGGCGTAGCCACGAGTTTTTTAAAGAATGAGTGCTTCAGGGTTTTATGAAACACGTTTTTATGCTATTTTTTGTAATTTGCCTTTTTTAAATAAACATTTTTACTTTAGTTGAGTTAGAGATTTTTGCTGATATCAACGTTTTCCGCTGGACGTATTCTGTTTTTGACACATTTTGTAAGAGGGACATGCATGACATAATTCCAGAACAAGCTTTGCCAACCTAAAAATTTTCGTAAAATGTTCGGTGAATTAATAGCTATAGTGACATCGCGTTTCTTAATATGTCTATTAACACGTTCACTGCGATACCAGTCAAAGGGATCTTGTTCAAGGATGCGGAACCAGGCACATGTGCCTGGTGACTATCATTTATTTGGAGCCGCTACCAGACACATGTGTCTGGTAGGAATGACTTTTTATTTATGTTATTTTTAAAAACTAGCGTAACTATCGACAAATGTTTTTACTGTTTTTTTCTTGGTAATTGTACCAAGAATATTGGGCTCTAGCCGCAAAGTAGTAAACGAGGTGGTTTAGCCAGGGCAGGTTGATTAAACTGGACGAATTTAATGAAAAACAAATAAAAGTAGCTTATGATTAACACATTATTTTATTTATAAAAAAGACGTGGGAACATAACACAAGAATACTTTAATTTCTAATTAAGTTTAGCTATTTTATTATGTCTGTCATTAAAGCATGAGAGACACATTGCAGGTTTTCGATCGCAATCACCGCAAAAACTTGACACTTTGGTAACTTTTTTGTCTGCGTCCTTACTAGATAATGTAGCTCTTAGCTTTTTATAGCAACGTACACAGTTCAGACGCCGTTTACTCCCTGGACCCTGCTCGAAAGTAAATGTATGTATCCTTTTAGGGGTGCAAGCTGAACGTATATTCTCTTGTTCACTACCTTGTTCCACTAGTGAAGTCGCTAGGTTCTCTCTAAACTGTAGCATGCTAAGTTTCTTGTTGTTTTTATTAGCTTCATTAAAAACTACATGAGAATTGACAATTGTAGTTCCTAATAATAATTCGAACGCCGTTTTCCTATACCATGTGAGCCCTTTTCTTAAGGCTGTGTAGTAAGAAGACATTTGATCACTCAAATCGACGCCTCTTTTAGCATTATTGTAGTCAATGATGCATTTAGGTTCCAGAACTGTCTCTGAACTTCTATTCTTTTTTCCCGTATTCCGCAAGGTGATATCGTGGTCTTTTTTATTGGATATCATAAGTATAGGCCTTTTATCTTGCCACTTTATTATTTTAACGCCTTTTCGGTTATGTACCCCTATCACTTCATTTTTTTTAATACCGCGCTTAACAAATTCTTTTGGAAGACCTCTTCTGTTCGATCTAAGTGTTCCACAATAAAAAGTTTGTCTTGCTTGAAGTCTTTTTGCAAGTGGGACACTTGAGTAAAAGTTATCAGTATATAAAATGCGACCTGAATTAAGTATATTATCCATAAGGTTCATAACCACCGTTACAGTATGTAAATCATTGGAATTATTTTGAGTATCCTCTTTGCCACAATACACCTTTACATTTATGGTGTAGCCTTCTAAGGTGCACAACTTATACAACTTAACACCGTATTTGTGGCGTTTATTTTTAATATATTGGCGTATACCCAAACGCCCCCTCCAAGGAATCATGCTTTCATCAATGACAACTTCTTTTCCTGGCGTTAAAATATTTTGGTAGCTGGTATTAAGTAGAGCCAGAAGAGGCCGTATGCGAAAAATCCGATCTTGGGAACCATGTAAATTTTCATTGTTGTTAAATGAATATTTTGCAAAAGTAACAAGAATCGGTCTCTAGTTATTTTTGCGCTAATATATTTATTATGATAAAGGTCATGTTTCGACCAGTAAAGATTAATTGTTGGAACTCTAACTAATCCCATGCATATAATTATTCCAAAGAATTTATACATTTCTTCTGCGTTTGTATCTGTCCAAGATTTGATGCGAGACTTGTTCGTTCGACTCTCAGTATTTATCTGCTGTAGCGCGTACCTGTTTGTTTCAGTCACTATTAAGCCCATAATTTCCTCATCTATGAAAAGCTTAAATGTATCTAAGGGACTACTGCACACTGTCGGATCCACATTCATACTTTGTCGGAGTGAGTACTCATTTATGTTCAGCGCATTATCCGTATCCATTGGTACCCACACGTCAGTCTAAAGATCTTCTGTAAAATGACAGTAACTATAATTTCATGGTGGTTATACATTTTTGAATTTTATAATACTGAAAAAAAAAACAACAAAACGGTAAATAGATTACCTAAAAATGCATCAGCCTCATCTAAAACCAGATCTGCATTACTTTCATAGATAGATACGTCACCAAGTTGCTCTTCGTCTGAGGTATCTGAAGAAGAAGTTGGGATATAATCTGGATCTGAAACTGAGTGAGTGCCGGCAGATGGATCTTCTGGATCACTTTCAATGCCGTCATTTCCACTAGAACTGCTACGTTCCACTGCGATGTTTATTACAGAGTCATACTGTAATTCAGTGGGCTCAGACAAATCTGGATTACATTTTACAAGATCCAACTCAACTGACTGCTGTAAAATAATTTACACAATATTATTGGCAAATCAGTTTGAAAAAAAATTACCTGTATATAAGCAGATTCAACTAAGTTTGGTGAATGGGATGTCCCATAAGTTTTTTGAGGCATCTGTTTTGATTTTTGTACATTTGAAGTGGTATCTTGCTCTATAGGCTTCTATATTGAGAAAATGTACGACTTGTAGTATAGGTTATGTTAAATATTGAAGTTTTAAAACCTACCTGTAATTCGGTAGAATCAACTAAGTTTGATGAATGAGATGTCTCATAAGTTTTTTGTGGCATCTGTTTTGATTTTTGTACATTTGAAGTGGTCTCTAGCTCTGTAGACTTCTATATTCAATAAATTTACGACTTGTAGTATAGGTTATGTTAAATATTGAAGTTTTAAAACCTACCTGTAATTCGGTAGAATCAACTAAGTTTGATGAATGGGATGTCTCCTAAGTTTTTTGAGGCATCTGTTTTGATTTTTGTACATTTGAAGTAGTCTCTAGCTCTGTAGACTTCTATATTCAATAAATTTACGACTTGTAGTATAGGTTATGTTAAATATTGAAGTTTTAAAACCTCCCTGTAATTCGGTAGAATCAACTAAGTTTGATGAATGGGATGTCTCATAAGTTTTTTGTGGCATCTGTTTTGATTTTTGTACATTTGAAGTGGTCTCTAGCTCTGTAGACTTCTATATTCAATAAACTTGTAGTATAGGTTATGTTAAATCTTGAAGTTTTAAAACCTACCTGTAATTCGGTAGATCCATAACGTACACCACCAACACTTGATATTTCGAAATTTCTATTTTCTTTCAATAACTCAAATATTTTTTGCCGCACAGATTTGAAATTATTTTAACTTGGTGCGATACCGGTCGCATGTGTCCGGTAAATACAACGCATTATAGAAAATATATCTTGTGGCGGTCGTCAGATAGTTACCTACAATTCTGATCCCACACAAGCGGTTCGAAAGATACAGCTTTCGGCGCAACGTGATAGATGGCACAATCAGTACCCGTCGCACCGTAATAAAGTATACCAGACACATGTGACTGGTATCGCAGTGAAAGTGTTAAAGAATCAGAATAGAAGCAAATTACAAACAAAAAAAATATTATTAGCATTATTTCATTTCGTTTCGTTTCCACTTTGAAGGTTGGAAGGTCGTGTGTTGTTCCACATCAGATATTTTATTTTATTTAGAGTTCTACCCTTCGTTTATGTGTTCGTATTGTATCTTTATTATATAAACACGTATGGACCTATCTATTATGGGTTTTTTCCACGTAGAAGCTCATTTTTTTATTATATATTGGGAAATATTGTTTAAATTATACCCTAACAATGCAAAAGCTTGACTTACCATATTTAATAATAAGTTCTATGATAAATAAATTCAAATCAATCGCAAATATAATTATCAACCAGCTCATTAAATCATATTAATTTATCTCACGCAATACAATAATGTTCAATATTTAAACATTTTATAATCTTTATCGAGAACCAAACAAAATTAATCAACTGTTAGAAATCTGCTAATATATATATATATATATATATATATATATATATATATATATATATATATATATATATCATATATTCTCCTAATAGATAGAAAGCATTATTTTTATTAATGAGATCATCTGATTAAGTAGTGACATATTATGTAGGTTATTATCATGCAATTTTCCACTGCAAATATTAATAATCAAGTAATTTATTGAGGTCTAAACATAATATAATTTTGTGATGTCATTCATATTTGTATTCAATTAGTCCTCAATATCGATATAATTTAATTATAAAGTGAACCATAATGCAATTATGAAAACATGTGTATAAGATCAAATTTATTAATGTAAATGTGTTAAACCAGTAGGTACCTATTTTATTATTTTACTCCTAATCTCTAAATAATTCTTTGTTAGTTGTAGATTGTAATTGAACAAAATAAAATGAGAAAACGGTAAGTTAAATATAATAATGGCTACGAAGGACAGAAGGACCAAATAGTAATCGCCCAGATACTGCTTAGAGACATTATTTCAATCGAGACAATGTTATATTCTGTACGTTTTTACTAGTGCCCTCTATGAACCATGTCCAGAATGTTGCCAAAAACAATGACATCTATTTATCTATGCTATTACCACAGAATAATTATTCTAACCAGTAGCGAAACTCGCGTTTATTATTTCAAGTTTTCACGTGCTGAAAGATAACTAGAAAGCGGTGTTACAGATTAGTTATTTAATTGACGTTTAATATGACATTTCTAATTATATTCTTAGTGTGAAATAAATGAACTAATATTAGTAGTAATCATGATTAACACAATAGCTTCATCTCGTGAAACATCTCTTCAGGCCAATCGTTAGTGTTTGTATAATTTAATACCTATAAAGTATACAGGATGGCCGCAGAGTTATCCAAGATACTTTGTATATGAATTACATGACTTCAGTTTTCTTGAATTTCTAACGGTTTTTGAAACATCGTGGTTTGAAGCTAAAGTAAATTACTAGAAGGCTTAAAAAAATGTGGTTTACTTTAATAAAAGCATAATAACAGTGCAGTTATTAAACCTGCTCAATGTCGCCAACGTATTGCGCAAATGCATAAGCCAATCCCCGGCGTAGCTTTCATTCCCAGTAGTAGTTCTCGACATAGTTTTTGATCTCATAAAACTGAGCATGAGTCTTCTGGTCGAGTTGCTCCCTATTATTACTTTTTCCCATTACATATGTGTCTCCTAATGAAAAAATCTAGTGGGTTGAAATCCGGAGATTGGGATTATTGAGAAAATTAGTGCCACCTCTTCCATAATGGGCCGAATCATCATCACCTAAAAAGAACATGGTCCTGATTTGAAGAGAGATATCCTCAAGTCATAGAGGTACATTGTTCTCCAAAAAAGGACGGTACATTTTGCTGTTCAAATTTACGTTGAAGAAATATGGTGTCTAATAGCTTCATTATTAATTATTGCAGCTCAAACGTTTATAAAGAATCATCTTTGGAAATGGGTTTCTGGAACAACATTAAGGTTTTTGATTGCCTTCGTCGTGGAAATAGTTGATTCCACCTTTTGTAAATGTAGGAGTCTTAAAAGGATATTCAGATGATGGCTCCATCATTCATAAAGACAATCTCATTATGGAATATCCGTGGGGACTAGTTCTCGTACCGGTTGATAATGATAGTTATACCGTCCTAGCTTGTCTAGCAAGTACAGAAATTCTGCTCGTAGTAGTACCAGGATCATTTTTAACAATCTCAATCACTTCTTCACCATTGTTTTTTGTTTAAATCCTTGTTCACAAATCGATTTAGGGACATCGACGTGAAGGTTCTACTGAAAATTTGCTTGTCTGGAATACAGCGATTTGGGTATCGTCGTTGATATTCCATAACTGAGGCGGTGGTCTTACTGTTCAATATCCATACACAAAAATCATATCTACGTATTCTTCATATGAATAAATTATAATTATGGTCTTAACATTAATGACGCAGAAAATAACCAACTGTCATCGAACTGACAATCAACAATTTTTTCCTAGTACCAGTAAGATGCTGATTATTAAATTCCCTTACAACGATGATATTTTCTTTAGTCTTTAGAATGTATGTGTACGACCTGGCGATTTCAAACCACGATGTTTCAAGAACTGTTAGATATTAGGAAAGTGAATAGAATCGTTTTTCTTAAAATTAGCCATGGAATTCATACACGAAGTGTCTAGGATACTTCGGCGGTCACCCTGTATGTTAATATACATTTTAGATCCACTGGAAACTCAAAACACACGCTGGCCTTTCTAACCCTCTAAAAGAAATTACCTAATGTTTCTACATTTTAGTCTGCATCAACTGATTTCTTTCAGTTTTCATATGTTATTTCAGCATTAAGCACTAATCATATGCCTCATAAATTTCTTGCAGGTTCTTTGTTCTTTATTTGTTATTGAAGATGAATATTTTTTTGGATTATTTATCTCAAATAATGAAGAAATACTTAAATGTTAAAATTTTATCAATTTAGGTTAAATAACCTTCATTAAAAGTAATTAAAAATTTGTGTGCATGTGTATACCTTTGTGTTCGTGTTCGTGTTAGTGTTAGTGTAAGTGTTAGTGTTAGTGTTAGTGTTAGTGTTAGTGTTAGTGTTAGTGTTAGTGTTAGTGTTATCGTTAGTGTTAGTGTTAGTGTTAGTGTTAGTGCAAGTGCTAGTGCTAGTGTTAGTGTTAGTGTTAGTGTTAGTGTTAGTGTTAGTGTTGTTAGTGTTAGTGTTAGTGTTAGTGTTAGCGTTAGTGTTAGTGTTAGTGTTAGTGTTAGGTGTTGTGCAAGTGCTAATGCTAGTGTTAGTGTTAGTGTTATGTGTTAGTGTTAGTGTTAGTGTTAGTGTTAGTTTTATTGTTAGTGTTGGTGTTAGTGTTAGTGTTAGTAATGTTATGTTAGTGTGTCAGTGTTCTGTGTACGTGTCTGTGCTGTGTCTGTCTGTGTCTGGTGTCTGTGTCTGTGTCTGTCTGTGTCTGTGTCTGTGTCTGTGTCTGTGTCTGCACTTACTGTGTCTAGTGTCACATAACTATACAGCATACACATCACATACACATACACATATACATACATACATAACACATACACATGAGTCACATGCACGTCACTGTACACGTACGTCATCGTGCCGTGCTACTGTACACGTGTACTGCATCATACACGTACACATACACATACATCATCACATACACATCACATCACACACATACACATACATCACATCACTACACATGCATACACATACACATACACATACACACAGTCACATACACTACACATGCACTACATAACATGCACAGTACACATAACATACACATACACATACACATACATACACTACACATGACACATCACACATACACATACACATAACACATACATACACATACACTACACATCACATACACATCACATACACATACATACACATACACACATCACACATACACATACACACATACACACACATACACATACACTACACATACACATCACACATACACATACACATACATACACATACACATACACTACACAGTACACGTACTACGCTACTGCACACATCACGTGCACTACACATGCACATCACATGCACACATACACATACACATACACTACACATCATACACATACATCATACACATCAACATCACACATGCACTACACACACATACATGCACATGCACACACCACACGCACACGCACGCACGCGCACACCACGGCACGACACACGCACACGCACACACAGCACACACACACACACACACACACATACACACTACACATGCACATCACACACATAACATACACATGCACATCACATACACAGTACACATGACACGATACACATGCACACACGTACACTACACATGCATACACATCACACACACATACACATAACAACATCATCACATACACATACACATCACATACACATACACATACACATAACACATACACATACATACACATACCATACACATACACACATGCACATACCAGCACATCACATACACATGCACACATACGCATCACGCAACACACACACACACACACACCACATACACATACATACACACACATGCACACCATACACATACACAGCACATGACACTACACATCACATCACACAACACAGCACACACACAACACAACACACACACATACATACACATACACATACACAACACACACATAACACATACACATCACATACATGCACATCCACACGCACATGACACTACTACACATACACATCACACACCAACACATACACACATCACATACACATACACTACACATGCACATACACAACAACACACACACACATACACATCACATACACAACACATACACATACACATACACATACACACACACACACACAGCATACACATACCAACACACACACTGCACGTCACACTGCATGCACGTCACACGACACGTGCACTGCACCTACACGTCACACGCACATACACTGCACATCACATACACACAACACACACACACATACACACACATACACATCACATACACATACACAACACAACACATCACATACACATACACAACACACACACACATCACATACACAACACACACACATACACATACACATACACATACACACACACATACACATACACATACACATACACAACACACACATCACATCACATACACATACACTCATCACACCACACACACACACTACACATACACATGCACATGCACACATCACACATACACAACACATACACATACACATACACACACACACAACACACACACACTACACGCATACACATCACAACCACACCACACGCACAGCACCCACGACACGCACACCACATACACAACTACACTACACACACATACTACACATAACATACACATACACACACACTTAACATACACATACACATCACATACACACACATCACATACACATCACATACATACACATGCCACATACACATCATGCACTACACAACACACACAGCCAACCACCCACCACACCACACCCACCACACCACACCACTACACACAACACACTAAAACCATCATACACTACACATACACATACACATACACACACATCACACATACCATCATCCTACACATGCACACACATACTACACATCATCACATCCACACACATACACATACACATGCAACATCACATACACATCATACACTCACACATCTGCACTGCACTCCTCACGCACTCACTCACCAACTACTACATGCTCAACTCACGCCATACACTCACCATCACACATCACATCATACACATCACATACACATCACTACACTACACATCACTACACATACAACACATCACTACACAACATCACATCACATCACTACGCCTACACCACCGCACCACCACCCACCCGCACGCACGCCACCCACCACACCAACACACCACCACACAACACCATACACATACACACATCACTACACTACACACACTACACATAAACAACACACACTAAACACTACACTACACCACATCACTACACATACACATACACATCCACATACACATACACCACTACACTACACTCACACCTACACACCATCACATCACATACACATACACATGCACACACATCACATACACATCACATACACATAACACATACACTCACATCTACCATCACT
This sequence comes from Vesta saturnalis, assembly GCA_036346205.1. Classification (NCBI taxonomy): domain Eukaryota; kingdom Metazoa; phylum Arthropoda; class Insecta; order Coleoptera; family Lampyridae; genus Vesta; species Vesta saturnalis. The sequence goes on from JARFJB010001954.1 coordinate 2,627,497, forward strand.
ACCA
>JARFJB010001954.1:2635000-2717500 GCA_036346205.1 Vesta saturnalis
GCATTTATGCACAAGGTAACGGCTTCGTGTAGTTAGCCGTGCCGATTTCATTTTTGTAATAACTAGTTTTCTATAAGTGTGCAAACTTATAGAAGTGTGCAAGAAAAGAATTTATTTGTTCAGAAAATCGTGACTGTGAAGTTAACCTAATCGATGAAACTTCTGGATTAAAAGGCGTAATAAATGCCTAATTGTCATGCAAGAAAGGGCTATAAAGTTAGCCTTGTCAATGTAACCTTTGTAGCACTTTATTTGTATGGTGGAGGAAAATTTTGATTTATGCGAAAGTTCACGGATGTAAAGTTAGCCGTGTTGATGTAATGTTTATAATAATTTGTTTCCTATAAGTGCCCAAAGTTAACTTATTTCACAAGCGTAAATCAGCCCATAATAGGCGTGTAGTTACTGCATAAGAAAAAATTAATTCGGCCAGAAATTCCCGACTGTGAAGTTAGCCGTGTCGTATAATGACTTCTTTACTATAGGGGTGCAAAACTTAACCTTAACGCCGTAAAGCAACACATAATGGGTGCTTAGCTATTGCGCGCGAAAGGATACATTAATTTCTAAGGCTATAAAGTTAACTTTGTCGATACAATTGTTGCAATAACTTAATTCCTAAGATTCCCAAGATTTTATCCTAGCAGCGCAAGTTAATGTCTGTGATTAAGTTTATATTCTTCAACCTTACTTCGTGAAATTCCGTGCTTAATAACACTAACTTTACAACAACTTCTTTCCTACACAGGCGCAAATTTTTATTTTAACGGCGTAAAACTACTAAATAAGAAAATCATAATTTTTTTAAATGATTGGGACCCATTGAAGTTAGTCGTGTTTAAAGAATTTTGCCATAATTAATTGCTATGGAGGTGCAAAATTTTATTTTAGCGGCGTAAGATGGCGCATAATCAGCGCCTAATTATACACAAGTTTAAATCACATTATAAATAAAACGATCTGGCTATCATCACATACCTTTCAACAGAATATCTTTCCTTCACAATTTTGGCAAATAACTGGTGAGGTTAACATAAAAGCGTTTAAGCCTATTATTCGTAATACAAACACTTAACTTTGGAAGAGATTCTTTTATTATAAATAAATATTAACAACATTTTTACTTATCAATATTAACTCTAGCGGTCGTGTCAGTAAATAAGAAACATAAATAAAGCCTAAGGTTAAAAATCCGACAAAGGAGCAACATCAAGACTTAAACATTTTGTGAGTACTTGAAAACAATGCATTTGTTATAATACATTCAAAACAGAATGTATAGAGTTAATTTAATTAAAATTAACTGTACATACAAAATTAGTGCAGTGCTGTGATGATTATACAAGTTTACTTTGTGAAACAATGTTTTGTTACTCATCAGGTTCTACAAAGATTAATTATTTTTAATAACGCTTTGCTTGGTTTTCACAGTCTATTTTAAAAGAGGCTTTTCACATTTAACATAAATAATTATTTACAGTAAAGTTGAAAGTTTCGTTTTTTGTTTGTAGCGAATGAAGCATTTTTTTTCCTTTCTGTTTTGTGAAAACATTTGTTGTGGAACATGGCTGATAGAGATATACTTTCAACATCAAATCTTGTTTTTTTATTACACTAGAAAATTAGAAAACGTTATTTTAAAATCTTACACATAAATACACCGCATCGTAAATCAATCCACAAAAATTGAGTTAATTTTAATTTTTACTATCTGAAAATTGCTGATTGCGTAATATAGTGTAATAACTCGAAATTGTACGAATTATATATGAGTATTTACAACCAAATTAGTTAGCTAAATCGTGTTTAAAAACAAATATTCACGGGTTAAGAGTACCATTACTGTAACAAACCCTGTGTAAGATTAAGATATACAGCACTACGTCTCATTGAAACCCTAACTATATTCACTGTTTGCATAAATTACCTTCATAAAGTTTTTAACTATTCCAACCCCACGTTGTCCTTGTCACTGGTAATGAGTTTTCAATTAACATTCAGAATTCTAATCGTTTGACATAACTAAAACAATTCGTTTTATCTTTACTAGGAAGAGTTACTTATATCTTTTAAAAAACTAAATAGTTTTATAAAATGAACCAATTTGTATGGTAACGGGTTCTGTAAGATAAGAACGCATGTGATTATAAACATATAGAGCCATAATGATTTTTACTTAGTTACCAAAGCGACTTTGGTAAGATTCTTCTATTATCATTTTTTTTTACTTATAGTATTCCCGAACAGGCTAAGACTTTCCTAACGTGCTCAAGCATTCAGGAACACTGGGAGGATTTAGGGATATTGTTAGGCTGCCGAGAAACGTTTATGAATCGCTACCTTAAATTGACTTAGTCAAAGTTTGGAGGAAAACAGGAACTGGGTAATGCATTCCAGAATTTGGTCGCCGGTTGAAAAAATGTCGATTGCGCCCTTTTAGTGTGACATAATGGAATTTTGAGTGCGTAGTTATGGTATGTATGGGCAAACTTAGGGTTCCTAGCGAAGATGGCCTGCGAAGGTATTAAGGAGTGTATTTCAGCGGCACACTTGCCATGGTAATCGCGATAGAACAATGAAATAACCGAAACTATTCTTCTATGCTCAAGAAACTGTAGGTCAGAAGTCAGAGACGGGTCATTTGTAAGCCTAATATTACTACTATTACTATTATTAATAGTATTGGGGAGCACCAAGGTGAGAATTGTATTCCAGATGCAGTACTGTTTAGATCTATATAGAAAACCCAGCTGTTTTTCTGGCAGACACAATGTGGTCCACCTATGAAAGGTTCTATGATACGGACATCCCTAACATAGAAATAGTGTTTGAGAACTTGAGATCTAAGCCATTCATATTTACAGCAGGAAATAATCGGTCTTTCATGGAGGGCACAAAGCAACATTGGATTTTGTCGGCGTTAAACGTGAGTGGGTTATTCCTTCCCCATTCAAGGACACGTTCTAAGTCACTGTTGATTGAGGCTGCCATTTTCACGTTAACGTCCTAACTAGACTTATTGTTGTGGGAAAACTGAGAACAAGTACAATGTAGAGTGCTATCGTCTGCAAAGCAATGGATCGGGTTAATTGTTGAGGGAATGAGGTTATTTATGTATAGCAGGAAAGGCTTGCGAGCTATCTTTTGGGTACGCCCCCGTTAATAGTAGTTTCTTTCGAAAAGTAGCTATCGACGACAACGCGTATACTTTTGTCAAGAAAGCTGGATATCTAATTGATAAGCGTATCGGATAAGTCGAACGAAGCGAGCTTGGCAAGTAGGAACGTGTGCCAAACCTGGTCAAAAGCCTCTGAAATATCTAAAGTTACTACGACCAGACCTCTCTAATGCGTTATTCCAAAGTTGGGTGACATATGAAAGAAGATCACCCGTTGAACGGCTCTGTCTGAACCCATACTGGTGGTCGTTTAGGAGTTTATTAGACTCGAGGAACGAAAGTGGTTGGTAGTTGATGACTTTCTCCATGATTTTCGACAGATTGGTCAATAGTTTAAGGGATCGTTTTTGTCGCCCTTTTTAAGAATAGGTTGGATATTTGCCAATTTCCACGATATAGGAAACTCTCTAGATCACATGGAGATCGAAAAAAGTTTGGACAATACAGGTACTAGCTCGAGGTAGCATTTCTTAAGGACGATATCTGGAATACCATCAGGGCCAGTCGCCTTGTTTGAGTCAAGTTTATTGATAATTCATTCTAGGAGCTTAGAACAGAAGTGGAAGGTTTAATATCGAAACTGTTTTATTAAGGTTTCATGAATTTTTACTGATGGCTTTAGCTAATAACCAAAATCTACGACCACCTATAGGACATGGGACTAATTCTTTGCAATTTCACGAAAACAGGCACAATGTACAATTTTTCAAAATACAATTGAATAGGAAGCAGCACCGGTGATCGTTGAACATTGGCTCAGGCGCCCTCGAAACAAAAACAAATAGAAGTAGTTATCTCAACTGTTGACAGTTGTTTTCAGTTAAAGGGATCAAAGAGATAGTCGAGCGATTCTCGGAGGCTGCTCAAGGCTCTGTACAGTTAGACAGAACAGGCCACGCAGGTACACTCACACACACGCACACGCGCACACACACACACACACACACACACACACACACACACACACACACACACACACACACACACACACACACACACACAACTTAAACATGTACACAGCGGCGGACACGGACACGGGAAGGGACCATGGTACAGACACGGGCACGAATACGGACACATGCTCAAGCACCGACACGGACATAAACACACACACACGCACACGCACACGCACACGCACACGCACACGCACACGCACACGACACGCACACGCACACGCACACGCACACGCACACCACACACCCACACACCACACACCCACACACCCACACACCACACCCACACCACACCCACACCCACACACCACACACCCACACACCACACACAACCACACAACCACACACCCACACACACACACCACGCACACCACCACACACGCACACCACGCACCCACGCACACCACACACCACACACCACGCACGCACCACCACACACACACCACACACCACACACACACACACACACACACACCACCACACACACCACACACCACACACCCACACACCACACCCACACCCACACACACTCACCACACCCACACCCACACCCACACCCACACACCCACACACCCACACACCCACACACCCACACACCCACACACCCTGTTACGTGCACAAAAGGATATTGGTAGAAATTGTGGCTAAGGTGCTATAACAAGGAATAAGGAATTAGCCGGAAGCTCAGTCGTTCGGTTCAGCACTTGGATGCATGGGCGTTTTGGCAGGAGAAAAGAGATACATATAATTTAAAAAAGGGCACCACTTGATTTAATTCTTTATCGCCCCTCTATCAAGAAAAGGGCTACGGCCACATAGGACAAAAGAGACAGCTAAAAGAAAATGGTGAACTAAGTCCACACTGACAAAGGACTGGCTAGGAAGTTGATCGTAGATCACCGGATTAATGAAAGAACTTACAATCGTTTAACACCACTTATTTAATATACCCCAACGTAAAATAATATAAATGTTATAATAATAATTAAATTTTCGTAAATATCTAACACAAAAATATAATCAGAGACCATATATTTACGAAATAAACCAGCAGTAATCAACTTACCTTTCCACCACAACTGAAAACAAAACATGAAATTTACTTAAAATTTACCTACTCAGACACAATACGGTTCGGCATCTAGTGTTGACCCTAAAAGAAAAGAATACCCAAACATATATCTATAATTATCCGAAATTGAATACTTGTATACCGATATTCCACGAAGAGCTCTCCGTTGGACTAATTTATCAGTTTCCAATCAACCGGACGCAAATAAACCCCAAATATAAAGCGAAAATTAGCACTAGATGTCTACCCTGTTGTTTACTTATGTAAGCACAAAATATTCTTCAGTAAAATTACTATGAGCATTACAGACAAAATAATAAGCATGAAGCATTTACAAAATTTAGAAAGGCCAAGTTTATTACCGATTTGGCAATTGCAGTACAGGAATTAAATAAACACACACACACACACACACACACACACACACACACGCCCGGGGATGGACACTCACGGACACAGGCAAAGACACGGACACGGTCATTTACACAGATACGGATACGGACACACGTTCACACGCGCGGGCTCTGGCACCAATATTAAATGGACACAGGCACGGACACCGGCGCGGATATGTACAACGACACAATCAGAAATACCGAGAAACTCAAGCATGAGCACAACCTCGAGCACAGGCATATGTACAAGAACAGGTAAGATTGTGGCACTTCTGACGTTTAAGAAAATATGCCGAATCGAAAAAAGGCGTAGCAACAGTTAGGAAGAACGCGGACACACAAACACACGGACACACGCGGACACCCACACACATATACATACACAAACACACCCAAACACACACACAACACACACACACACACACACACACACACACACACATGCACACACGTACTCACGGACACGGTCACACTGGGACAGGGGTACACACAAACACAAGCGCGGATCTGGACACGGACACTGACAAGGATACGAACACAGACACGTACACGGATACACGTGCTCGAGCTGGGACATAGACACAGACACGGGTGTAGACATACTCAAAGACACGAGCACGTATTAGCGCCAGCACGAGCATAATCACGAGCACATACACAAGGGCAAGCACGAGCGCAAGCCATCAAATTGTGGAACGACAAACATCAAATAAAATATGCCGTAAAAAAGAAGGCATGGCAACACCTGGCAGCAACTCAAACACACACATAAACATACACACACTCACACACGCACACTCACTCACACACAATACACGGACACACACTCGGATACACACGGACAGGGGCACTCACGGACACGGTCACTCATGGACACGGATACACTGTTACAGGCTAAATACCCACTAGAGCATTCAGCCCGTAAAGGCAATTTTTTGCTACAGCATAGCTCAGTGGCGTCGGCGGGGCTCTTACTTATTGTTGTAAAAGTGTACTTGTCGCAACTTTAAAACCGTCGAATGTCAAAAAGGCGCCACCTGTTAAACACATTTCTAGCGGGACAAACGTCATGAACAGATCTTATATTGGCCTAATTGGAAACCAAAACGTTCAGTCAAAAAAAACAAACCACCCTACTATTAAAAATTCTGTTCCAAAAACATACACATGCCCGTATGCGTACACGTACATGGTCACGTACACGTAAACGTACACGTATACGTACACGTACACGTACACGTACACGTACACGTACACGTCACGTACACGTACACGTACACGTACACGTACACGTACACGTGACACGTACACGTACACGTACACGTCACGTACACGTACACGTACACGTAGCACGTACACGTCCGTACACGTACACGTACACGTACACGTGCACGTCGCCGTACACGTACACGTACACGTCACGCACGACGTGCACGTACACGTACACGTACACGTCCGTCACGTCACACGTGCGTACACGTACACGTACGACGTACACGTACACGTACACGTCACGTCACGTACACGTCACGCGACCGTCACTACCGTACACGTCACGCACGTACGACCGTCACGCGCACGTACACGTACACGTGACGTACACGTACGTACACGTACACGTACACACGTACACGTACTACGTACGTCGTACACGTACACGTAGCACGCACGTACCGTACACGTACACGTACACGTACACGTACACGTACGCACGTGCACGTACCGTACACGTGACACGTACACGTACGTACACGTACGTCACGTACACGTACGTACACGTACCGTACGACGTACACGACATACACATACACATCACGTACAGTGCACACGTACACGTACGCACTACGCACGTACGACACGTCACTACACACGTACACGCACGTACACACGTACACGACACAGCACACGTACACGTACACGTCACGTACACGTACACGACACGACCGTACACGACACGACTAACACGTACACGACACGACAGACACTACGTCGACTACACGTCACTAGCACGATGACACGTACACGTACACGTACACGTACAAATACACGTGCACATACGACAGACACTACACGTACACGACACTCACACACACACATACACATACACATACACAAGAATCAAATACAGGTACGTGCACGACACGTACATACATGCACGGACCCAACATCAGAACATACACACTACACATCACAACAGAATACACATACAGTATGCACTGACAAACATGGACACACTTGGACACACACAACATTACACACACTACATACACATCACACAGGCACAGCCACAGACATAGCAGCAAATGCACACTAGCGATATATACAGAACATGGACTCACACCGTATTATTGTGATACACACTAAGAGAACAAGAATCACGGACATGGCACTAGAATTGTGCTATGACAGAGACACTGGCAGCTTAGACACACAGATATGGGCACATACACGGACACTAATATAAATAGGTATGGGCACGGAACTAAGTGACATAAAGGACGCCATACTATTCAAGACATCGATCCCGTAGCGTATTTTCCATACAATCAAGAAAATTAAATTTACGGTTATCGTGTGTAAATATTTGTGAACTATAATTTTGGGATCCTTCAACTTTAATCTAAGATCATACAGTAACTATACACACCTGGCATGTTTTGTAGCCATGAAAGCTAGAAAATTATACTAAAGGTTATTTTGATTGAATCTATTTGTGACTATAACGTTTTTTGTGGAACCTTCAACTTTAAGAATATATAAGATATCAAAGGGGACATTGCCACGTAGCGGACCATTTAGCTGTACGTACAAAAAAATTGTTCTACTGGTTATTGTATGAAAATATATTAGAGAACTGCCACTTTGGCCTTGGTAGCAATTTTATATTTTAACCTACGACCACTGAAGATAATAGACAAAAACTCACGATACACAGCCTCAGTAAATAGCGCATTACGCCCGGTAAAGAAATCGCTCTGTTTTCTTTAACAAAATGTACAGTCTGAATGCATTAAAGTTTATGTGTAAAAGTATGCGGAACATTTAATATTTACTGAAGTGTCATGACTCTTCATGATCTCGCAATCGCCCGTCAACAGCGTAGTCATAGCAACTGTCAAATTCAAGATAACACAATCTTTTTTAATAGGCAAATAAATTCTCATTAATAATTATAAGATACATACAGTTTGAAAAAAGAATACCTATATTTTTAATATGTCAAGTGATAGTGAGAACGAAAATTTAACTCCTCCCAACAACTTTGTAGAATTGTTTGAAATAAAATTGTTCAAAAATCTAAAGATGCAATTATATACAGGGTATCCCATTTAAAGAAATGAAGGGCCCTGATATAACTAGTTTATAGATCTTTCTGTATACATGAAACGAACAACAAAAAACAACAACTAAAAAAAATCGACGTGTTTAAACATCATTTACAATACATGATAATAATGAAAAGTTCAGACTTTTTCGGCACACTGTAAATGGTCGTAGGTAAAGTATAGTACGTAACGCGTGTTGTAAAGCAATTACGCACTCATCCATTCGTGCGTAATATGCCTTTAACACTTATTACGTAATATACTATTACGGACTAGAAAGAAAGTGCTTCATACAAAAAACTAGATTCGGTTTTGTGTAGCATTATGCAGTGTCCGGAAATACAATAATGTGTTTTAGGTAATTGTGACATGGCCACATGGCGCGCATGTCCTTCGTATTAAGAGTCTCGTAGGGAATTTCTTACACAATATATACGTTACCATTGATCAGTTTTTATTTAACGTTATGGGAAGGTAATACATAAACTTACAACAAACGTTTCATGAGATACGTCTATGTGATGAATTTATTGTTTCCTCCTTCATAAAGACGTCAATTTAGTTTCCATAATGAACGTAACTACTAAGAAAAAATGTAACTTAAACGTAACGTTATATACCAATATTCACGAGTCAGATCAGTTGCGTCATAACTAACTTTGTGTCATTACCACCTTTGGAACCCGCCTATTGTGCAGGAGAGGATGCAGATAGAACTGATTTAGGTTGGCAACTAAGCATTTCTGACGTTAAACCTTTGACATAACATAATTTTTATTATTGTGATAAAATAAACGTAACCCCTGAAGCTGAGATTTGACAGTTGCCAACTGTTATTTTTCACAATCTGACAACATCGAAGTGCTCTGACAGTATTAATATTAGTGGCGCAACTGCTCACGTAACTCGTGAAAATTACTATACACATGAATGAAAAAATGCAATTCTGCTCAAGTCATTAATACGATATAAGGTGAAGTTGTATTAGTAAAATATTGGAACGTTTTCTCACCTTCAGCTTACTTTCATTGCTCAAATAGAAACTAGGGATGGGGATAAATTGCAAGCAGAAAGCACATTTATACTAATTACCAAAAAGGGGCTTATGGATTTCTTTAACGTTCTCAGTCATATATCATGGAATACCCTAGGTGATGTAAGTTAGATACAAATGAAAGGTTTGAAGCATTTTCTGCTTTAAATTGAATACCCGTCAATGTGACTATGGAATAGAGTGGTTTAGTAAAGAAATTAGAGAGAAACTACACTTCATAAATAATTTGTATAAAACATGCGAACCGGAAAATCTTAAGCCATTGCTGAATATATTTCGTGTGAAATATAAGGAAGCGATCAGATCTGCAAAAATTGCTTAAGTAAGACAAAGGCTATGTGGCAAGTAATAAGCTCATACAGGTATTCAAGAAGTACTTCTCTATCATCGGTTAATATAAGTTCTGATGCCTTTTAATGTTTTATTTGAAAATATGGTAACCAGAATAGTTAACGGTCTGTCGAAAACACATAATTTTGGTTTAGATGTGTGCAAGGTGAGCGTGAAGCCAAACATTCAATTTAATTTTCAAGTAGTAACGCTAAATATATTACTTTACATTTGTACTTATTTTTATAAAAAAAAATATTCGGGCTAGGGCGTTTAGGCATGCCTCTTTGGGCGCGCACAATTATGCGCGCGCTTTTAGACGCGGAGTCATTAGGCGCGGTTACAGTTAGGCACTTAAATAGTTTCATTTGCGAATAGCACTTTTAGAATCAGCAAACAATTTTATAAAGGATAACTGTATGCCATAAATCGCCAACTCCATGCGTGGACACACTATATGCATTAAACATGCCTCTTACATATTTTTAATAAAGCTGAACTCTGCAAATCGTATGGTGATATACAGGTATACACTAATACATACGCTAAAAGTTCCATACAGTCAATGTCATATATACTTTTGTAAAGAGAACCTATGCTTGTTGTCAAATCCGAAGAATTCCTTAAAGCAAAGTTAACGGAATTACTAGTGATCATTAAGTCTGAATAACTTAAAGGCTATTAAAAATTGGGAAAACTCTGTAGGTGTAATGACGATTGTCTCATTAAATATCGTTAAAGGCGTATAGACAGACACTAATAGCATAGTAAATAGTCTAGTCATAATGACATGTTAAAGAATACCAAGTACCTACCTACCTTATTTCGCTATCAGTTAATTCCCATAATATTTCTTAAATTGAGTTTCAAATCTACCCCTCTCTTACCAAATTTATAAATAATATATTAGACTGTTTCGAAAACGGTGAATATACAATCGCAATGCTCCTGGATTTAACCAATGCATTCGATTGTGTATCGCACAATATCGCGCAAAATTAAGAATTACACATAATTTTAACGAAAGCAGCTTAACATTTGTCTCTTTATATTAATCTAATAAATTTCTACAGGTTTTTTTGCAATGGAGTTCTGTCAAACGGACTTCCTGTAAATCGAGGCGTTCCCCAAGGATCAAATTCTTGGTCCACTATTATTACTACTATTATTTTTAATTTATTTCACTTATGCTGATTTAGGCTGATGATACAACTGTTTCTGTAAATGAACAAACAATAGGTAAGATGAACTTATTTTAATACAAAGAAAAGTACAAGCCTTAGCGTTACTGTGGTTAATACCAAACGAATTAAAGTTAAATTAAAATAAATCAGAAAACTTGTTGCTTTCGATTAATACGCATTCACACGTCCACTCTCCATCAGTAACATTTTTAGGTACGCAGGTTAATCCTATCTTAAAATTTGGTGTTCATACCAAAATCAGAAGTTTTGTTTCGCTTAGTAAATTTGATCTCATTCTGCCAATTATCGCTATCTAGCTAATTCAATTGTTTTTCGAATTTAAGGTATGACTTTACAACCCCAAAAATTTTGTTGAGATCCGGGCATAAAGGAATTAATTTTGCCGCACTCCAAAAAATTTTGGTATGTAATTACAGATACAGACCTTAGCGTTTGGTCATCGAGGAATTTCATTTTGCCACGTCCACAACAAAATTGCTGTACAAATCTAAATTCGAACCAAATGCTAACCAACGCTCATACGTCACATAATTTAGATTTTGATCATCGAGCGGTCAATTTTGTCGCAACCTCATCCAAATTGGTGTATCATTCAGCTAAAATTTTGACAAATACTTGTGAGTCCCTGAACTTTACTCTTGGTCGAACATTTTCTCGCGTTAACAAGGAATTTTGTGTACCAACATAGTTTTGGGACCAAATTCAGCCTAAATGATTAACTAACTTAAGGTTTGACGTAAAGAAACCCAAAACCCTATTTCGTTGAGATCCGATGTTATACGCGAGTCCTGATTTGGATTATCCATCTTTTGATAGGAATTTCCCAAATTATGTTGGTGCCACACACGACACCTTGAGTATAAATCGAATGCTATGGCTAAATACTTATAGCATTTTTTGGTCAACCAATTTTACCACAAACCCAACGAAACTGATATATAAACATAAATATAGGTAACACCCAGCCCAAAGGCTAACAAACAGTGATGCACCAGAGGATTTAGATTTTGATCACAACGCCTAAATGATGATCAATACTCAGGGCTCACAGATTTTATCTCTTGGTTATCAAACTATCCATTTTTTCCTACTCCAATAAATTTTATGTATACATGGCAACATTTGGCCCAAATTCTGACAAACACTAATGGGGCACATAATTGATCGTCGAATTTGGTCATCGTCTGAATGCATTTATCCACGTCCACAATAAAGTTTGTGTATAAATCTAGATTTTGGACCAAATTCGAACCAAATGCCACAACCTCAACTAAGTTTTGTATACAAATGTACATTTTGGATAACATTCGGCCTAAATGCTGACAAGCACTTAGGGTCATAGAGTTTAGCTCAAGTCAATCCATATAATTTAGCTCCATTTTGCCGTGTCCACAACGCAAGTGGTGTATTAACATAGTTTTTGACGAAATTCGGCACTAATGCTAACGAACACTCAATGGACATAATGCTGCTCTTGAAATCCATTTTATCTCGACCCTCATTTTTTTGGATTTTAAGGAAAACTGGGGCTTTATACAAAAAATACTGTTTAATACAAGTTTCTTATTGCATTCTATACTACAACCTTGTCTAATAAAGTTTTTTCGTATCTTGTGTAGTTACTAAGATACTGACTAGCCTGCGTAGAGTTCTTTTTGACCATATCTCCAAAGATTATAGGGGGATCTAGCTGACTAGCAATCCCAAGCTCTACTATATAATAAGAAAATTCAGTCTCGTCTTTCATTTCCGTCAAAAGTTAGAGCGTGAACAAAAATATCATGGACGTAGCGCGAGCAAGCCAGTGAGCGAGCGAGTACGAAATCCTGTGGCAAAAATAATAAGCTTCCGTTAAATCGTTCTTGAAGGGGACGTACGCAGTACTGTATACAATTTATTACTTTTATTCCACCGTATCTTATGGTTGTTGAGAAAGAAAATTAAAAAAACTCAAATTGTAAGACTTTTTGGGAACGTAACTTTCAATGGAAACATTTCTGGCATTTGTGTACCAAATAAGAAGCTTTTGTAGAACAATCTTTAAAAATATGAATCCCCAGTTTACCTTAAATCAAAAAAAAAAAAACGGAAAAAACTGGTTGGTCAAGGTTTTGTCAAAATTCGACACAAAGTCTATATTTACATACCAGTTTCGTTATGTATCGAGCAAAATGCATTCCCTCTATGACCAATACCTAAATTACTCGATGAACACGGTGTATGAGTGCCTTCAGCATTTGGGCCGAGTGCTACCTATAATTTATATTTATACATTAATTTTTAAGCGAAGGCTGTATCGTAAGATTATTATTTTTATGACTGGATTTTTACTCGCTCGCTCGCCCGATCAAGATTTACGTGTTCGCTTTCTAACTTTTGGTGCAATTGAAATATGAGTTGGAAATTTTCATAGCATATTCCTTATTATATGGTAAAGCTTGGTATTGTCAGGGAGATCTTCCCTTAAACGTCGAATATATTGCCAAAAAGATTTCTAAGTAAGCTCATTAGTATCTTAGTAACAAGACACAAAAAAACTAGATAAGGTTTTCTAAATCCCCAGTTTTCTTTAAAATGCAGAAAAAGAAAAAAAATTTTGATTAGGCAAAATCTATATTTACACACCAGTTGCGTTATGAACTGATAAAATGCATTCTCTTCATGACCAATAGCTAAATTGTGTGACCCACGAATGTTTGTCAGTATTTGGGCCGAATTTGACCAAAAACCTATGTTAATACAACAATTTTATTGTTGAAGCGTTAAAATCAATTTTGTCAATGATCGAAAGCAAAATTTTGTGCCACACGAGTATTTGTCAGCATTTAAGCCGTATGTTGCCCAAAATTTATATTTAGGCGTCAAATTTCGGGGTACCGCGGAAAACTCGATGGCCCAGGTGCATGAGTGTTGTCAACCTTTGGGTCAATAGTTGCATAAAATATATATTTATACATTAATTTTTAAGTGAACGCTGTAACGGAAGCTCATTATTTCCTTATTATATGGTAAAGTTTGGAATTGTCAGGGAGATCATCCCATGAACGTTGAATATATTGCCAAAACGATCTCTAAGTGAGCTAGTCGTTACTTTAAGAACAAGATACGAAAAAACTGTACTAGAAAAAGTTGTAGAGTAGGCTAAATAAGAAGCTATTATTAAACAATATTTTTGTCTAGATCCCAGTTTCTCCTAAAATCCAAAAAAAAGTAAAAAATTTGTTGATCGGAATTTGGCCAAAATTTGGCCCAAAATCTATATTTACACACAAGTTTCGTTATGGACGGGGTAAAATCCATTCCCTTCATGACAAATAGCTAAATTCGGTGACCCACGGATGTTTGTCAGTATTTGGGCCGAATTTGACCCAACAATTATGTTAATACACTAATTTTGTTATGGAAGAGTTAAAATTAATTTTCTCGAAAGCTAAATTGTGTGTCCCACGAGTATTTGTCAGCATTTGCTTAAAATTTATATTTGGGAATCAAATCTAGAGGGTCCGCGTAAATGAATTTACTCGATATCCAAGGTACATGAGTGTTGTTAGCATTTGGGTCGAGTGTTCCCTAAAATCTATATTTACACAACTATGTCGTGGAGTTTGCGGAAAAATGAGTTGCCTTGATGACCAGTATAGGTATTCAGTCATATGGCGCCATCAAGAATACCCGACACAGACGCTTTGCTGAAACATGACGTCAGTAACTATTTGCGCCCATACTAAATATAACCTCTAAATTGACATTTAATGTTTATGACTGGAAACATGTCGTTAGTAACCATTTGCCGCAACACATATTATGATCGTACACCAAACATAACTGTAGAATTACCCATAATAGTTAATTGTTCGTAACAATTTATAAAATAAATTTAATGCATCAGTGCATTATTAGGGTGAGCTTTGGACCAAATTTTTAACCGAGCGGTTTGAATTTAATAAACAAATAATAACATTAAACTAATTTAATAAAATTTAACGTGTGAAATGGCTATAGACACACAAATAATAAAAAAGTGCGAAAACCTGATTGTTGCATTTCTATGCAAATCATAGGCTCCTTTCAAACCCATGTCAGGTACATACATTTGTTAAACCTCATAAAATCATAAGGTAAACGTGAAAGTACAAACACCACTCCATTTGTCTGGGTTTTAACTAAAAGAAGTACATTATCATAATTACAATAATTGCTAAATCAAGCTCTAAATTTGAATTAATAATAAACAAATAATAATCGAACTAGTAAATGTTAGTGCGTGTAAAACGACTTATAGAAAAAAAGGCACGCAAATAATATTTAGGATTACTATAGCATTGAAGTTCTACGAAACAAAAATATGGTTCCTTTTAACTCATATCATCGTAATGTAAACTAAAAGCACAAATACTCAAACACGTAAACATTTTGAAATAACAAAAAATACTTGTAGAGAACTAATGAAGTCGCATATTCTATCCCACGGTACCGCGGGGTATATAAAACAATCATAAATACGTATTTCTAACTGTAGTATAAAAATTCTGAACACGCCGGACGTGATTCAAAAAACAAAAAATGTACAGCTTAAGATCGAACTAAGCGGTCAGTACTTAATGCTATATAACTGCTATAAATCCCCTTTCTATAACAATACACAAACATAACCATTGTCATAAGACGTAATGATAAAAACAAATAACTAAACCAAATCCGTAAAAAAAATAAATATTATTATAATTATTATAAGTTTTTATTATGAACGAATAAGTCAAAAGTAAATACGTAATTAAAATAATAATTTTTAAATTAGTATTAAACTAAATGAACAAATAACTAACTGTAACTCGGAAATCTAAATTAAAAAATAATTAAATCATTTGGTCGCAAATAAATAACAGCAAGTCCGATAAGTAGCACGAGAACCAAAAATCGCGTAGGGAACAATCTAATTGGAACATAATGTGATTGAAAATTATGTAAGTAAAAAAAATTAAAAATATCCCCATAAAAAAAAGTTTGGGGCAAAATAAGTGACACCCTCCCTTTAGCGACGCTCTTGTACAAAATATTAAAAATTTGTTAACACTATCTTTTATGACCTAATCAAAGATATTCGTGATCTAAATTTCATTTAGGTATTTTAAATCGTTTCAAAGATAATAAAGAAAAGAGTATTTTTGGCTCCACTTTTACAGGGCCGTATCTTCTTAAGGAGGCATTTTCGGACACATGTTTATTAACCAAACCAACGTTATTTTTGAATATTCTATTTGCCCTAGAAATTAGCGGAAGGTTTTTTGAAACACCAGATACGTATAATATATATATATATATATATATATATATATATATATATATATATATATATATATATACAGGGTTTTCCACGGTAGGCGTTCGTTAGAAGTTTATGTGGTTAGAAACAATTTAGAAATCTGAATTTTTGGACTTAAGGGTTGCTTAAGATTCTCTTTCATTCTAAAATATTTTCAAGGTCATTTTACTTCCGGTTATACCGGAAGTCGCCACTAACTTCCTTATTTTAAATGGAACACCCTGTATATATTTTATTTTTGGATTCTTGACAAAATTTTAGGATGTCTTGTAAGTGTTTCTTATACCTTTTTTCAACTGTTTCTTAGATATCTTGATTTTTTCAAAAATTTTGAAAGGTGTAACCCTATTTTCAACACTGCTTGTCTTACTTATTTTTGACTGATGGAAAGTGCTTCTGGAGTAGACAGAAGCATAAGAACTATACTTTTGAAATACTCATTGACAATTGATTTATTGGATACATGGTGTTCAAAATTTTATGAACTGTTAAATAATTTTCAAAGTTGAAAAACTTTGTTAATTCAAATGTATATTATTGGAGGAATAGATGCAGCATTTAGTTATGCATCGTTTGGCTATAACATTACCTATATCTATTATCGACAATTTTCTTGTTAATTAATATTTTCTACTTTAATGTGATTTTTGAGAGAAACTGAAATGTTTTTCAAAAATAAAATGAACTTAATTCAAACTACACAAATTCTATTTTATTAAAACAATGAAATAAAACAAGAAGATAACAAAATTGAGAGCATAATAACAAATGAAAAACATAAAACAATTATTTGAACATAACTAGAAGAAAAGTGATAAAAAAGATAAAATGAATCATTACAAATGTTCCACATGACCGCCAATTTGATTTAAGCATTTTATAACTCTATCATATACTCCTTGCGTAATAGATCGCCGAATTTCGTGTGGACACATACTATTGAATGCATTGTGAACACGATTTAGCAATTCCTCTCTAGTTTGAACTGGCCTAGAGTACACTAATTCATTTATACGACCCCAGAGGTAAAAGTCCAGGGCGTCAAATCAGGTGACCTCGGTGGCCAGTTCCAAGGTCCTTGGGCCAATCCACCGATCTTCAAACATCAATGTCAACTGTTGGTGTACAGCTATAGTGGAATGTGCGGGAGCACCATCCAGCTGATACCAACTGTTTGCCCTGTCACATGCAGGTAGAGTATTTAGAAAATCCATAACAAATCCACGGAGAATTTCAAGATATCTCGCCCCATTCAAATTTTCATCGTACACTTGATATGCCACTCTATTATCCATAACTAAACAAAAAACGTTAAAACTAAATTGGAACTGGTGATTACGTTCTCTTGTTACATGAGGATTATCTTGTGCCCAGTAGTGATTATTTCGGCGATTAAAAATTCCTTCTCTACTGAATTTTGATTCATCGGTCCAAATAATGTTGTGAAGAAATCTCGGATATTCGGTCATTTGTACAAGAATAAGTTCACAAAAGTTAACTCGCCGTGCCTGATCACCACAGTTATTACCGAAAAAGGATGCATTTTATACTTCTTTAATATTCTGTGGATTGATGTTTGTGAAATATCCAAATCCAGTGTAGCTACTGTAATTGAAGTTCGTGGATAAGCGTTCGAGTTGCCCTTATACTTCCAGTTGCAATAAATCGAGCTTCAATTCTTGCAAATTTTCCACGTGTTATTAATGGTAGGTGTGGATACCGTTCGTTAAACAACCTGCATGTTCGCCTAACAATTCGTCCACATTCACCATGCGTGTAAAACAAATTTAATAAATCACTGTTAGAATATTCTTGAATACATTCCATTATAAACAGTACTTAAAAAAAATACTTAAAAAATTACAAAATCATTTAAATTGTACTAATTTGACATTAAATCAACAACAATCTTTTAATGCGTGTCAAAATCAAGGCTCACTAGATTGCAGTTTTGGAATTTTATCGGCTTTTATAAAAAATACGGAGTTGTACGAGTTATAAAATGCTTAAATCAAATTGGCGGTCATTTGTAATGATTAATTTTATCTTTTTTATCACTTTTCTTCTAGTTATGTTCAAATAATTGTTTTATGTTTTTCATTTGTTATTATGCTCTCAATTTTGTTATCTTCTTGTTTTATTTCATTGTTTTAATAAAATAGAATTTGTGTAGTTAGAATTAAGTTCATTTTATTTTTGAAAAACATTTCAGTTTCTGTCAAAAATCACATTAAAGTAGAAAATATTAATTAACAAGAAAATTGTCGATAATAGGTATAGGTAATGTTATAGCCAAACGATGCATAACTAAATGCTGCATCTATTCATCCAATAATATACAGGGTGTCACATTTGAATTAACAAAGTTTTTCAACTTTGAAGATTGTTTAATAGTTCATCAAATTTTGAACACCATGTATGCAATAAATCAATTGTCAATGAGTATTTCAAAAGTATAGTTCTTATGCTTCTGTCTACTCCAGAAGCACTTTCCATCAGTCAAAATAAGTAAGACAAGCAGTGTTGAAAATAGGGTTACATCTTTCAAAATTTTGAAAAATCAAGATATCTAAGAAACAGTTGAAAAAGGTATAGGAAACCCTTATAAGACTTATCCTAAAATTTTGTCAAGAATCCAAAAATAAAATAATATATAGGGTGTTCCATTTAAAATAAGGAAGTTAGTGGCGACTTCCGGTATAACCGGAAGTAACATGACCTTGAAAATATTTTAGAATGAAAGAGAATCTTAAATAACCCTTAAGTCCAAAAATTCAGATTTCTAAATTGTTTCTAACACATAAACGAACGCCTACCGTGGAAAACCCTGTATATATATATATATATATATATATATATATATATAGCGTGTTCAGCGAGGAATGGGACAGTGCAATATCTCGAGAGCGGATGAAGATTTTTAAATTATGAAAATATTTTGTAAATAACCTTCCAAGGGCGCACATTTGTTGGCACAAAGATTTTAATCAACGCCCATCACCGCCAGGTGGCGCTATCTCTCTTCAATTTTTTAAATGCAATGCCCTATTTTTTATTTCATTTTTGGATTCTATGACATATTTGTGATGACTTTTATTAAAAATCCTACCAACCTATTTTTTGTAATTTCTAAGAAAAAAAATAATTTTTGGAATTTTAGCACAAAAACGTAATTTCAGGAAGTGCTCATAACATTTGAGTGATACAGACAAAATAGCAAATTTTATACCAAATGAAAGATAAAAGATTGTTCTTCCACAAAAATAATGCAGATAACGCCGAAATAATGCGATACGCTGTACACTAAATTGTAAGGGGGACCAACTTATCACAGTCGTTGATTAAGAATCATGTGAAACATTTATCATGCCATGAAAACAAACGCGTAATGAAGTGTCTGTCAAGTTTCTGTCAGTTTACAGTTTCAGTTTTGAAAATCGTCTGTGAATCTTCAAATTCCATAATTATGTTTACGTTTTCTAACGAAGAATATTTTGATATGGTAATAATTTATGGTGCTTCATCTGTTGCTGTCTTTGTGCGATTCTCGCACTTACGGTGAGGAAAATGACCGGTTCCCCTCAAAATATTTGCTACACAAACAAATGTATTTTTTCCGGGATGGCGTCGATCGGGAAACCTGGCAGCATATAATACTTGTGCAGCCCTTGCATTTTTTCTACATTCACCATAAATTATTACCATATCAAAATATTCTTCGTTAGAAAACGTAAACATAATTATGGAATTTGAAGATGCACAGACGATTTTCAAAACTGAAACTGTAAACTGACAGAAACTTGACATACACTTCATTACGCGTTTGTTTTCATGGCATGATAAATGTTTCACATGATTCTTAATCAACGACTGTGATAAGTTGGTCTCCCTTACAATTTAGTGTACAGCGTATCGCATTATTTCGGCGTTATTTGCATTATTTTTGTGGAAGAACAATCTTTTATCTTTCATTTGGTATAAAATTTGCTATTTTGTCTGTATCACTCAAATGTTATGAGCGCTTCCTGAAATTACGTTTTTGTGCTAAAATTCCAAAAATTATTTTTTTTCTCAGAAACTACAAAAGATAGGTTGGTAGGAGTCTTAATAAAAGTCATCACAAATATGACAGAATCCAAAAATGAAATAAAAAATAGGGCATTGCATTTAAAAAATTGAAGTGAGATAGCGCCACCTGGCGGTGATGGGCGTTGATTCAAATATTTGTGCCAAAAAATGTGCGCCCTTGGAAGATATTTACAAAAATATTGTCACAATTTAAAAATCTTCATCCGCTCTCGAGATATTGCACTGTCCCATTCCTCGCTGAACACATGTATATATATATATATATATATATATATATATATATATATATATATATATATATATATATATAATATATATAATATAATATATAGTGTCCTGAGAAACGTAAACTGAAATGGTATTCCTTGGTCAATTTAAAAGTCCCATAAACATAGGTCTGATTCGCAATAGTTACCCAGATACAAGCGTTTAAAGTTTATAAATGTCTGATGGAAATGCGAGAGCTGCCGTTAGGGAATATGAACGAAGATATCCCAACAGGAGGATTCCAAATCACCAAACCTTTACTTCTGTGTTTCAACACGTTCGAACTCATGGTTCATTTCCATCAGTTTCAATAAGATCTGATCGTCCTGTGGAGTTAAATGTGAATGAGCAAGAAAACATTCTACAGATGGTTGATCGGAGTCCAGGGTTGAGTGTTAGAAGAATTTCTTCTCGAACGGGAGTCCCCCGTATGTCAGTATGGCAAACATTACATGTTGGGCTTTTGTATCCCTATCATACACAAAACGTTCAGCACCTTGAACCTGGAGATTTTGCTTTGCGGTTGTTTTTCTGCCAGTGGCTACAAGAAAATCCACAACTAGTTCCATTCATTTTATTTAGTGACGAGGCGCAATTTACTAGAGATGGAGTGAACAATACACGCAATTCTCATTTGTGGTCAGATGAAAATCCACATGGTACAACCAATAAATGACAGATTGTTTCGGTTTTGTTTTTCCAGTTGACTAATAATAATTACTTTTGAAAAAATATGTGATCATTTATAAACTTTAAACGCTTGTATCTGGGTAACTATTGCGAATCAGACCTATGTTTATGGGACATTTTTTACTTAAATTGACCCAAGGAAAATACTATTTCAGTTTGTACAGTTCCTCACCGGACACCCTATATATATATATATATATATATATATATATATATATATATATATATATATATATATATATGTATTCATATAGTAAGTATACACTCAATATTATTTATATCTTTCTGTCTGTCTATACAGTGGGTACATAAAGTTCGTCGCCCCCCCCCTCCCCTCTAACTTTTGAACCGTTCGGTATATTGCGATGAAATTTGTATTTATATGAGGCAATTGTCTATTTTTTATGTTGAAAAGGACAACTTCATTTCTCAAAATGACAGCTTGGCATAGGTTCGATTTGTTTTAATAGAATAGTGGGTCATGTGATACTTTATTGTGAAGGTCTTTTTTTACTTAGTTAAAACTTCGAGTTTGAAAACATTTGATTCATTCATTTTCAAATGGCGACCAATAATAAATACACGCCATTTAAATTAAATGATATTTTCCTAAGTTTTTAAATCACTTGAAAACATGTTTCAAAATAACAAATATTAGGAAACCATAGCAACAAAACTGAATTGTTGCATAATTAAGTAAAGGTAAAAAATACTTACCGCCAGAAACTACTTAAATGAAACAAATTTAAAATTGATCGCCATTTGAAAACGAATGAATCAAATGTTTTCAAACTCGAAGAATGAATTAAGCAAAAAAAGACCTTCAAAATGAAATATCACATGAGTCACTATTCCATTAAAAAAATCGAAATTATGCCAAGCTGTCATTTTGACAAATGAAGTTGTTATTTTCAACTTAAAAAATTGACAATTGTCTCACATAATACCGTTCCAAATTTCATCAAAAGTTAGTGGGGGTTGACGGATTTTATGTCCTCACTGTGTTTCTTCCTTCCTTACTTCTTACTTCCTTACGTGTCGTGGTAGTAGACAAATAACTGACCGGAAGTAGGACGATACCGGTAGTAGGGCGCACGAGGTCAAGGTCGAAATAGACAGGCCCCGTTGCTGACGACTGTGCAAGAAACGAAGGGTGAGTCGGTACGTGGAATGTTAGAGGAATGCATGGCAAAGAATTTGAAATTGCGAATGTACTGCACGAAAGGCAGCTTGATATTCTGTGTGTATCAGAAACAAAGCGCAAAGGAAAGGATGCTATGGAGATGTAGGATGGCATCCCAGTACTATGGTCAGCAGTTGAGACTGAAGTGCATGACGCAAAAGATGTGTTAAACATTACGAATTGGTATCTCCCTGGGTAATGTGGGTTAACATGAAAGTGGAGTTTCCCAGAATTTTTCTTATTGTATTCTATACACCAGTGAATGGAGAAAGAGACTAAGATTGTGAGAACTTCTGGAATGATGTAGAGTCAATAAGAATGGTGGACGCCTGGTGAACATCTGTGTGGAGAGAAACTTATTTGTATCTAATACGTGGTATAAACATAGAAATGTGCGTATGTGTACATGGCAAAGAGGTCCAGAATTAGGGTAGACAAACTAGTAGATAATGGCGCGAGAATGAAATACGCAGATGCCTTGAGTAAAGAGTTGAATGTGAATAAAACAGTGTGGAACAAACAAATAAAAGACACTGACGTTGAAACTGTATGGATAAGCTTCAAAAACTATGTTGTCAATTGTGCCGTGCGGATATGTAGGTAGACAGAAAAAATGTGCCTGGTGAAATTGAATCGGTAAAAAAGGCTGTATGTAAGAAAAAAGATGCGTACATGGCAATGATTGCTGGAAAAAATGAGGCTGAGAAAAAGCGATTGTATGAGGTACACAGATTAAGAAACAAAGACTCAAAGGAGGCAAAGAGAATAAGTAAAGAGGAAGTGATGGTTGTGGAAAGAGAGAAACTGATTTTGAGGGAAACAAAAAACTCGTCTAGAATTGGGTCAAAAATACAAAACGTGGCCCACAACAGAATGCTGGAAATAGTATGGGACGATTGTGAAGTGAGAGAATGCTGGCAAGAATATTTTGGAAAGCTGTACAGTACTAGAAAGTAAGACTGAAGGGCAGAATAAGGAGAATGTAGAAGGAATGGTGAATGAAACTGAAAAGCATATTGGGATGAATGAGCTAGAGAACACGGTAGGAAGGTTGAAACACAGTAAAGCAGCAGGTGTAGATAAAATCACTTCATGCCAGGGAGAGGAAGTGTTGATCAAATGGTTGCTCTCCAGCAGGTGATCAAAAAGTGTTTAAGTGTAAAAAGCAAGCTGTACTGTGCGTTTGTAGATCTGGATAAGGCATACGACAGAGTGTATAGGGAGAAGCTGTGGGAAATATTAAATGAATATGGCGTAAATAAAGTTCTAATGAACGGAATAAGGGCAGTATACAACGGTAGCCGGGTATGTATTAGGGTGAGAGTAGGTGTGAATGAATACTTTAATATTGAACAAGTAGTGCGACAAGGCTATGTGATGTCACCGTGGTTGTTCAATGTATACACGCATAAATGTGTTAGGCAAGCATGTACCGGTACAAATAATGTAGTAGTTGGTGACGTAAATGTACGGTGTATGCAGATGATGCAGTCTTATTAAGTGACAGTGCCGATGAGCTACAAACTAGTCTTCGGAAGTTTGATACAGTCTGTGAGAGCATGGGCCTAAAGGTAAACGTGAACAAAACTAAGATTGTGGTGTTCAATTGAGAAGGTGGAAAGGAGAGTAGAGTATTTACTCTGCAAGATTAAATTGTAGAAAAAGTGAACGAGTTAGTATATCTGGATTGAATGTTTATATCAGATGGTATAATGCAGGGCGAGATTGGACGAAGGGTCAATGCTGGAAGGAAAGTGATTGGAGGTATGTGGGCAATAATGAGAAACGAAAGCATGAGTCTAGCTGCGAACCGAGCAATCTATAATGGCGTGTTTGTCCCGTCAGTGAATGAGTGTATAATGACGGAGTGTGGCTAGGAAAAGACGATGATAGATAGATATAAAAGTAGTACATTACGCTGGTTTGGTTACAGCAAATGTATGTGGGTGAGGTTAAAGGTAAGGCCGGGCCTGGTAGGCCGCGTAAAACTTGACTGAATGTAGTAGAATGTATGATAACAGAAAGAAAGATAACGAATTTTAAAAATAAAAGGACACGTTAGAGGCAATGTATCAAATTTCGCGGAAGCTAGGGATGTATCCAGAGATAGGAAAGCGTGGAGAAAGATTGTGGATGAAAAATAAATAAGAGGCAGGTATTGTTTTGTCTATCCCGCAAGTGAATGGCGTGAAGGTATTGTTAGGTCTGTGTCAATTTGCATAATTTGGGCACTCCTAAACATCAAACGTCAAATGCCAATTCTGAGGTTATGTTTAGTATGGCTGCACTATCACATATGTTGCGGCAAATGGTGACTAACGATGTTTAATAAGGGCGGCTGTGTGAATGATTATTGATGCGCTTTACACTCAGGCTGTCGTGTACGGCACCAACCCCCGTTCTCTACTACGGCTCGCGGTTTTTCAATGTGATGCCATTATTGTTTTACTTTTTAATGCTTGACATGAGTTTATCAAATTGAAATGTTCCTGAATTATGTAACAATCGCCTTTTAACCAAGTTCAAATTAGTGTAAATTAAACAATATATTTGCCAAGGTTACGTTTAGTATAAGCAATCTATTTTTTGGTTCAAGCTCCTGTTATACATACGCGTTCATATAAGAATCAGATTACTAACGTTTCCGGTCGGGTTTTTTTTTTAAATTTTTTGGTAAAATGGATGTTTCCTTCTTCTACCACGTAATATTTATTTATTTATTTAGATAAGAATTAAATTTATCTCTGTACTCGCACATCATGTACTCAATAAACAATCCATCCTCATCATGGCGCCTTATCAAATGTAACTATATAATTATACTAAAAATAATTATAAAGATAAGCGCTAATTACAGTAGAGCATCGTAACTAATCTTTATAATTTTTTCAGTAAACATACACGATGGAAAATGGTAGTGGTCAATTAACATCATATTTAAAACACATCAAACCATATCCAGCATCATTGTCGGAGTGCGCAGAGTTAGAAACCCCCCCAAAATCAGAGCCACTGGAATTCCCCTCTACATACCAGGAGAAACGTTTAAATTTTAGAAAATCACACACATGCGGTAGTTTATTTGCAAAGTGCGGTTGTTACAATGAGAAAAGCAATCGAGAATCACTCTTACAAATATTTTCCCAACAACGTCCAAAAAGATCGTCGAATCCATCACCAATTCCACTTTCTCAAATAAGAACTGATACAAAAAGGTTATCCAATCCTGAAATAGGTAAACCATTAATAAAAGAAAAACAGCGTAATAATAAAGGTGGTGGATTTTTAAATCATCCCGAAATACCGTACCCGGTACCAAAGCCTGACCGCGAAAAACGTAAAAGTAGCGATAAAACTAATAATTATTCTTACCCTGATTACATAAGTAATAAGGTTGCTCAATCAAATTTAGAATATTTGAAATATACCGCGCTTTCTTATCAAAAATTAAACGGAGAAGTGGAAGACCCCGCTCAAAAATATTTAAAGGAATCTGGTATAATCGGACCAATGGGAAACGGTGTTTCAAGTATGCATCAGAGTATCACTAACGAAACAGATACCTTACATCAAATACGAAAAAATTCGAAAATTATGTGCGCGGAGCCGCGTATTAATAATAAAACGGGTATACCGGATGATTATGAGTATTTAAAATCGGCAGTTCTTCATCTAAAACAACAATTAACTGATTTAGAAGTGAATTACAGCAATCTTCACACGAAACTTTTGGAAAGTCGGAAAGAAGTGCATTGCAAGGAATCCGAAATTTTGAAACTTCAAAGGGAAGTACACAAACTAAAGGTAAGTTTTCTATGGGGTCCAATAGTAATGCGTAAATACTTCAATCTGGTTCAACTAAATTTAAACAAATGTATACATTAAGACTCTATTAATAACGTATAGTGAAATTTTTGACACACATACATAATTCGGACAAGCACTCTTTGTACGTAACATCGTCACTCGGTCTAAAAATATCACTCTTATCAAGATTATTTCTTTAATTTAATATTGTTGAATAGTTTTTACTTTGAAAAAACATTAAATTACAATTCTTTTATCTTTAAACTAAGAATTATCTAAAGTCTAAGATTAAGTACTGGATTCCAGAAAGGGACATAAAAATTTCGAGATTAATTTAATGAAATTATGTTAAAACGTATCATGTTTTGACCTTTTTTTTACGAAACAATTACGTTTTTCTATTATCTGTGCAAACATATAATTTAACAATTGAAAATTATTAGTTAAAACTTAATTCCATCCTTTTAATCATCTTAAATTTACATTTTTATGACAAATCATTTTTCTGCTTCCATCCGAAAACACAGACTTTCTAATCGTCAAAATTGTCCAGAAACTCTATTTCTGGCCTAGGCATACATAGTCATTAAAGCCGTTTGACACGTCGATATTCAGTGCTGCCAACGTAACTTATGATCATTCTCGCAAAACTATCGTTTTTGGCCTAGTGATATAATTAACTACTTATTTCATTGCTTCACAATTGGAATTGCTCCTCTTTCTAAGGAACGCATTTTCATAAAATTAATTTTAATTACAGATTATTTTCGTACATTATTATTAATTATTAAGACGAAAATTTATTTTGGACAGTTAATACAGAACAAAAATTATTTCAATAATTTCAGTTTTCAAATTTCAAGCTAAATTTTGTACACTTTAAGGGCGTTTTTTTCATAACCTGCTTAATGACTTGGTTCTGCTTGTGCAACAATCGCATTCGTCCACTGCAGGCAGCGACTGCTGCAACTGCTGCAGCAGTGGAGTTGGCTCTATTTGTGCATTAAGACGCTACGGCCAACGCATGAATTAATTACCAACCAGTGCCGTTTTTATATTCAAACAGCATGGAGATAGCGCTTACATGCATTGTGTTTATTAAATGAAGAAAAGAAAGAAATATTTTTTGTCTAACCTCATTCTCAAAAAGAACACCTCTTCACAAAATATATATTCGAAGAAACCAGACAGGTACCTTCGCAAACTTAATTACACGCCATCTTATGTACTAGGCCAAATACTCATTAGAGCATCAATCCCGTAAAGGCAATTGCGTGCACGGAATAGCACAGCGGTGTGGGCGGGGTGCTTACTTAATGCTGCAAATTTCAAACTAAATTTTGTACACTTTAAGGGCGTTTTTTTCATAACCTGCTTAAGGACCTGGTTTTGCTTGTGCGACAATCGCATTCGTCCACTGCAGGCAGCGGCTGCTGCAACTGCTGCAGCAGTGGAGGTGGCTCCATTTGTGCATTGAGGCGCTACAGCCAACGCATGAATTAATTACTAACCAGTGCCGTTTTTATATTCAAACAGCATGGAGTTAGCGCTTGCATGCATTGTGTTTATTAAATGAAGAAGAGAAAGAAATATCTTTCGTCTAACCTCATTCTCAAAAAGAACATCCCTTCACAAAATATATATTCGAAGAAACCAGACAGGTACCTTCCCAAACTTAATTACACGTCATCTCATGCACTAGGCCAAATACTTATTAGAGCATCAAGCCCGTAAAGGCAATTGCGCGCACGGCATAGCTCAGCGGTGTGGGCGGGGTGCTTACTTAATGCTGCAAAGTTCAAACTAAATTTTGTACACTTTAAGGGTGTTTTTTTCATAACCAGCTTAAGGGCCTGGTTCCGCTTGTGCGATAATCGCATTCGTCCACTGCAGGCAGCGGCTGCTGCAACTGCTACACAAGTGGAGGAGGCTCCATTTGTGCATTGAGACGCTACGGCCAACGCATGAATTAATTAGAAAGCAGTGCCGTTTCTATATTCAGATAGCATGAAGTTAGCGCTTACATGCATTGTGTTTATTAAATGAAGAAGAGAAAGAAATATCTTTTGTCTAACCTCATTCTCAAAAAGAACACCTCTTCACAAAATATATATTCGAAGAAACCAGGCAGGTACCTTCGCAAACTTAATTACACGCCATCTTATGTACTAGGCCAAATACTCATTAGAGCATAAAGCCCGTAAAGGCAATTGCGCGCACGGCATAGCTCAGCGGTGTGGGCGGGGTGTTTACTTAATGCTGGAAACAGACACTCGTCACACCTCCAAAAGCGTCAAAATAGGGTAAAATTCTCAAAAAGGCGCTACCTGTTAGGTACATTTATAGCGGGAAAACATCACGAACCAGACCTTATAATGGCTTAACAGGAAACCATAATCCTCACTCAAAAATCCTCCTACTAAAATTCAGCTAAAATACAGTGCCTGAAATAAACAGTACTGAAACTAAGTGGAGGTGTCTCCATGTGTCATACCCAGTTAGCTAGTGTACACCTGTCAAGTAAACCTTAAACAATTAATTAGTAGGGCCTAATTTTTAAAAATGGTGTTAAGTACAGAGGAGAAAGTGTCTCTTAGAGCATTATTTTCGCTCATACGGAATCGCAAGTAATGGTGCAAGTCTGCGATACGTTCTCCAAGTAATGCTGTAATTTTAAAGGTTATTGAAAAGTTCAAAATACGGTAATGTATTGAGCCAACCAAAAGGAAACTGTCCCAGAACAGTTAACAACACCATAACCATGAACGTGTTTTTGAGCAGATCTTAGAAAATCCGAAAGTCAGCCAGACAAGGACAGCGTTGTAACTTGGTTTAAAGAACTTCCTTGCAAAGAATCTGAAGGAGCTGGTCATTTCGTATGTGATTCAGGTATATCTAAATTACATCCTCGGATTATCGCTAGTGAAAGGAATATTGCGCCAGAATTCTCGCGTCACAGTATGAAAATCCTGAATTTTTGAAAAATGTATGGTTTTCAGACGAAGCACATTTTCATTTGTCAGGGCATGTGAATCGGCGCACCAATCGATTTCTAGGCTTTGCCAGACCCGATGTGGTTCAAGAAGTTCCTTTACATAGTGCAAAAGTGAGTGTCTGGTGTGCAGTTTCAGGACACGGAATCATTGGTCCATACTTCATCGAAGAGAGTGATAGGCAAGTCACACTAAATCAACAGGGTTACATACAAATTTTAACACGCTTTATCTCCGATCTACGTCAATTCTGTCGTGCACGTAATTTGGCATTTCGAGACCAATTTTTTCAGCAGTACGGGGCAACTTGCCATACTGTTGCCGCTGTTCGTCAATGTCTTCAGAGACATTTTCCAAGCAGATTCATTTCACGATTTACTGACTTCCCTTATCCTTCACGTTCCCCAGAACTCACATCTCCAGACGCATACATTTGGGGGATGGCTAAAAATGCCGTTTCAAAAGGAGACCACAAACCATCGATGAATTAAAGTATGCCGTTAGAACCTTCTTCGCAGACCTGAGACAACCCTTATTCTATAACATGACGAGAAACTTGGTACATCGTTATGAAGTCTGTCTTGAACGAGGAGGTGCACATTTAGAACATGTAATAAAGTGTCAGTAATATGTATTTCTTAAATAAATAAACAATTACAAGTTCAGTACTGTTTATTTTGGGCAATACTGTATTTAGACGAAGTTCACCTAAACTTCAATAAAATCTTAAGCTTTATATAAAAGCCGCAAAATGCGAAAATAAAACTGAAACTCATTGGCTCAAATATCCTGTAACGTGTAAAAATCGATATCGGATACTTCCTGATCGATTCTATAAATTTTCTCTGATTATTACTGTTTGGAAAAACAAAATTTATCTGTAGCTTGAATCGTTAGGGTTGTTATTTACTTAAGTTTACTCGTTAATTATGTCTCTACCTTAATGATTTAACTTTTCTGTATTTACTGTCTTTACCAATTATTATAACGGATTAAATGATCTTCTTTTATTGCGTTTACTTTTCTACGTTATAAAGGAATTATTTCTTTTCGTATTTAGCTTTGTATTCCATAACAAAAATTCTTAAAGTAAACCTGAGGGTGCCATTTATACTAGTAGGTTCTGGTTATTTTCAAATTCTTACATTTTTATAGGTACCTGTCAGTTTGCTAAATTACCACTAGATGGTGATACTATTGAATAATCAGATTTTATTTGAAAACAAACATCAGTTTAACATTTTTACAAAATTTGATAAGGACAGTTCTGTTGAATACCTTTTTCCGAAGGTGTGGTTCTTTTAACACGGCCATTTTGTTCTGGTGTAAAATTATATTTTAGAAAACTTCTCTGATTTCTGTTTTCTCGTTATAAATCACCATTTCTAGAGGAGAAGTTTTGCTTCAAAATTATTTCTTCATTTGATGAAGTAATACAATCGCTATTGATTGCGGATATGAAAAAATATGTTGCTTACACCCACATGGTGAGTTAGCTCGATTTTCTTCATGCTCGTTATTTTTTTAGGCTTGAAACTCCGATATGTAAATTGAAGGAAATATATTTAACCAGTTCGTGGTAAATTTTCACAATATAGCTCTTCTTCGACCTATAGAGGTAGAATAACGTTAAATGAATAAACTGATATATCCCTTACCTTTTTCTAGCTTTTTTTTTCTTTTTGGGTCTTTTCGTTTTGCGTTTTCCTTCTTCGTGTACTGGTTGCTGTTAAGATTATGTGTTATGTACCTTTCGTCTCGCTTTTGGGTTGCTATGATGTGCCTTTAACTGGAAATGCTGGTAAATGACTACTAGTAACTGGACCGTAATTATGAGAATGGAATTTAAGGTGTATAACTAAAGCACATTCGACAGGAAGGTCAGAGCTTTCCTTATCACTTGTATCAATATATATTACATTGTCAAGTTTATTTCCTGATTGGTTAAGGATTCCGCCTTGCATTAAGTGCATTTAAATTCACCATATTATAAATTATTTTTACTGAACTGTTTACCTGTGTTACAATTGCATAATCTCATTACTATCCAAAAAACTTAACTTTTCTAAAAACCACTTGAAATTAAATCAATCAATGCGCTATAAAATTGGCTCAAATTCAAGAAAATAATCAACCTTTAAAAGTTACGTTATAATTCAATAATCAATGTTAAACTTTCGAGCGTAATTACTTTACTTCGAATAAACACAAATGGCGTCAATTCAATGACTCAATCTCATAAAAAAACAAACACTTAAAATGTGTGTAAATGAGGTGCATAATAAATGGGTTTACATTTTAAAAAAACCAATAAGTACATTGACCTAAAGATATGTATTATAAATAATAATAAAAACAGCCATCGAGGCGTCGACACAATTGTTACATTAATCAAATCATTCAATTCAAATTAAAATCACCTAGTATACTCAAGAGGCGGTGATACTAGCTAGTTTCAGTGTCGGCCTTTACTAAAATTTATTGTAAATCTGATTCATATGCCAAAATAAAAAATGGTTGTAACATATAATTTGCGTTCTCCTCCTAACACCTTCGTCACATACCACTTCAATATAAACAATTTAAAGAACACTCAGATACATTTGGATTATAATTATAATACGGATGAATACGCTTGTATTCAAATTTAAACGATAAAATACTAGAAGTTAATCTCAAAAAACAGCGTTTTCAACCGTTTGTAGATACAAGAAAAAAATAATAAAATACTACAAGAATTTATTAAACTTTGTCAATCACAGCAAAACAAAAAGAAATGCTCCAAAAGTGATTACCGTAGCTTTGGGACAGCACTTTTGTTATACAGATATCTGGTGGAAACCTCAGAGGATGACATCTGCGGCAGCGTCGGCAATATGATTGATGTAACTGCGTTCGAAACTCCCAGTATAACTCAGCTCGTGAATGCTTCTCTTTTAAGTTCCGTGTTGATCGATACTTCAATTGGTTGTACGTTACACTAATAATTATACTTCCGCGTTGTTTGTTAACTTTACTCCAATCATATACAAGTTCTGACTAACACTTATTATTTTAAAAGAACGAAACGCTTTTTTATTTACAGCGAATTATTTGCAATCGGGCCAGCTGTACACACGAAGCATTAAAAAAACTAAAACCTGCACTCTTTTACTATTGATCCGCACACAAGATGCGATGGAACTCCAGAACGGATTAATGTCGGGCACTTATTCAACACCGAAACCAATTCCCTGAAAGAGAAAATTTCGCTGCGCAGCAACATAACGGTAAACTATTTCAGAAGGAACGAAGTCACTAAATTATCCACCAAACTAAAAGTAACGGAAATAATTCCAATGATATACTTCACTTAGCCTCCCGAAATGGGCCCAAACAGTTCACTACCACCAAACCAACAAATCTTCCTGTGTGCGGCAGTGCCGCAAACAAGAGCATCTCTAACAAACTGCCTTCAACCTTCTTCAGTCGCAGCCATATTCAAGAATATCTCCCTACTATGCTAATTAACCAATCACAACAATTGACTACTTAAATTTTTAATAGCGCTAAAAACGAATTGAATTCGTGAGCCGAACTGAAAAAATAGCATCATCTATCGAAACTGTAGGGAAAGGAAAGTACGAAAACGCATTTGGCTTGTTGTGTCAGACCTTCCGAATTTTTTTTACTCCTATTGCGATTGCACCAGATGTTGATACAATAATAATAGCAGCAGTATGCTTGCACAACCTAATCAAAGACCATTCTCAACAAAACACAGTTGCAGTAGTTAACTCTCAGGAATTGAGAAATGTAGAAGAGATAAGGAATATGATACCTTTATCAAGAACGCATGGATATGCTGATGCAGAAAGATTGGCAATAAGGGGGAGTTTTAAGCAATTTTCCGACCAATGTCTATTGCGCTTTTGCTGAACATTGCCAGCATCTCCTTTTCAGCTGTGTTGTATGTAATTCCACAAGCCGTTTCGGGTCCCATCCACTGATGGGACCCGAACCGGTCATGCATGTTGACCGGCAATCTGGTTCCCTACGATGACCGTACACCTAAGAGCAAAAGAATCAATCCAGAAGTCTCCTTAAACGAGCTTAATGCTGCAATCGCCAATATTCTGATAGTGACTGTAAAGATTTTCCATCTTACAAGGTTCTTTTTTAATGTCTACGTGACAGTTTTCAGGATTGCACACGTATAAGTTTGAAAGTCGACAATCATTTGGTCCAACCTTGCTGTATTCCTGTGACCTGGTCCATGACTCCCGTAAATTCCTGCGATTGTACCGTTATTGGCTGTGGAACCGTCTGTGTAAAACACGATTCCCTCCTTCCGGCTTAGTTTCGCTGGAGTTTTCCACCAATTCAGTCCAAGAGCTTAGCGGGTGAAGCTGTCGTGTTTATGCTCGCAGTTTCCATACTGAGGGCTACCAGCATCTCCTTTTTAGCTGTATGGTATATAATTCCACAAGCTGGTTTGGGTTCTTTCAATGGAACTTTTCTTACAGCTTTTACAAATTGAGCGGCAATCTGGTTTCCTGCGATGTCCGCATTCCCATACTAGCGTAACTATGTTATACGTGTCTAGCATATTAAACATTTGTGTGCATTCTAGAACCACTCCATAAGTTGCCTTAAACGAACTTAATATTGCAATCGCCTATTTGCTGTTAGTGTCTATAAAGATTTTCTACCTTACAAAGTTCTTTTTAATACTCACTTGACAGCTGTCAGGATTTCTTACATCTAGGTTTGAAACACGATCATCATTTGTCCAAAGCTTACCCAAATTCTGTGGCCTGCTCTATGACTCCCGTAAATTACCGCGCTTGTATCGTTATTGTTTCTGGAACCGTGTGTGTAATATACACGATTTCCTACCTCCAGCGTTGTTTTGCTCCCAGTCATTTCAGTCGTTTGTGCTCTCTGTTTCGAAACCGAGGATTTAGTTCCAAGAAACTTTATAGCACATGAGTAGTGCCCAATTCTTTTCAGAACTAGCTGTTAGCCTACATGACCTCCTTAACGTTTTCACTCTGATTACTAGATTTAAAGGTGGTAGACTTAGGAGGGCTTTATGGCTGCCGTCGGAGTTGCTGCCATTTCCCCTGTAATTTCAAGGCAAGTCCTCCGTTGTACTTTTCTGAGTTTCTGTATGCTGGGTTGAGTGTTGGTCCCGTGTTACTAAATCAGTGACGCATACATAACGATGGGTTTTATAATTATAGTGTATTTGTATATATCTATGTTACTTGTAGATACACCGCCTTACTCCCGAACCCGCGCATGGTACAACCGTTACATGGTTATTGTTGACCGAGGCCGTAATATTCTTATATAATAAGACGGCGGTTGAGAAGTGTTAGTTAGCCAAAGTATATAAAATCAAATTTTTATGAAGTTTACCGAAAAATAACGTTTTTTTACATCATGGTGCCTAAATGAAGACCTACACCGTGAAACCATAAAGTTGATTATTAGTATATCGTATGGGTTGGTGCTATGCGCCCTCTGTACTATGGCTTATTGCGCCCCGGTAAGATCTACACCTCAAGGACTCATGTGCCTTTTACAAAGTTTTTGCTTCTAGTAGGAGTGATCTCGGCATAGTTAATGCTTCACATTAATTGTTGATGTTGTAGTCTCAGGTTATATAGACGCTCATTCATGCGACAGCGACCGTGGCCATTTCAGTAGCAAATTTAATATTCACGCTACGTTCGTAAGATTTTAAGACGGGCGATGTTCGTCCACCGATTCGGTTCTCTAGGTCGATCTTGGAGTGAATCTGCTCTAAAGTTTCCGATCAATGTCTGCTAAGTATTACCAACATCTCCTTTTTAGCTGTGTCGTATGCAATTGCACAAGCTGGATCAATGATATTTTGCTTGCAGCTGTTGCAAATTGATCGGCAACCTAGTTTCCTACGATGTCCGTATGCCCAAATGCCCACACTAAGGCAATCGTGTTATACGTGTCTAGCACTTTAAACATTCGTGTGCATTCGAGAATCACTCCTGAAGTCTCCATAAACGAGTTTAATTCTTCAATCGACGATCTCTTGTCAGTGACTATAAAGTATTCACCTTTCAAGGTTCTTTTTTAATACCCACGTGACAGCTGTCAGGATTGTATACGTATAAGTTTGAAGCTCGATTGTTATTTGCTTGAATCTTACCGAAATTTTATGGCGTGGTCCATGACTCAAATTCCCGCACTTGCACCGTTATTGGTACTGGAACCGTCTGTGTAATACACGATTCTTTCCCTCCAGTTTGGTTTTGCGGGACTTACCCACTCAATCATTTCAAGTGGTGATCCTTGTTCTAAACAGCTTAGCGGGTGAAGCTCTCAGATGCTGTCGTTTCTATATAGAGGACCTTGTT
Organism: Vesta saturnalis; assembly: GCA_036346205.1. NCBI lineage: Eukaryota > Metazoa > Arthropoda > Insecta > Coleoptera > Lampyridae > Vesta > Vesta saturnalis. The sequence goes on from JARFJB010001954.1 coordinate 2,671,249, forward strand.
CTTATTGAGTGCCCAATTCTCATCGGAATTAACTGTCAGCCTACATGACTCTTTTAAAGGTCAGTCAAAGGTCAATTCTCGGTCTTTCGCCGAACATTGTTATAATCTGTAGCTTATGGGTCCTTTTCCTGCATACAAAGATGATGAAGTTAGTTGGGTCGAATAGAGCTATAGTCCCACTTATTTACACCACTTTTGAACTAAGTTTAAGCTTTTTACATCACATATGATACAGTTTCTTCAAATCTCCTGCGTTCCACAGTAATCTGCATCGTCCACCTTGCCATAAATTGTCTTAGTTAGCCCGCTTCACAGGTTATACAGGACCAGAGACTACAGCGGTGGCGATAAGATGCAACTATGCATGCACCCTCGTACAGTAAGACCGTTATAAGGTCTTTGTTGATTGAGGCCGCAATGGCCTTATATCTTAGCACGATTGTATGCCGTACATCGCAATATTTTATAACTTTGGCGACCTTTTCCTACGTCTAAATGTAATGAGTTTGATTTTAGTTAGATTCCCTCTTTTTTGCACCGGTTGTTGAGGAAGACCGCCGATGATGATAGCTTAGCTATTGAAACGCGTTCGGTGTTTTTTAGTTTTGTGTGGTTCATGGGTGTATTTTGTTTGTTGCGGTTTTTAAGTAAGTTTAAACCCCTCCGCATCATATCTGATAGGGTTTCTTCAAATCTGCTCCGTACCAGAATCTGTAAAGTACTATTCTTGCACTTTAACATGATCTGTATCCATCCACCCTCATTAGGAAGCTGTACATTGGTAAATACTACAAATTCGGCGACCTTTGAATGAGGTTGGTTATGACTGAATTACAAAGTATCTTTTCAGCAAGGGTCAACTAACGCGATTTTTTGGTTGATAGGCGTTCAACAAGTTTTGCCAGTGGTTTCAGGAGAAATGACGTCAAATTGATCTAAGTGAATTGGCTTGGCTTAGGTGTATGGATTTTGTTACACCCCTCTACGCTAGTGGTATATATCCTAAGGCTACTTACCCTTAGTGCTGTACGTAGCGTGGAGTCTAGCAATTTGATGTCTTGTAAAGGAGCAGGAAAAATTCTGTCCATACCAGGAGAATTTTGTCAATGGAAATCTGCTACTGATAATCTAATTTGGTCACGTTAATTACCTAATTGACTAGAGCTTAATTTCCGTTGCTTCCTCATTGAATGGTGTCGAGAGTTGTCGGTAGTACTTCAGAATTGTTGATCCTGAGAAGTGTGACTGAAGCATCACTTATTAAGCCTTCTTTCTGCTTTCAATGTAATCAGGGAACCGATTCTTCCTTCTGCTCCTTTCAGTAACGCTTTTCGTATGGTGGCATCTTCTAGGATTGTCTCAATCTCCTAGTAGAGCTTGCTACAGTAGCTTTGTTTTGCCTGAATAGTAGCCTTATTGTAGTCGCTGAGTGTGATTCAGTACGAGTCCCAGTTTCCCGTGTTTGTTACTTTGTTAAAAGACCTTCTGGTTTATGCTCTTAATCGAGAGATTCCTCTAAGCCACTAGGTTATCGTTTTCAGTGTACAGCTTCTTGAACACCTCTGTTGGCCTTAGTAAGGTTTTCTTCCGGTTGAACAACCTTAAACTTTTGTGCACTATTGCTTGCCATTTTTTTGAAACAAATATATCTTTCGTCGGCCTCAAACCACCATTGTTTTAATGGTAATGTCGCTTGCCTCCCTATCGACGAAGGTTAGTTCATTACTTTGATGGATATGTCTAGATTATTACAAATTTAGGATGGATTAACTTCCATTGCTGCTGTCGTTGACATTGTATCTCACGGATAGTTGCCACCTTTTTCGCTGACCAGTCGCTTAACCTTCCGTTGGTGCTGGGTCATCCTCCGTAGGACATATGTGCATCAAACACAGATGCTACCATTTTCTGGATCTGTAAGTCTAGCTGCTACTAAACCTCTGTAACACAAATTCTATATTGGTACCATTTTTGCATAATAATCTTGACGATGATGTAGGATCTGGCTTTCGTTTCGGATTAATCTGATTCCCCTCTTAAACCCAAGTCTTTCGTTTGTTTAAGTGGAATTGCAAACTCAGAATTATTAAAGGTGCAAGTGGAAGCGCCAAAATATCAGTCTTAAATTTTAATACCTGCGCATCAATATTGTCAGTGCCACTTAATCGCGTATTTGGTAGTTTTTAATGATAGTTACTTTTCGCTATTTACCGGTAGGAGAAAGATGTTGAAACCTACGTTTGAAATGGAACAAAGTCTAGCTCTAGACAATTCATATTATTGCATATAATTGTTTAACGCAATATATATATATATATATATATATATATATATATATATATATATATATATTTATATATATATTAGAGCTTCAGGGCTTTGTTGTTCCGGACGTTCTGGGGTTAGTTGATTTATTATTATCTTGGTCCATATTAGTTCTAGAACAGTATCAAGGAAGTTGCTGTTCTCCCACATGTACAAGAGTAAGTTATTTGCCCAATGGGTTGCTCCCAGTGTCCCAAGGTGTTAACCAATAGGGACTATCTTCTATCTAGCCTCGCAATCCTTCGACTTGGCCATACCTCTTGGTTCGGGTGGTTAAGCCAAAACCTTCTTTATTGGCTTAGTAGGCATGACTACTATTAGCAGGGTGATGTAGAGCGTAACGATGAAACCATTATACTAGTTCTTGCCTGGAAGTAATTTTAACTATTTTACCAATAAAATCGCTCTATAAAAGCAGATTATCAACATAACTGGGCGCAAATGACAATCATCATCGTAAAATCATAAAATTTAGTTCTCGGCTATCTAGGCAGTGCGTGTAGCATTTGTCACAACGAATTTGAGTACTTGCTCATTTTCAATGGTTTATTCCTGTCAAGAGTTATCTTGGCAGGTTTAACTCAAGTAATGAATGGATCAAATATAACTCCACCCTCTTACTCTCCTTGAATGACTATTCTACGGGCGTACTCATGTCGTAAGCTCTTAAAGACCTAACACTTAACCCCTTCACTTAAACTTTAAGTATCTGGTTAGCACTATGTATCCAAGAGTCGTATCTATTGATCTGAAATAGTAGTGATAACATAAATGTTCAATAAGTGACAAACCCTACCAAAGCGTAAAAGTTTTTAAATATTGTTATTGATACGATTAAATTTACATAACTTTTAACCTTTTTACCTCTTTTACTCTCATAAGCGCTTGTGATAATTTGGGGCAGACTACAAGTCAATTTTACTTAATTGTAACCCTACATTACATCCACTATATTGATATAATATAATCGTCGCTGTCTGTTAGAATACTGCAATTTATCATCACGGCCGGGCCGTCCGCAGACTCAAGCTTTCGAATTCCTTACAAGCGTAATGAATGAAATCGTACTTAAATATACTGCCAAACTTTTATTCTTTTGTGTTGTAAACACAGTGTCCATCAAATATACAATACAATTTTACAAACAATTAATTACCTTACTCTGCTCCTATACATCTACTAGATGCTTGCGTTATGCTCCTTCTCTGCCAGGTACGATTCACCTCGAAACAACCATTCAGTTGGTTAATAGGTTTCTTTCTCTTCTTTAAACTTGGTACATACACCAAGTAAAGTGTAAAAATGTGTGCAATTACTCAATTTAAGGCGTAATCGTTGCAGTGGCTGATTAAATCTAATTGGTTCTATCAAGTTTTTCGTCTACACAACTAAAATAACTCGCCCGGTTCCATATTTTAAACGCAGAGACTGTTCTCTTAATATATTTAAATTTGGTCACTGATTCCTCCTCAACAAAACCAGTGCCCAACAGAAGTCTACAAAACTGAATAGGTAGTGTGCACTTAAACCACTATTTAACAAACCACGTTAGCAAATTTAAGGAACACTGTCCCTCTCTTAATAGTTCTGTTTGGCCACACAAACAAAATAGAGTAGTTTATCTCACCATAAACTAAAACTCTGGAGCATAAAACTTTACGACTTGATCGCTCGGCGGGAAACTTTTACGACTTGATCGCTCCGTGCTTACATCTTAAATCTCTTTTCGCTTTAATATGAACAGTTGAAAACCCGAAGAGCTACGGTTGTTAAAAATTTTAAAATACACTCGGCTTGCGGAAACTGCGACGTGCTGAAACGAACTTAAATATACACTACTCGTCAGCATCTTTCCAGCGCGAAACCAATATTTAGCACTTTACAACTTCAATGCGCAATACTAAAATATACGATAATGAGCCTTATATATTGTACTATCGTACAAATTCATATCGCCATAAATCACAACTGTTACACTGTCAAGACTCACTTTTAATTTACAATGATTAGCAATAAATTTCACTTACATTGTCCAAATATCAATAATCACGACGAAAATTAACACGTCAATACTTGAAAAGTATCCCGTATTCTCCTTATTCACATTTACCTCAGAAAATCAATACTTCGTCAAGCGCTCAAATATTTATCTTACAAAATCTTTCAAACAGTGTAAACTAAATGAATGCTACAATGTTGACACATAAAAACCCGTTATCTTAATATCTAAAACCTAATCTGTCTGAATTGAAAATAACCACCGCTATTATGCTCGATGTAAATAATATCGTGTAAGTGATACGGTATACACTTCTTAATTTAAACCTTATTGACAACTGATAGGTCTCAGATGTTACCCTATGAATTCCTCTTCGAACGCAACTTCTCAAAATCATCCCCAAATCGGGGTATACAAACTATACAGAAATCCGACTTCTACTATATAGAAAAACCTCTATTAAGCAGTGATACACACATTCCGTGAAGTAGTTGAAAATCACAAGGTAGCTCCAGACAGCCAGATGGTTGGCCAAAACAGAAATAATAACTCATTTTTTTAAATCATTAAAAATAATGGTCTAAAAAATTATTTAACTAGGAAGAGGTTGTCGTACCATCATTATTCAGTGCTCTGCATATACAGCTCATAGGCCGTCCATCAAGCGCCATTCTTTTAGATTCACATAATCTTTGCCTCCTATCACCTCTGTCTTTCTTGTTTCTCTGCTCATATTTCTCTCCACACTTACTTTTATTACGTCCCTCAAAAAAAACATACCTAAACCAGTTCCTCTTTCTTCTTACTATCGTATGCTGCATAATTTAGTCTTGACCAACTTACCACACGCACATAAATGCTTCTATTTTACTAGTAAATGTACCTATTAAGAATATTTGTTGCTTAATTTGCCAAATTTACGATAATCGTCAACATCGTGTCTATAATTACAAATATTTATGAACTTAAATCATTGAGGCCTAATTTACAATCTCATGCCAACAGATCTGCTTGGTGTAACATTATTTAAAATTTCAAAAAAGACACACCTTTCTAGGATGATGGTAAACAGTATTGCAACTACCATGTATCTATACGATTAAACTGATACATTAATTGCAGCATACCTTCGACGTTTACACTTAATGAAGTAATATCTAACATTTTGCTACAAATATTAAAAATATGTATTTTGTAAAAAAAGATTTGTTGCAAGTTTTATTTGTTGCCGAAATTATAACTTCGATACTGCCAAGCTCATCTTGTTCTTTCATTCCTTCCTTTGAAATATCAAAATTTATGTGCTTGAAATACGGTTCACAAGATTGTCTGCCACTTCAGAACGTGTAATACTTCACTATTCTGGTACTTGATTGGCTATTGCATTGTATTTTTATGTTGTTTACAACGCATCCTCGTTGCAAAATAAAAATGACGTTCTAGTTGAATTTCCTTAAATATTATAAATGATACACGTAACAATCTTCAAATAATGAATCTCATAAACGTTAAAGAATTTTTCGAACTATGCATACTTTAATAAATCACTAACTTTTCTAAATTGTTTATTTTCTTTAACTACAAATAAATGCGCAATAATGCTTCGATCACAATTTAGCATGATACCGTGTACGTCGTTTTATAGGATATAACTGGTATACAGTTGACTAGAAACTAGACTAGAGTAGATATTAATTACTTAGCGGATTATAAGTATTATTATAAATTCTGTGAAATGCCCATACTTAAAAATTGTGGAACGTGTGATGTAAATATTAACTTTGATAAATATAGTGTGTGCGTTTGCGATAAGTGTTACCTGCTTTATCATACCACTTGTTCTGGACTTTCTCGCGCTGGTGACTTCAGTAGATAAATATCAACCAATTTTCCCCTGCAACAGGTGTGTAACTGAAAAAGCGCAAGTAGCTGAATTGTCAAAAACTATGGGGTGTCTCAATAAGAGTGCACTATTTGAACTTAGTGTGTTTTTTTTCGCGTATGTGGCAACTCTGAAATTTTACAGCTGTCACTTATAATTGTTCCCATTAATAAAAATGGAGCGTTACTCTAAAGAAGAACGTGTTATCATTGTGAAAACTTATTACAAAAATGGAGAAAGTTACGCTGAGACCGCTCGTAAACTTCGCGGAATTTTTGGTCGAGAAAGTGCACGCAACGTGTCCACAATTCGAAGAATAGTCAAAAAATTTGAAGAAACTGGATCGGTTGTGGACAGTAAGTCCCTTTTGCGTCGACGTACTGGTAGATATCTTGAAAAAAACATTGCTGCTATAAACGAGAGTGTGGCCCAAAACACGAAAACATCAATTCGGCACCGTGCTCAACAACTTCTAATTTCACGAAGCACTACGCAGCGAAATTTGACGAAAGACTTCCACCTCCACCCGTACAAGATTCAACTTACTCAGGAGCTCAAACCAGCAGACCATTCAAAGCGTCGGCAATTCGTTCAATGGGCAATATAGCAAAGTGAAGCGATTTTTCGATAAAAGTCATCTTCACCGATGAAGCGCATTTCCATCTGAATGGCTTTGTAAATAAACAAAATTGTCGAATCCGCGCGCAATCCATGAGAAACAAATGCATCCACAACGAGCAACTGTCTGGTGCGGATTTTGGTCAGGCGGTGTGATTGGACCTTACTTTTTTGAAAATGAGGCCTGAGTTGCAGTGACTGTGAACGGCATTCGTTACAGGAATATGACAATGGAGTTCTTGTGACCTCAACTGGATGGTATGGATTTCGATGACATGTGGTTTCAGCTGGATGGTGGCATCTGCCACACTGCCCATGAAACAATCGATTCATTGCAGCAACGATTTCCAGACCAAATCATCTCACGAAATTCAGATGTCAACTGGCCAGCCACATCTTTGTCAAAAAGTTATAAAAAATTTCATGAAAAGAGTAATGGACTGCCATCAGAGCCATTGGGGCCATTTGCCGGATATTTTATTCCATACATAACCCTTTATAAGCGCTCTGCAATCTGAAATTTACCAACTACAGGTGAAACTTGATTCTCCGGAACTGGGAAAGATATCATCAGATGATGCAGAAGACATAGTAAACGAGATAATCGAAAGAAATAAATGAGCCCGTAATGTTGTTGTTTCCAACTTAAAATAACAAGATGAAGCAGAAGGAAGCTTAGAGAAGGATAAGATCATACAAATATTTAACACATTAAATGTAGATGCTTCTACAATACAATTCTTTCGTTTAAGTAAACCAATTTCTGGTAAAAGTCGCCCAGTAAAGATCATATCACAAAACAAAGTGAGAGAAGAAATATTCTAAAAATAGTTATTTTTATTACAAGGCCAGAAAATGGGTGTTTGCGAGTTTGAGTTAACTTTGCAGGTCGAACGAAGTCGAGACCTGCAAATTTATGAGTACTCGCAAACCATTTTATGGCAGAGTGATACACAAAATTTTTTGTGCCGACGCCAACAATCAATACACACCAATAAACATAATTGTACTTTTTGAAATTTCATACCTATTGAAATTAAGTTGGCAATACTGACAACTGACAGTAACGAATATAACCTAAAAAATACAATTGGGAAATTATTCATTACTCGAATTTTGTAGATACATTACCCATTTGTTAATTTTATAATAATTTATAGATGTAATTTGTAGTTTATAAGAAACTAATACAAATATAATAACGGATGCGTACACGTACACGGTAATGCGATTAGCCTCTGTGTTATGTCAAATGTCGATTATGTCGAATATTCTATCAGGTCTGTCACTCCAAGGAATCACAACTGTAATTTTATATTATTTTTGCCGGCCTAGGCCGGAAAACGCATAGTTTCCCGACGCATTTGCGGTCTGCATACGCCCTATTACAGATCGAGGGCACAAAAACAAATTTAACCTTACCTTAACACTAAAATGCGATCATTTTTAAAGGAAGTTATTGTTTGTTCGTATGCCATTATATGCTTAAGTGAAATCTAACTAAATTCAAGTGTAAGCAGCTCCGAATTATTTCCGGAACATTTTACTGTAATTCGTTGTGACCGGAATTTTTAACAACTAGATGTTTCAAGGGGAGGTGGCGTGCTAATTGCAGTTAATACTCAAAATTATACAAAAGTCGCTGTTTTAGATCTCTCTTTTATAACAAATGTATTTAAAGAAATTGAACTTGTGCGTTGTAAAGCTTGTTATAGTTGCGATTTTATAGATTCACTCTCATTTCTAAATTAGTTGTATGGCAATAAAATTATTAATAGGAGGATCAAAACGTTTGGAACAAGTGAAACAAGAAAATATTTTTTTGCCGCTAAATTACGCGTCATATCAAAAAATTACATAGAACACAATTAATCGATATGTTTAAGGTCTATATCTAGGTATTTTCTTTGAAATATGCTGCAGTTGTAGGAAACCAAAAACTGACCCTAATAACCTCCCCCCTTCTCCGCCTCTGGATCTCTACCAAAATTTAATCAGCTCTAATCCAAATGAAAACAAGCTTAAATACAAAATTTTAAGTACGTAGCTATTTTCGTTTTGGAGTATTCGTGGATACAGACTCAGACATCCAGACCTGATGGCCGATCTTGGCCAAATTTGGCTAAAAGTTGTAAAATGAGCTAATAAGACGATTTAGCGATAGCGAAATAAAAGTCGATTGCATAACCTTCTATACCTACATATGTAAACGTAGGTTGGAAGGTAAAAATGGTGGTAGTTTTGACAGACGTCTAATGAGGATGAAACTTTTTGTGAATAGTTCACATTAGTGCATACTAACGCCATCTCCTAGGATTATTCCAAACTTTTTGAGCCACCGGGTATAATGGATGATTTTAATTTATCGCATTTTAGGGATGATAATAATTATCTAGCCAACAAATGTAATCATCTGTTACACTTTCTTGAATATATAAATGGTTTTCAACTAAATAATATACATAACTCTAATACTAGTACCGTAAATTAAACTTAATTATAAGTAATGTTAATTTTATTGTAGTGAAAGTGAAATAATACTTCGCTTTGATGTTAACCTAGTTTAAAATGTGTAATTTTAAAAAAGCAAATTTTCCTAAATTATACAATGACATTTTGAACTGTTACAGACCAAATACTCATTAGAGCATCAAGCAATTGCGCGCACGGCATAGATCAGTGGTGTGGGCGGGGTTCTTACTTAATGTTGCAAACTGGCACTCGTCAAAACGTCAAAATCGGGAGAAAATGTCAAAAATACGCCACCTGTTAAATCCATTTATAACGTGAAAATGTCATGAACTATCTCTTAATAATAGCCTAACAGAAAAAATCATAATGTTCACTCAAAATAAAATACTTTCCTCCCTGAAAATTCCAAACTCCAAAAAAATATTTACGCAAAGTTTACCTAGGCTGTCACAAAATCTTAAACTTCAAATAAAATCCGCAATATTACGATAATAAACCCAAAACTCATTAAACATTTCGATAATCTTGGCGCTAAAATCATTTGCTCAAATACCAAAAAAAAACTGATCAATATGGTAATTAATTATAAAATTTAAAACGGAAAATACGTCATAACGAAACTAAACAATTATAGAATCTTAAAATTTACTAAACGTCCGTATCGGCAGGTAGTACTTAAATTTGGGAAAATACACAGATTCTCCATAACAAATAATCAAATTCGCTTACCTGTTTAGCAAAATAAGGCAAATCAATGGTGTCTACAATCGGGATGTTGGTTCCTATAAAGGTTACTTCAAAAAAATTGCAGCTACTCGCAAAATATCACTGGCATGCAAATGAGCCAAGCTGTTCGGTCAAGGACCTATTAAAACTTAACTTCAACTTCAATTATATCAACCACTTGAAATTAAATCAATCAATCCGCTATAAAATATGCTCAAATTCAAGAAAATAATATAATGCATTAACTCATAAACCTTTAAAGTTAGGTTATAATTCAAAATTCAAAAAGCAATGATATATATCGATCGTAACTACTTGACTTCAAATAAACACACAACTCCTCCCTGTAAATTCTACTCTAAAAAATATTTACGCAAAGTTCACCGAGACTTACAGAAAATCTTAAACTTCATATAAAAGCCGCAAGATTGCAATAATGAACCCAAAACTCATTAAACATTTCTATAAACTTAGCGCTAAAATCATTTGCTCAAATACGGTAATTAATCACACAATTTAAAACGGAGAATACGTCACAACTAAACTAAACAATCACGATCCAAAATTTAGAGAATCCTAAAATTTATTAAACGTCGATATCGGGATGTAGTACCTAAATTTGGGAAAATACACAGCTTCGCCATAACAAATAATCAAATTGGCTTACCTGTTTAGCAAAATCAGGCAAAGCAATGATGTCTATAATCGGGATGTTGATTCCTATAAAGATTACTTCAAAAAATTGCGGCTACTCGCAAAATATCAATTGTATGCAATATCACTGGTACGGTCAGAACTTTACAATTACGTTACGGTGTGTCTATTAAAACTTATCTTTAACTTCAATTATATCAACCACTTGAAACTAAATCAATCAATCCGCTATAAAATATGCACAAATTCAAGAAAATAATATAATGCATTAACTCAAAACTTTAAAAGTTACGTTATAATTCAAAACTCAAAAGTCTATGATATCTTTCGAACGTAACTACTTTGACTTCAAATAAACACACAACTCCTCCCTGTAAATTCTGCTCCAAAAATATTTACGCAAAGTTCACCTACACTTCTATAAAAACTTAAACTTCATAAAACCCGCAAGATTGCAAAATTAACCAAAACTCATTAAACATTTCTATGAACAGAGCGCTAAAATCATTTGCTCAAATACCCAAAACTGATCAATACGGTAATAATTACATTTAAAACGGAAAATACGTCACAACAAAGCTAAACAATCACGATTAAAATTTATAAAATCCTAAAATTTACTAAACGTCGATATCGGGAAAATACAGCTTCGCCATTACAAATAATCAAATTCCGGCTTACCTGTTTAGCAAAATCTACTCGCAAAATATCACTAGCACGCAAATGAGTCAGATATTCGGTTAATGACCTATTTACTTTACAATTACGTTACGGTATGTCTATTGAAACTTATCTTCAACTTTAATTAAATCAACCATTTGAAATTAAATCAACCAATCCGCTATAAAAGATGCTCAAATTCAAAAAAATAATATAATTCATTAACTCATAAACATCTAAAAGTTACGTTATAATTCAAACGTAATTACTTTACTTCAAATAAACACACAAATATTGACGTTAATTCAATGACTCAACCTCATAAAAAACTAAACACTGAAAATGTTGTGCTGTATAATAAATGGGTTTACATTTAAAAGAAAACACCATAAGTACATTAGCCTAAAGATATGTATTATGAATAAAAAAACACAATCGAAATGCCAACACCATTGTTACATTAATGATATCGTTCTCTTTAAATTAAATCACCTAGTTTACATAACAGGTAGTGATACTAGCTAGTTTCAACGTCGGCGTTTACTAAAATTACTGTAATATTATTCTTATACCAGCATAACAAATGATTATAACAAATAAATTGCGTTCTCCTTGTAACGCATTCGACACAGATAATTTGGATACAAATTAACGTTTGCGGTCCTTAACCAAACTGCAGCTATCCCTTTGCATAACAAACATATGACTGAAACTGAAAAATGCTCCATTCTGATCCAAAACGATTTTGATCCTGTGTTCAAAATAAGAAGGGCGCAACGCGCATTTCTGGCTTACTTCAGCTTAACAATCAGACTTTTGATAGTTCCCAATCGATTGGTGACGCCTTCGCGACATAATTTATAAAGATTCAGTTCCAACAAAAGATATTACCGAAGGAGATACTATAGCGGCCAAGAAACAAATCTACGGCAGGTACCGATCAAATACCATCTCTTGTAGTCAAAGATTGTGCTCGTATATTCTCGTATCCTTTAGCAATTTTATTTAACTTATCTTTGAAAAAAATTACTTTTCCCACAGTTTGGCAAACTGCAAGAGTGTGTCGCGTTCTAAAATAACGTTCATCTTCTGAACGTATCACAATTATCAGCATATCAACATAGATTCGTATCAAAAAGATCAACTGTATCAAATTAAGCTTGTTTTGTACATTATTGTTTGGTGATTCTAGATGTACAAGGTCAAGTAGATGCTATCTACACGGACTTTCACAAATCCTTCGATCAAATTGACCACCATATAATATTAAGTAAATTGACTTTTTACGGTTTTAGCTATTCTTTGGTACAGCTGATTAAATTATATTTAACTAACTGATAGTAATACGTCACGCATAGTGGACACAATTCCAAGCTATTTATTCCAACATCTGGAAGGCCACCGGGGTCAAATTTAGGCCCTTTTCTGTTCAAAATAATTTGGTATTATTTATTATGACAAACATCTGGTGTAGCAAAATAAATTAGACATAAACATTTCTAAATGCAAAGTTGTGCAATTTTTACGCAAATGGAGACCAATTCAGTTTGATTACTCTATAGCTACTGATCCATTGCACAGGTATACTATGGTCAAAGATTTAGGGATAACGTTCGACAATGTGTTGACGTTTTCATTTTACATAAACTAAATAGTTAAGACTGTTTGTAAAGTGCTCGGTTTCATAATATGTATATGTTCAGATTTTTCTAACTTCTCCACTATTAAATCATTGTACTGTGGCATTGGTTAGATAATATGGAACCTGGAATCCCTCCTATAAAAAGTATGTAAATGATATCGAATTTGTGCAGAGACGTTTTTTTTAAATAGGTATGCTTTCGCAGCGATGAATATTATCCAGAAAGAGGCTATAAAACAAATATGCTTGTACGATTTGGTTTAATTACTCTAGATATCACAGATCAAAACTTATCTCTGTATCATCTCTATACAACTTTAAATAACTGCTTTAAATGCTATTTTTGTTACTGCACGGTCCCTAAAGCGTCGATGTAGATGTAACAGAAGTGTACATGTTCCAATATGGCCATGACTCTTTGGAGTGTTAATGCTGCGTTTTGATCCGTACGGAAAGCAATACTTCAAAATATATTATATTTTACTATATATTTTGTCGCATTAAGTTACAAATCAGCCTTTTCTGCTTCCAGTTTGTCGTGGGCGAGTCTTCTTTCTTTATGTGTAACTGGTGGTTCATTAGTTTTACGTACGTAATACAGTGTGCTGTGCCTTTCGGTCTTTTTTGAACACTGGCTAGTAGTTCATAGCGTACTACCAGGAATTTAGCTCCCATGATCGGTTTTGGATCAACACGATACACTGGAAAACGAACCAACTGGTCGTTAAAGGCGTTAAGTGAACTAAAAACCAATCCCTTCGACTATTCACAACTGACTAGAGTAGTAAAATAGAATAGCTCACTAATTATCTTGGGCCCATGAACGACGATTAGAGAGTCTTGATATTCTCGTCTAAGAGGACATACCGCCAACTATTCGTAACTGACTAGAGTACTAAAATAGAATAGCTCTCTCATTACCTTGGGCCCATGAACGACGATTAGAGAGTTTTGATACTTTCGTCTAAAAGGACAAAGTAGCCATGTTACAAATCGACACAACGGAAAAAAATCGTATTAATCGAACCCAGATTAGAACTCTCGCGAACAGCTTAGAACTTTAGAATTTATGGAATGTAGCAATAATTTTATTATTTAAGTGTAACTGACTAGAGAAGTAAAATAGAATTCTTGAAACATCTGGAAGGAGACGTATACATTTTCTTAATAGATTGAAACGAAAATAAAAAATCTCACTAAAAATCAAAATAAAATTAATGGAACTAACGGAATCGAAATTAATAGGAATAGAACTATTAATTTGAATTTGGGGTTACACCGAAAATTCCGTGAAAAACCAGCATTGCAGATCTTTCGCAACGTTTTTTGTTTGTTGCATGAGATAAACTGAGAGGTAAACTGTAAATGAGTGGTTATCGTGTTGTATGCGTGTTTTTATGTAAGCAGGAAGAAGCAGAAGTTTTGAGGTGCTAAAGGCTCCCGTGGGTAATTAGTGACTTGAGGTGAGTAAGGTACGAAGTAAATACAGAGGGGGTGTTGATTTAGTAATCGGTGCCGGCTTTGTTTAAAACTAGTGGTAGTAGCGAATTGTTGGTAAACTTGTGACGTCAACAACTCGTTATTATTGTAGTATGAAACACTTAGTTATTTTGGAAATAGTAGAGTTAAGGTCCTTCAATTTGGCTCAACCGATGTGTATGTATCCCAAATATTTGAGCAGTCGTGTATGAATTGTGTCCGCGGTCCCGTGTTTTGTCAGTATATAACTTAAAAAATTAAACTATGGAAAGTTCCGGACTTTATATGTATTGTATGTGAATATAATTTCGTGATGCGAGAAGTAATTGTCATTTATTAATTAATAGTTGATCAGAAAAGTATATTAACATTAGTGATATAACCGAAAAGGAAAATTGACAATTATGTGTGTTAGAATTCGTACAAAAGTGTACATTGTTTTTTTAATTTAATTATAACGATAAGGATTAAAGTTTAGTATAAATTTTAAAAAGTGCAACGATGTATCTAGAACTTGGAGATTAGATAACAGGAATTGGGACAATTATGGAATTCGCCAACGAAGCGCATAAGTAAGAAATATTCTACTGTTTATATTTCTGTATTTGTTTTACGATCTTCATTTTTTCACGTTAGAAACGTAACAGCTAACGAATACGGCTACATTTTGTTTCGGAAGTTGGTATTTTCGTTTTTGATTCTTTTGCCCTTGCCATTTTTCTTTTGTGTACTATGTGTTTAGTGCCTTAAACCGGTATAATTATATTTATTTTATCCCTACGTTATTATTTTTTTAACATAATGTATTTGAGGATTTTTTCTGCGTTTCTTGGTGAGTTGGAAATTTTTGGAGCACGTCGAGTTTTCAGATAGTAATGGTATTTGCCAATTTGCACGATGATTCGTGCAATTGCGTTGACCTCTCAAACCAAACAATTGATGAATATTTTATATTCGTTTTGTTAAAGATGATCATTTTGAGTTACAATTTTTGATGTTTGAGTGAATAGCTTGCATTCCTGCCAAATGGTACCTTAGTGAGAGTTTACTACTTATTGTAACTTTGTTCAACTGTGACGTGTGCCTTTTTTGTAATTTGAGTAAGAACCGGGACCCTACTATTGAGCTACGTCGGTACCATGCACTAACGCTCTAGTGAGTGTCATGCCTGTGACAACCTGAAGATAGATTCTCTACTGGCGGCTTATGCGCTGATTGATACAACGTCACCAGGGCATGTGGAGATACGTCGAACCAGGAAACGGTCTGGTAGTTCTTCAAACCGCAAATTCCATAAGCAATTAATCTGAATCTAACTCAAAAAGACAAAAAATTACCAATGTTGTCAATCTACATAAAAAACAGTAGGAACACTGATGTTTATTGTAACAAATGAGCTTTACATGGCAAACTCCTTACACAAAGTTCAATGAAACGGAATCTTTTTGATGTTGGTATGCATGCCAAGGAAGGTCGTTGTTGATGTAAAAATAAAATTAGAAGAATAATTCTATTTACTTGAATTTGCAATGAATACCTAATAAAATAAGAGTTTCCAATTTTCAGACGATACAAGTACCTTTCGAAAAATTAGGCAACCGATGATAAATTCGTAGAATTTACTTTTATTTCAGGTAAGCTTTGGGTCACAAAGTTAAGCTTGCTGAAGGTGTTTATTGTTTTTCATATTTACAGTAACCATCTGTCTTTTCACCAACTGCTATTGAACCTGCAATGTGACTGGAATAAAAAAATAGTGTAATTTAGTGATATTTCATATTAAATTTTAGTCAAGTACCCCAAGGGGGCGCAAGCTGCGCTACAAGTGTAACCCCTGTTACTTTTAAGCGCTTGCTCATATCCGCTTATTCTGATAAACCCATACCAATGTAAGTCCAACCCGTTGCTGTAATCGGAGAATTCCGTTCACTATTCTTCGCGTTCTTCATTGATTGGCAGGATTTCCAGCCAATAAGCGTCGCTACAAGTATAATGCCTGTTTTCAACCACTTCTAAATTCTGAATCATACCCGCTTACTTTGGTAAGCCATGCCAATTTAAGCCAAACCCGTCGCAGTAAACTGAGAATTCCGTTCACTACTCTTCGTATTCTTCAGAATCCACACAAAAACACAAGCAACCCTATCACTTTCAAAGGCAGTTTATTACCGTTCTTCTCCCGTTTGCCACAAACTATTTATAAAGCCATACAACCATAATAGGATTCGGTTTTGCTGATTCCATGCATTCCATCCCCTAGACCACCTACAACACATGCAGAGATCGTGACTTCTAGTCAAGTAAAAAACTATTCGAACCTAAAATAACCTCAGAGGGCAACATACGACTCCTCCACTCATCGATACATGCAGCATACATCACGATCTACTGTCCGTTCATTCTAAATTACAGTTTAGAATTACCTGGACAGTCCACTTATACACCCGCCCTATCATAGCTATCCCAAACAATTAAATTCATTTTCCAACCTGATCAGTCATCACAAGTTGTTTTAAAACAAACCAGATCAATATTCACAATTGTTTTACAATAAATAATCGCTCTCACCTTTAATATCCGAAATTTTAAAACGATAATCTTAGCAATAACATCCAACTGTTTACACTTTCAACGGGTAAGTTGATTTATTACTTTTTTTTTCCAAAATAACTCTGATTTTATTTACCCCAAAACATAGCATATTACTCTGTTGGCCAACATTTTTTCTTTAATAGACGTTCTATTTTTTAGTAAACATTGATAATTACGTGTAAAACCTAAATTCATAGCTGCCACCTCCCAACCACGGCATTTAGAGGAGCGCCATGATTTGATTAATTACATTGTTAATAAATAAACTCCAATGTATTCAAGCTTAATTATTTTGTAGGTAGCACCAATAAATTATACATATAGACTTCTGCCTGCCGTTAACTTAATTAATAGCTCTCTCATTACCTTGGGACCATGAACGACGATTAGAGCGTCTTGACGCTCTCGTCGAAACGGACAAAGTAACCGTGTTAAAAACCGACGCAACAGAAGAAATCGTGTTTATCTAACCCAGATTAGAACTCTCTCGCGAATAGCTTAGAACTTAGATAACGGTCAAAATCTGCATTTGAATTCAATCATGCATGATTGAATTGAATGGACGATTCTTCTTTTTATTATTTTTAACATGCTGTCAGGTATGTTGTGTACCATTTATTAACTTGGGAAAAGTTATTCATGTAAATTTGTTCGATTCACAATTGGATAGTAAATTATGGAGGTTATGTATTTTATTCTAAGTATATACAATTAAGAGCTTGAGCACAATACGCCTGCGCAATAGGTTACGACGCAACATGCGCAATAAACTACTGCGCAACCACGAAAAAGTTATATATATATATATATATATATATATATATATATATATATATATATATATATATATAAGTTCTAAAACATATATGTTGGATTACTCAGTAGCTCAGCGGTAAAGGTGTTAGACTTGTAAGGAAGGTACCGAGTCAGAATCTGATAGTAGTCAAATGCTTGGGAAAAAATCATATCATATGGAATTGACTCAAGTGCGAAAACAGTCCTTCTCAGGACTAAGCTTGATGACGAAACGTCGCACTCAAAAAGTAAAAACTGTGGAAATAGGCCGATCAACTCAACTAAAAAGAAGTCTACCTTATCTGGTTTTTATTTATTTAAATATATTTAGAATCGCTTGAATTGTTTTAATATTATATTAAATAAGTTTGTAATAGTCCACTTTGGAATGGAATTAGAAAAGATGAAAAATCAATGATGCCAACCTGTATGCAACAAGTACGAGAAAAGGAAAAGAAAAAGCAACGTGTTTCGTTACCTCCCCAAGGTGCTTGAGTCACAGTCATGGATTCCCGGCGTACATACGTTAAGTATGTATGCGTGGTGGGTGAGGGTATGGTCAGGGTAGCATCGGAAGGTACGGAGTTAGGATTCTAAGAGGGGAGATACTACCCAAGCATTTTCCTAAATAGCCGCATACTATGTGCGTATGGGTAGTGATCATGCCGCTATGTATGTATGAGGAGAACCCCCTGAAGAAACTTCATACAGCGTAGACGGTACTGGGAATCGAACCCGTAACCTCACGCATGCAAAGCTGGTTGTCCTACCACAGGCTCACTAGCTCGCTTAAGAGAAATGGTATCTAGGGTGACAAATGAAATTTACTTTTTCTCAAATTTTTTAATATAAAAACAAAAAATTAAAAAATAGTATAGGAAACTCGTTTCATAAAACTCTTTTGGAATTTGTTTCTTAATGTACTATTACAGGTCAGTAACCGCGACTGCTTGATTAAATACTTGTAATTGTGTAATAGGCCGATAGATCGAGGCAGCTAAAATAATATCTTTAAAAGGTAAGGGTGACGTGTAAATTATTGCCATTAATTTAGCAAGGAAGATTAAAGGATCAAACGCCTCAAACTTTTAATCCGTTAATGGACCTTCATACTACGACTGATCTCTGCAATGACAATTTTTCATTCCATGTTTTACACTCACTCGTTAAAGTAAAATTCGACACGTTACGTTGCGTTAACACTAATATAAAGGGTGATTCAAAAAGCGCGCCGGTTTTGAATCGCTCGCCATTTTGTTGTTTGTTGCTTAGCAACATAGTTGTTTATAAAGTCTGCTAATATTCCGATTTCATTCTGTGTGTCAAAAGGGAAGGATGTTCTACTGAACAACGTGTGTTAATTGTGAAAACGTTTTATCAAAACGAAGAAAGTTTTCCAGAAACTGTCCGACGACTTCGGGCATAATGAAGCTCCGCATGAATCAACAGTGCGCAGAATTATGGCAAAGTTTAGATGGCGCCACATGTCACGCTTCCGCCGAAACCATTGCATTGCTGCTCGAGAAATTCCCGGATCGGCTATATCACTTCGTGGTGACCAGCAATGGCCACCAAGGTCGTGTGATTGAACCCCATGCGATTTTTTTTTGGGGTTATGTCAAACCATTGGTTTATGTCAATAAACCCCGAGACATCCGTGAGTTAAAGGAATAAATTCGACGAATTATCAACGAAATCGACGTGCAAGTTAGTGAAGCTGTAGTCAACAATTTCAGGAAGAGAGTTTTGGCATGCCAGCAAAGTAGAGGGGGACACATGCCCGATGTGATTTTCCATCCTAAATTGGGAAGGTTTGATTAACAGCTTTATGTCTTTTGTAAATGATTTTTTTAAAATAAACTTTGTTTTTTGTTATAATTAAAACCGGCGTGCTTTTTGAATACCCTTTATTAATAAATCAACGTTTATTATGTTTTACATTATTAAAATACTTATCTTTTGGGTAATTACATCGTGAATTTTATTTATTTATTTTTCATATAAATTTAAACGTTTCGATAACAGCTAGAGTTATCGTCCTCAGTAAATGGTAATAGCTTTAAAAATCAGTTCAGATGTTAAGACAAATCTACGAGATATGAAAAATACGAAAACGCAAAATTTTTTTATATTTTATAGATTTGTTTTAACAACTCAAGTAATTTTATAAGATATTACCATTTACTGAGGACGATAACTGTAATTGCCATTGAAACGTTGAACATTTATATGAAAGATAAATAAATAAAATTTAATTACCGAAAAGATACGGGAAAGTGTACATTTTCATGGTTTACATTAACTTAATTGTTATTAATTTACTCTGTTTCATTGCTTGGATTGCCCCAATTTTAAATAATACATAAGCAGCGATGAACTCCAAATTAATATACTGCTTTACACGTCCAAACCGCACTACACGTTTTGCAGGCTTAACGACGTAAGCAGCTTGCTAAGCCAG
This sequence comes from Vesta saturnalis, assembly GCA_036346205.1. NCBI lineage: Eukaryota > Metazoa > Arthropoda > Insecta > Coleoptera > Lampyridae > Vesta > Vesta saturnalis. The sequence goes on from JARFJB010001954.1 coordinate 2,691,554, forward strand.
CTACAGTGGAAATTGGCGTGGTCGATATAATGAGTAAAATGATTGAAGGGTAGTTTCAAACACTCTACATTTATCATAAATTTACAACTCACAATGCTCCGTCCAGGCTCCACCACAATTTTAAATTTTGCTAAAATAAATAGTTTTAGGCGGGATGTTAAATTAATTCTATCTTACTGTGGAAGACAGGATTGTAGTCTACTCAGTAAAGCCATTGACAACTCAAATTCAATCACACTTCAAAATAAATTAATCCAAAAGCTTAAGAAAATTTTGAAATGCACGGGTCGTCGTGAACTTATTGAACATACTTCGAACATATGAAAATTCTAGGTCATAAAACGTTAATTTAAGTATCCCTCGTATACCTGTAAATTTATATTTCTAACTGTTATAAAAGTCTGAATTATATAATATGCCCAATTTAGAAAAATCAAAATAAAAAAATCGGTTTAATAATTCACCAAAACATTCGCTTGTTGTTGAAAAGTTTAATATAGAACTATCCGAGTTTTTATTAATACTTTCTCTTTAAAAATCGTATTTAAACATTCATAAATAGATTTAAACTTTAATACTTCAAATCTGTAATTTATACTTAATAAAAAATATCAGTGTTCGGTACTCTACTGACTGTCAAACAATCCAAAATAGTTAAATAAAATTTTTTAATCGATCTGGCTCATTGCGTAATTTCAAATCGATCATTAAGCTCAAAAATATTCAAATATTAATTTCAATTATCAAAAGATGTAACCCGTTAGGTAAATTTACACAGGTTAATGGTAAACCTTAGCTCAGCTGACAAATAAACAAAAAAAGTAAATTAAATAATTAAGATATATATATATATATATATATATATATATATATATATATATATATATATATATATATATATATATATATATATATATATATATATATAGGGTTGCAAATGTGTGGAAACCCCTTATTTCTGGCTAAACTATTGATTGTATCAAAAATAGACCTTCACAAAAGTTAATGTAAATTTTACGATCTATTCAGTGGCGTCATAGGATTTGCAGCAGCTACGCCAATGTTCGAGATATGACGTCATCGATAGTTTTTTTAAATGGGCGACCCTGTATATTTTCGCATTTTCAGATATACCGTTTTTCTCCAATTATAATGATATATGGTTTGGTAGGTATGCGACTTGTGGTTTTTAAAATATTAAATAAAATAATACAATGAAGAGGATACATATTATTTAGTAATTTTAATGAACTTTTGATTTACAACAAAAATTGAGCGCTTCATATTGAGAAAATATTCATAGTAAATGCTCAAACTGGAGACCTTCAGCACCTTGACAGTGTCAGCAAAGGCTCTTACGGAGTTTTGAATTGCTTGCTGTGAGATTTCTTGCACAGCCACCCTAATCCGGTCTTCCACTTCTTCTAACGACTGAGGTATGGTCTTATACACAATAGATTTTAAATGACCTCATAGAAAATAGTCTAGAGGACTTAAATCTGGCGAACGCGGTGGCCACTCAATATGTCCTCTTCGACCTATCCAGCTCCCCGGAAATATTTCATTAAGATATTGACGCACGTCAACTCTATAATGAGGCAGAGCACCATCCTGTTGGTACCAAATTTCATTTGAGGGTCGTTCAGGATTCTCCTGGTTCGGAAATAAACGAACTAATGCTGGAACAATTTGCTCCTGCAACAATTGTAAATACCGATTAGCATTTAAATTGTCTCTCAAAAAGAATGGTCCAATTATGTGTCCTCTGATTATACCCGCCCATACATTTAATTTTTGAGGATATTGGGTGTGACCTTCTTCCATCCAGTGAGGATTGTGGTCAGACCAATAGCGACAGTTATATCGATTGACACAACCATTCAGTTGAAATGTTGCTTCATCTGAAAAGACAATATTATTGAGAAAATTGCCATTCATTTCAATGTGATCCATCATTGACTGGCAAAACTACATTCTTCTATCAGGATCATCTTCATTAAGTTCTTGTACTAAATGCATTTTATACGGATGGAGATGATTTGTGGACAATATCCTTCTTACCGATCTACCGCTAATATCGTGATGTAAGGCCAGTTTTGGTACTGAAGTTATCGGTTCTACTTGCACATCAAGAATAATATCATGTGCCATATCTTCATTTGTAGCCGATTTACTTCGACCTGATTTTGGCCGATTTCTAACACTTCCAGTTTCGTGAAATTTCCTCACAATCTTCGAAACCGTTGATTTGGAAATGTGAGGATTTCTCTCCGGAAATGTTGCATTAAAAATAGCACATGCATCTTTTAAAGGTCTCAAAATCCAACCATCATTAACAACGAAATACGCTCACGTTCATTTAATTCAACCATGATTAGAAAACAATACTAATACTTTACACCGAAACTATCTGACGGAATTAACAGTAACTGACAATAATACAAAATATTTGAGCTATGTTACAGAAATAACCATGGCAACAACAAAAAAAACGAATATTTTTTATTAGATAGTACAGCGACAACGATCTCTTATTTTATTATTTTATTTAATATTTAAAAAACGACAAGTCGCATACCTACCAAACCATATATCATTATAATTGGAGAAAAACGTTATATTTGAAAATGCGAAAATACACAGGGTCACCCATTTAAAAAAACAATCGATGACGTCATATCTCGAAAATTGGCGTAGCTGCTGCAAATCCTAGTACGCCACTGAATAGATCGTAAAATTTACATTAACTTTTGTTAAGATCTTTTTTTTTGATACAATCAATATTTTAGCCAGAAATGAGGGTTTCACACATTTGCCCAACCCTGTATATATATATATATATATATATATATATATATATATATATATATATATATATTATATATATATATATATATATATATATATATATATATATATATATATATATATATATATATTGTGTGTGTGTGTGTGTGTGTATGTATATATATACGATCAATTTTCAAATGTAAATATGTAGACACGTGGCTTCAAAAGAAAAGCAATTCTCCGAAAACCTTATATACTAAACACAATAAAATAGATAAAGTTCGGTTATCCTTTTTACTTACAATGAAAAATTAAGCCAACAAGAAAAAATTAACCTAAAAGATAATCGTACTTGAATATGTTAAACAAAGCCTAAAACTAGTTCTTACAAATACGTTAGTTGCTCCTTTATCCGTATGTATAGTGAAGTCCGTATGGTCTGTTTCAGTAATCCTTTTTAAAGCAGACAGTCGTATTCACTAATTCAGGCTGTACACTCGCGAGCGCAGTGTCTGTCGTTCACCCGCGAATTTCACATGAGTTCTTTGCTCTTCAACATATAAACGTTTAACACAATAACTGTTTCCACATAAAATATTAAAATTATTAATTGCGTTTATACAATCGACTTTATTTTACTAACGATTATGCACATGTACTTCATTCAATGTCAATGATGATCACCAATGTCTTAACTAAATTTACAAACTTTTAGTTCGGTTACTTAAAGGGTTGCGTCAGGTTTTCTTTATTTACAAAATTTCTACAAACAAAAACATGCATACATATTCCTTACTGCACGTTAATACAATATCAATATATCTTAAACTCACTCATTCATACGTCTACAACCACTTCTTTAATCCAAATTCTTTTATACACAGTATCAAAAGAACAGCGGTAAACTAGTAGTCTTACCAGGGTTGTCCCAATAAAAATTGTCCCAAAACATTATTTCTCAACCAAATTTAATGCTTCCAACATAAAAATCTTCAACATTCAAATATTCTCTCATGTGATAAATAATGCTTCATTAAACTCCTGTGGCGCAAATTTACATTCTACACACACAAGAAAAAATGTTTTTCGTGCAAACTCACTTCATTTACAATCACTCTTAATTAAATAGTGGTTAACAGCGAACATTTAACTTAAGTGTGCGTATTTATATTTCCGAACAGCTTTATTGCTTACTTGATTTTCGCATATACAGTGTAAATACGAGTAGCGTTCAAATATAAACCGAAATTTGACTGTAACTGTTTATTTAACTGAAGCAAGCTTATAATTTTTTTTACAATTTCACCATGTGTTGGCCTTCTAATAGTCAAATGCACAAAGGTGGGTTAAGCCAGGCATATTTTAATCTCGTGATTAAGAAATATCATTAGTCTAACATCTAATACGGGATTAAAATAATTTTGGTTTAACCCACATTTGTGGAACTGGCCAAAGCTCGTTGCGTTTTTTTCACTTTTATCTCATGAGAAGCACAATGCTGACTTCACCACATCGCGGATTTTGTTCCATAGTCAGCAACCTGGATTCCCCTTTTGCGCACATTTCTCGGTAATGCAATGAAAGATTTCCTCTACGCTACCAACACTAACTTGTAATGTTTGTGACAATTCAAGACCAAAAATGCTGCTACTGACGCAAATAAATTCGTTTATCAGGTTAATGTGTGTAAGTGGTCCAAGTTTATAGACGTATCACTTGCAGCAAATGTTCGACCAGTGTACGACCCTTCTTAATCGTGGGGAGTATCTTTGGCATTATTTGGCAATTGGCCGAGGCCAAGCGTAATCCATAGCAAAACTTGCAAAAACCTGTCAGAACTTCCAAAATATTACGTTATTAAACATTGTTGCATCATTTTTAGAGACATAAGAACTGAAGGGTAGTCATACGAACGTTACGCACAGGCAGATCTCGGTGTTTAAACCATTAGACTTGAATTAGTAGATAGTAACCAATAGTGCATCCGCCCCTCTCCTCAAGGAATCCACCATATCTTGAACCAAATCTTCTATCCCTTATTAACAAGTTGAACGATTGAGTCTTTTAGCCACTGTATAAGATCGTCAACTTTAGATATCGGTTTTCAATTGAAGCGGTAAACTTTTAGTGGTTATATTTTTTAGTATAAAAATGTTTGTCACGTTAAACAGCTGATGATTATATCAAATGATAAGTATTTTTAAATTGCTTCAGGGAGTCTGTCCTCTGTATAATTAATTTCACTAATATTGGTCAGATACACTATCCATGTCACCACTTTCAACGACTGATTAACACTATACCTTAAGCGATAGGGTAATGTGTATCAAAATAGTACATCACTATGCGCTACTGAATTTGATTGTCCTCTACTGAGTAAGAATTGTAGCGGTCGTTAAAATCCACATCGTTAAAAATATAATATTCTCGCTTTTTTCCCCATATAATACAAAGTACGTACTGTCTTCCTTTCTATGGAGAGTTGGACGGTATACCCGATAGGTTTCTCAGATTGAAATCCTGGTTGAGACTCATTTATGGCAGACGCCCTTAAACGTTGTATTAGTATCGACTACACTTTCATTTAACAAAAACATACATAACCGCCTAACACGTACACCTTCACGAATGATACGTATGGTGTTCCTTTCTAAGGAGAAGTGATCGGCATACCTGGGAGGCCTCAGTAATTTTTCTCAACGTGGAACCCTGGGTGTAACTCCCAATAATGATAGAGGTCCCCAAACACTGTCGTACTAGTATCGATTACATTTTAAATATGACAGCAACATACAAACCACAGATGACCCAGGTGTAATAATACATAAGTACTGTTAGTGTAGCACATGGTAAAAGGTAAGTGAAAACGATGTATTTGACCTTTAAAAGGTACTTTATTTATATTGTGTATCGGTGGTGGGTATACTACCGCAGTCGTGCTACCCCAAGCAAGAAGACAAAACAGATTGCAGTTTTCAAAAATCCGAGGCCATTTCTGTCAGGTGGTTGTTTTCTAAGAACTGCAGGATTTCCTGGTAACAGTGCCTCAGAAAAGAGGTCCTAAACGTAGCTGTACTAGTATAGCTTAGATTTTTTATATTTAACAGAGCCATACAACTCGCTTCAAACATCAGCTATGCCGAAAGTACCTGTGTTTTTCGGTCTATCGCCGAAAAAACAGGGTGTGATTCTTCAGTTTAAACTAGCGTGCTTTGGAGTTTAAGATAAAAAACGGTACCTAAAGACAACGATCTTGTACAATTAATAAAAGACTAAATCACCCAAAATAAGGGGGTAGAAGGCTTGACACCTTGAAGATATGGTGGGTTTCTCGTTCTGTCCGAAAAATGTCAAGACTACAAACTGGAAAAGGGCAATCGTATGTACACTAGCTATGAGGTGAAGTGCGACAGACGTAACCATAACCAACAAAGTCTGTGTTTACCACTCGCATTAGTTGTCAGTACAACACATTTAGAAAAAAACCATGCACCATCGTGCAAAAGCTCAAGCTCAACCACTGGTTCAAGGAGCAGATATGGCGAGACCGCTTGTCTTATAGAGGAACTACCAATATTTCAGTAATATTTAGCGGATTATAAGATTGCGATGTATCATCACAACACCAAAGGTACACAAGCAGTACTTGATGGTCTTGAAGTGATTAGAAAGATATATCTACTCTACCATGAGAACCATTTCAGTGTTTAGTGCAGTTGTTATGGTGAAGAGTGCTATGCTCCTTTGGATCATAACAATGATGATTGCTGTGGTGGTACGTGTGCTGCATGTCAACAAACACCAGAACTTTTCAAAGAGGGAGAAATAAAAGTTAATTGCAAAAAAGAGCATTTCGAAGACAAACACGTTTTGATAATCACAAGGCACATAGCATGTGTGAAAATTAACCATTATGCTATATACCGCAACACCAAGAACCGTTTTTGCGGTGAGGTGTTTGGTAAGACGCGTAACAGTCATGTAGATAGAGATCACCTGTATTACACACCAATAGATTTTTTTTGTTTTCTATGATTTAAAACTAGTCAGAGAAAAGATTATCAGATGACTCCTTTTTTCATGATTTATCAGGTTTCGTTAGAACAGGTGGCTATTTCCTAAGAATTGATGGCCATTTCTTTAAAGCAATGTAGTTCTTTTCCAGAAATGGGTAGATGTTTCCCAAAAACGGATTCCTGCAGATTCAGAGTTTAAAAGTGTAAACTTTCTTTAGTAATTACACGACTTTGTAAACGGGTTTCTGTTTACCTGGAACGGTTAGCTGTTTAGGTTTTCTGTTACTTATTACCATCTAATGATACTTGATCCGAAGGAATGGTATGGTAGCAAGTCTTCTTAAATGTCGTTGCCTCTACGTTCCATCACGTATTATCATTTAAAAATACTGCGTGTAGCAAATGTGCCTGACAACGTCGGTGTCGTCTACAGGTGAACCTCTTACTGCTACATAGCGCCTATACCTATATAAATTAAGCTTGGGCTCTCCTATGACTGTATCCTTGGACATAAACATTCCAGCGATCACTTTTCTAGAGAGATCCGCTAGGTAACAGTAGTCTGTATAACAGGCTAAATACACCGAAACGAGATCAAGGGCAAAGTTCCCACAAGCTACAAGATGTTTCCATGGTCTTCATAATCCTATCAGCAGAGGAACTTACAACCAGCCTGGAGAAGGACCAAGTTTGGGGCGAAGTTCTAAGGAGGTTCCTAACAACCATTTTATAGCATACAGCCCTTGCATACAGCTTCAACAAGGAGTCCGGTTTGGCGGTCTTGAGGGGGACCTGGCAAGGGCGCGCTTACAAAAAAGTTATACAAAAGACTCAGTTTGGGGAGTAAACATCCTGAGGATCCTGATAGTCATTTTTAACAATAAGGCCCCTATGACCGGCTTAAACAAGGAGACCCAGTTTAAAGAACAGTCCTAAGGGGATCCTGGCAGCCATTTTTACAACAGTACGGAAAAGGAACCCAGTTGAGTAGTAAAGCTCTGAAATGTTTTATCTAAAGCAGTGATGACCCTCTTACATACAGGATCCAGTGTCTTGTTGACAACTGTTCCAACACTCTTCAAAGTGCTCTACGCATACGGACCAAAGCGTGGTGGCGGCCAATTGCCAAAAATTGCCAAAATATAGTTGCCACAATCCGCCACATTTTCCCACCCTCCACACTACCTACTTTTCACTATTCAAATACTTCGTTTTTGATAAGGCGGGCTTCCTTTATTGTGCTGGAAGTTTTTGTAGAATATCACCTCATTCACAAAAAATCTAATTATATATTGCGCAACACAAACAATTACTGAATAAAAAAATTTCAGGCACTATGACATTATGCACGCCTTTAAGATACAGCATTGCATGTATGTTAAGAAGGAATTATTTCTAGGATCCTTCTTATGTTTATTCAGTTAACACTTGTTTTAAAACTTTTAACTGACTATATTAAACAGTTGCAACAAGTTGCAGAAATTTACACGTCAAACCTAATAAAGAATGAAACTAAATGTCAATTTCACGGAAAGCTTTAACTACACCTAAAAAGAATTTATCTAATCATTTTTTGAAATAAATTCATTTTTGTTAACATTATCTTGACATTTTAATAGGCAAATGTGAACATTGGTTAGCTCCGATTAGCAACTGTTTTTGCTTTTTATAAATTACTAAATAATTAACAATTTCAGAGTGTTTTGCAACAAGCTACCTGTTTCAACAATGAAAGCGACATCCTCACAAGTTTACAAGAACAACACGCGATGGCAAATCGCGCGCCTCAAAATCAACCATCATCATCGACTGCAACTTTTAATAAAAAGCAGGGAGTATCGGCGGAATCAAGCGACGCCAGCGGACAAGCGGGTGAAATACACGTACAGAAGCATGAAAAGGACTTTAGGTAAACTGCTTTGCCAAAAGAAATGATTGCAAGGACTATTCTTTTAGATCAAAACAACTGATTAAAGACGCAATTATGGATAATAATTTCTTGAAACATCTAGATTCGCTTCAAGTGCGTGAAATTGTTGACTCAATGTACTCTAGGAAGTATGAAGCTGGTTCGTACGTAATTAGAGAAGGGGAAGCTGGTGCGCACTTATACGTCTCAGCTGAAGGTGATTTTGATGTAATCAAAGATGGTAAAGTATTAGGGAGAATGGGTTCGGGAAAAGCCTTTGGAGAGCTTGCCATTTTATATAACTGCACAAGGACAGCTTCAATTCGAGGTAAGTAAACACTTTTTGCTCGCATTTGATTAAATATTCTCCATTTTTGTAGTAGTGTCCGATTCAAAAGTGTGGGTGTTAGATCGAAAAGTCTTCCAGCAAATTATGGTGCGCACTGGTCTGCAGCGTTTGCAAGACAACATTAACTTCCTTAGATCTGTTCCCTTACTAGAGAATCTCAGTAATGAAGTACTAGCGAAAATTGCTGACGTACTCGAAGTCGTAAGTATCTTTTCACTTTACTGAACATTGGTATAACAAATGCTTTTAGGAATTTTACCCATCGGGTGCGTATATCGTAAGGCAAGGGGCGAATGGAGATACATTCTTCATAATTAGCAGTGGAAGTGTTAAGGTGACTCAAAGAATGTCAGGTCATTTGGATGAAGAGGAGATTAGAATCTTAGAACGTGGTGAATACTTTGGAGAACAGGCTTTGCTTAGAGAGGAATGTCGTACTGCTTCTGTCATTGCACTAAGTCCAGGTGTTGAGTGCTTAACATTAGACAGAGACTCTTTTATACAACTCATTGGTGATTTAAGCGAGATTAAAGAGAAAGATTATGGTGATGAGCAGCGAGTCAGCTCTGCTAGCGTATATGCAGAAAAACAAGGTAAATTTAAACCAAAGTCATTACGTGTGTTTATTTTTATGTTTTAGAATACGAGTATATTAATCTGGATGATTTGGATGTAATCGCCACGTTAGGAGTTGGTGGATTTGGGCGGGTGGAGTTGGTGCAGTACGTTAACGACAAATCCCTCACATTTGCTCTTAAGTGTCTAAAAAAGCAACACATCGTCGATACACAACAACAAGACCACATATTCAGCGAAAAATTGATAATGATGAGTTGCAGAAGCCCATTTATCTCCAGGTAAGTCTCCACGTAAGCTTTAAAAAATAAACCACTCGTTTTCAGGCTTTACCGCACATTCAAGGATAGCAAATACGTTTATATGCTACTGGAAGCTTGTTTGGGAGGAGAAGTTTGGACAATTTTACGTGACCGCGCTTGCTTTGATGACCACACAACACGTTTCATTACCGCTTGTGTTGTTGAAGCATTTGATTATCTCCACAATAGAAGTATTATTTACAGAGATCTGAAACCGGAGAATCTCCTTTTAGATACACAAGGTTACGTGAAAATAGTCGATTTTGGTTTTTCGAAACGTTTAGGGTATAGTAGTAAAACATGGACCTTTTGTGGAACACCAGAATATGTTGCACCTGAAACTATTTTGAATAAAGGTCATGATAGGTCTGTTGATTATTGGGCGTTGGGAATCTTGATGTATGAGCTTTTAACTGGAAGGTAAGGATTGATTTTTTGCCTTAGCACTATTGTTCTATAGGATTCTTCACGAGTACTTTACTACATGAGATATGGTACATAATCGTTTACTGATACGTGGTTCGATGATTTGTAATTTATGCGTGAAACGCTTGCTTATGCTTTAATACTGAAAATTTTTACAATGTAAGAGTTTTAAACAATTTCAAGAGAAAAACTCGGAAAAGTTCTAGATTTTATTAGCAGTCACTGACCTAGCGCAACAAACAATTACTGGAACGAGGTCGACATACGGTACTGGGATAGAACAGTTATGCACCAAAGGCGTGTGTGTTTTTAGGTAATAATTAAATTTTGTAAGTTTCACAGAAAACATCGCATGAAAAACAAATGTCAACTTTGACGATTTTTCGTAAGTGAAGTTTAAGCGAGACGGTGCTAAAATGAGAGTTACAAAAGCGAAGGAACGTGGTTTTTGAAGATTGGTTTGTGTATTTTACAAAAATAGGTTAGGGCAACCAGACCTGCTTGTTAACACTTTTTACATAAAAATTGTTAATAGTGTTTTCGTCAACATTGGTCCAGTAAAGAACCTTGTCTAGTCCAAAAAAATTTATTTTGCTTTATTTTAGAATGCACGCGTCACGGGATTGGTTTGCGAATACAAAATTATTAACAGACATAACAAATGAGAACGTTAACTTATTTAGAGTGAGTTCTGGAATTATAATAGACCCAGTTCCCATCCATCACTTTGAATCGTATGACGCCATAAGCCACGCCTCCTTTAGTACCTGGTCTCACTCTCTAGTGCGCATACGTATCCTTTTACTTGAAAATCCCGCCCCTTCTCGGCCATGTTCTCGTCCGGTGTCATTTTCATTCCCATTAGTTTAGACATCTGCCACAGCCCGCGGACGCCTTTGTTTGTAGTTGGTCGTGTCCCTCTGCTAAGCCACGCTGAGCTTGCATCTCGTTGATGACCCTCCACGCCACAGGTTGTATTGATTGATCGCTCCCATGCCATCAGGTTTTATTACAGCTTAGCGCCCCTTACTTTTTAACCAAGTAGGCCACAGCTGTGGATCTATTTCTGACAGCTAGGGTTTCGTCAATAGGTCTCCTTTTCCAGCAATTGGGGCTCCACCCTGGGCCATATTTCTAACAGCTGGGCCCCTGACCTGTTTCGACGTGCCGTTTTGGTTTTCCGAGTGGTGATTTGCCGAAGCCTTATTTTTGACAGTTATTCTTCGTCAGGGTTTCCATCCGCCATCTTCGTGCAACCATCTAGTGGTGTATTTTAAAAGCTAATAGAAGTTTCCAGTAATTGGCTTATCGCCATTATCTAGAGGTATATTTAGAAGCTGACGGGATTTTCCTGCATGTGATTGCTTGACCATGGCACCATCTAGCGGAATATTTTTTAAACTAGTGGAATGTTGCTATTGCAAACTTGGTTTACATAAACCTATAAATAATAATTAATCAATGTTAAAAACTTAACATGCATTTTGTTGAAGAATATCAAATAAATAAATATTAAAAAAATACTAGTCATACCTTAAGTGGGGTTTTTGTTTTTTCGTTATATCAATAAATTCGAGTTCAAGAATGAATGTTGAGCTATTTATACCACAAACTGCAATACGTCAGGATAAAGAGAATGCTTTAAAATAAACAATTAATGAGTATACATTATGGGTTTATTAGAAGTTGCTAAAAAGATATTCGAAATATTTCATTCAATGTAGCTAATATATTTTAATCTAACGTGAATCTGTAATAGTTTACAGATTAACCCATTAGCGCCCAAAACTATCTTTCGTCTCTTATTTTATAATTTTTGACCTAATATGGGTCCACACTGACAACAAAAAATATTTTTAAATAATATCAAGCTGCAGAATAGAGACCCATAGCAAATGGTATCACAGGGTGCTTATACTGCAATCAAATACAAAACTATTAAATTGCTCAAAACACATATTTATTCGTTAAAAACAACAAAAAAGTTTTATTTTGTGTGATAGCTGGCAAAACAAGGTACACAAAGAGCTCATGGTCCTATCAACACTCATGCATCCATCTCCGGCACAGCGACGTGTATTGCGTTGAAACTAATAGCACATACCGTCATACCGAATACCTGACAACAGAGTGCGGGACACGGACATTCTTGCACGAGCCTGGCGATTTTCCTGATGTTCATTAAGGTGTCAAATATTCTTGAGCTAATTCCCAAAGACCTAATTTAATATTTTTTTGTGGTTCTGCTGGTATAAAAACTACGCGTTGTTTATTGCTGTATCAAGGAGCCAAGTAACAATTTGCCAGTACCACTTTTCGCCACGGGTACCAATCCTATAATTAAGAATGCATTTATCAACTGTATCAGTTCCACCCATGTTACTGTTATATTGGGCAACGCAAATACGACTACTAACCATTATATTTTTTCTCAGTTTGCGAATATCGTTTTACTGCACCTGCTGGAGACCCCTACACTTGTGGAAGACATGGACACAACCGATTTGTCGAGCCATCGTATTAACAAAATTCCGCCATTTTTTCTAACATATGTTGAGAGTAACTCCTTTCTTTCTTGGAAAATTTGTTCTTTTCTTCTAATGGGCAAGATTTAGGTATACGGTTTTCCCTAATGGTACTCAGTGTACTGTACCCCTAGACTTCCAAATAGTCGAATAAATTATATCCTCTAACATTAAAACTAGTGGAGATGCACATTTCCCAAATAGACAGTCATATTTTGCATTTCCGCGAGGGTTCTTTCCCTGGTATAGATAAAAATTTATCAAATACCCTGCCGCCCACGGCCCAATACATTCTCTTAGACGAATTATATTCGCTTAGGGTCGAAATCCCTAAGAAACTTTTGTCCGAGAAAGTAATTTTGGGGTCAGGTTGGTTACAAAACTAGGCATATTTTTGAGTTCCATCAACGAAATAGTGAAATCAGTTCGGAAACATCGACACAAGGCATATTTTCAAATCGCTTGTAATCTTCTAATGTAAATGAGCGAAGTCGAGGCTCGATGTCTCCTTCAATCCATACAGGATCTAGTTTATTTGCAAGGCGATTTTCAATCCAATGGTTGTCCGCTCACACTGGAGTATTCACAATTTTTGGGTGTCGAGGACAAAAAAAATTCGTAAATTCGCAACCGCTCGTAGTTGGCGACGTGTAAGGTTATTGAGCATACGACCGTCGGCCGAATCTTCAGCGGTGTCCCAATTAGCTTCAGGAGGTTCCATCAATGTTCCGTCTACTTGATGTGTCTTATCATCAGCTGTGTAGACTATATCTAGAGCCTCGGATAGTGAAAATTCGCGTCTGAAAAAATAATTAAAACATAATAGCAGAATCACCCTGTGATACCATGTGGTATTATCGTATTTTACGGCCATATTGTAAAGTCGCCATTAGTAAAAATTGAAATATGAATTTTACACATAATGTTTTACTCCATAGATACTATACTGATACATATACTTGAAAAATATAAATATATATATATATATATATATATATATATATATATATATTATATATTTATTATATAAATATTATTATATATTTATTTATCAAATCGTCAATATAGTGGTATACAGGTAATATTATCCATTCATAATAAATGTTAACATTGTTAAACTATAAATGTTTTAAGTTGTAATTTGTCTTAGATATGATATATATATTATATATATATATATATATATATATATATATATATATATATATATATATTGTATAATGATTAAATTTATGGATTGATGTTCATGCTTTTTCTATTTTCGTATGACACGAAGCCAGAAAACAGGTGAGTTTGAACATAATGTAACAAATATTTGTTTAAATGTATTGTAACACCAATTACTGAGCGCGAACAATGCAAAGTGCCCGTTTTTCTGGGTTACAGGGCCACAGCTTACTTTAAAGTCAAATAAAATCAAAACTAATACATACAATCGTACGAAACTTTTGTATGTTGTAAATTGATCTTTTCTTAAGCAGTTTGAGAAATTTTATTTTAAAATTTTGATTTTTTTAATTCTAAAGACGTTTTTGTTAGACAGTGCATTCTTCGTAGCGGAAGGTTCGCACGAGTATTTGACTGAGACGATTGTTTTCGTAGTGATATTGATAACACGAGAGTAATTCAATAATAACCAAATTCTATTATGTTTTTTTAAATAATTTTTTATTTATTAGAGTTTTACTGCGGCGTTTCGGTCGACGGAAAGCACGTTCTTGGATGCTGAGTTCATTATAACGTTACGTTACTCGTTTTTGGCGTAAGTACGAGTATGTATCTCTGAATTGAATAATTATTGGTCATTTAACATAACATACCAGACACGCCATTCCCTTGCGGTGTGTGCAAAACAATCCCTGTCTCTTGCAGTCTTTCTACCATACCTTCCTATCCCTGCATACCTCTCTAGCTTCTGCAAGTTTCATACATTATCTCTAACACACGTTTACTTTAAAACTCCTTATCTTCGTTTCTTTTATCGTACAGTCTACTGCATTCAGCCAAGTTTTACGTGGCCTACCAGGCCCGGTGTTACCTCTAACTTTACCCAGGTATATCTGTGTTGCTCATTCTTTCGATGTGACTAAACCAACGTAGTGTACTACTTGTATACCTAACAAACATCGTCTTTTCTTCTCCACACTCCTTCATTATTTTTCATTTAATCCCTTCTCTTTTTACCGCATCCGCTTCTTAGGAGTCTCGTGCACACGGCACTTATTTTGCTTTAGTGCTCACCGACATACAGTACTGACGGGACAAATACGCCAATATAGACTGCTCATTTCGCAGCTACGCCCATGATTTCGTTTTTCATTATCATTCATATACTTCCAATCTCTTTCCTTCCACTGTTGACCTGTCGACCAATCCCGCCACACATTGTACCATCTGCAGTGAATATTCTACCGAGACATGTCAACTCGTCCAAACGTTTCACAATTTCATCATGCAGGGTAAATACTCTACTCTCCTTTTCACTTTCCAATTGAACACCACAATCTCTATTCACATTTAACTTTAGGTTCACGCTCTCTCAGACTATATCAAGCTTCCTCAGAGCTGTTTGTAGCTCATTCCTATTCTCGTTTAATAATACTGTGTCATCTGCATACACCAGAACTCGTACGTTCACGTCTGCGACCATTAGACCATTTGTATCGGTGTATGCTTGCCTAACACATGTAGGTATAAATTGAACAACCATGGTTACACTCACACTCCTTTCACCCTACACATGCCCGACTACCGTTACATACTACCTTATTGCGTTTATTAGACCTTTACTTACGCTATAATCATTTAATATTTCCCACAGGTTCTACCTATTTTACCTGCTGGAGAGCAACCTCCTGATCAACACATCCTCTACCTGGCATGAAGCTACCCTCTACATCCCAAATCTTAGTTTGGGTAGTTGCACGTAATCTATAAATTACTACTCTTCCAAATACCAAATGTATTGAGCAGACTTATTTCTCTATAGTTTTTGCGCGCTCTTTCAATCACTCTGCAATTTCCCACACTTAAGACATTCGTTGAATAATTCACATAATCTTTCATAATCTTTGAACCTCCATATTTTAACATTTCACCAATCATTTCATGCACACCTTTAGCATTTTTCAACGTTCCTACCATTTTCTCTATCCCATTAAACCCAATATCCTCCTCAGTTTCATTCACCATTCCTTCTACATTCTCCTTATTGAACTCTTCATTCTTATTTTTCTCACTACCGTACAGCTTTCCAAAATATGTTTGCCAGAATTTCCTCACTTTACAATCATCCCATGCTATTGCGTTGCTCCTATTCACCACTCCTGCAGCGTTCGGTTTTGGGCCACGCTTTGTATTTTTGAGAAGATTTGTTTGTTTCCCTGAAAATCATTTTGTGTTTTCTCTCCTTCCGCGGCCATCACTTCCTCTTTATTTATTCTCATTGTCTCTTTCGCTTCCTTGTTACTTAATCTGTATACCTCATTCCACCAAGCACATTTTTTCTGCCTACTAATAATCGGTCTTCCACATATCTGTACAGCACAATTGACAACACAGTTTTTCAGCTTATCCACGCACTTTCAACGTCATTGTCTTTTATTTATTCATTCCATTCTGAACTCCCTACTTACAGTATCTGCATGTTTCATTATCGTACCATTTGCTTTCCTTCTCCAGACACACCCTCGATACAACCAAACAGCGGTCCGATCCACACCCAGATCCGCACATTACTTTTGTACTTCTCACCAGGTTTCTAAGTCGTTCATCGTACAGTATCAAGTCAATCATACTATTAGATTTACCTCTTTGCCATGTATACATATGTAGATTTTTATGCTTAAATCGCGCATTAGATACAAACAGGTTTCTCTCCACACAAATTTACACCAGGCGTTCACCATTCTGATTGACTCTTTGGTCTCCGAACTTTCCTAGGGCACGTTCAGTACGTTTTCTCTGTACATCCATCCATTCATATCTCCCAATATCACTACTCTTTCGTTTGGCTTGAATACGTTCAATACGTTCTATACATCATTCCAGAAGTTCTTACACTCTTGGTCTCTTTCTTCATTCACCAGTGCAAAGCAAATAATGAGAATTTTTTTCTGAAATTCTACTTTCATTCTGAATCACATTATCCTTTGCGCTTTGTCTTCGATACACATAGAATATCAAGCTGCCTTTCATTCATTACATTTGCAATTTCAAATTCTTTACCATGCATACTTCTAACATTCCATGTACCAACTGGCCACTGTCACCGCAGTCAGTAGCGAGGTCTCTCTGTTTCGACCTTGACCGCCGCTTGTAGCCAGGTCGATATCCGAGGCATTGGTGTTGTTTTTAGTAATTAATTATCAGGCAAACAGGTGACTAGCCAAATCATGTCCCGGACGATGTAGCATTCCATACTAACGGTATCGTCTATCTACGGGCAGTACTGACACTTATTTAGCCGACTGCCTCAATAAGAAAGGAAGTAATAAGTAGTAATAGAGACAGAGATAAGAAAGATATAAAAATAATAGAATATGAATTACTATATATAATATAATAATATATATATATATATATATATATATATATATATATATATATATATATATATATATATATACATAGTATTGAATAATTAATGTACATATATCAATTAATGCAACGTTAATAAATTCAAAACAAGTTTCCATATATTTCCATTTCGTTGAAATCATCTTCAAGTGAACATTATAAAATTAAAAAATTAAAATCTAAAACATTTAGGTAACTAAGATTAATTATAAATTTTCTAAAATGTGATGATAGTTTGGGTAAATTTTCTAAATCTTTTGTATATATTACAAACAAATTTTGATTCACCTTAATATATAACATTTCTAAAATTAGGCGTTTACGAAAATTTTGTTCTATATCTGATATATTAGTTTTATCATATTGAAAAGTATGTCCAACTTCATTACAATGTTTTGCCACAGCAGTGCTCCTTAGCTTAACACGAACATCAGATTTATGTTGAGTTAATCTATGTTTTAACGGTGTAGATGATGTCCCAATGTAAACCTTGTTACAAGAAATTTTGTAAACTGTGTTTGTTATATTATTAATTAATTTCACGTATAAATTATCAAAATTTTGAATTATTCAAAGAATTTTGAACAAAAAGAACATTCAATTAAAATATTATAGAATTCAAGGAAAATATAAAAATCTCTATTAAAGATGAACATCTGATCCTATAATTGATGTTTTTCTTTATTTACAAATATTCAATTGCGTTGGTTATAACAATTTTAAAGGTAAAGTAGTATTTAATAAATACACAAATTTGAAACGACGATCAGTTTAAGAATGAAGTGAAATTATCTTTGACAACGACTTATTTGAATATGAAGAAAGATATTACCAACAAACGTATGGATGCGCAATCTGATCAATTTCTGCTACAGTGGCCCATTTGGTAATGGAACATTTAGAAGATGTTTGTTTAGGACGACTTAGTTTTAGACCAGCCCTTTATTTTCGGTATGTTGATGACATTTTATTTTCACCAGAAAACAAAATTGGAGAAGTTTTACACGTGTTTAACAGTTTCAACACTAAACTTATATGTACTATAGACTTAGAAAAGACAAAAATGCCATTTTTAGACAACGGTTATAAGAAATATTAATTTAATTTCAATTGATTGGTTTCACAAACCTACGCATAGTTGGAGATATCTAAATTTTCATTCAAATCAACCCTTAATTAATAAAATTAATATCGTTAGTGTTAATATTGAAAGATGCTTAAAAATCGGTCCTATTTTTCGGCCAAAACATATTAAAAATATTATTCATGCATTTATTGAAAACAATTATCCAAAATCTTTCATTTTGAAAATTATTAAACAAAAAATTAATAGTTTCTATAATATTTCTATCATTAAAAACCGGAAGAAAAATGGATTACATAATAAAATATGTTTATTATACAAATCACTAAAGAAATTTTATTTAAATACTGTTTTTTCTATTCATAGTACAGGTTCAATTTTATTTTCTAAATTAAAGTCAATCATTCCTAATGATAATATAACACAAACAGTTTACAAAATTCCTTGTAATTCTTGTAACAAGGTTTACATCGGGACATCACTACAACCGTTGAAACATAGATTAACTCAACATAAATCTGATGTTCGTGTTAAACCACGAAAAACTTTAGAAAAACACTGTAATGAATTTGGACATACTTTTCAATATGATAAAACTGATATATTAGATATAGAACAAAGTTTTAGTAAACGCCTAATTTTAGAAATGTTATCCATTAAGATGAATAAAAATTTGTTAATATTTGTTAATAATAATAGAAAGGATTTAGAAAATTTACTCTCAATTATGATCACATTTTAGAAAATTTATAATTAATCTTAGTTACCTAAATATTTTATATTTTTAGATTTTAATTTTTTAATTTTATATTGTTCCACTTGAAGATGATTTCAAACGAAATTGAAATATATGGAAACTTGTTTTGAATTTATTAAGTTGCATTAATTGATGTATGTACCAATCAATTATTCAATACATTACATAATATACATCAAATAAACTTTTATGTTATTAATATACTATATATATATATATATATATATATATATATATATATATATATATATATTATATATATATATATATATATATATATATATATATGTATATATATATATATATATATATACCGTGAGCGGCTATATTATGGAATAAATTCAAAATTTGAAATCGTCAACTCAGAGAAAAATCCTGATACCCGTCGATTTTCATTTTTAGACGCGTTGTTCAGGTTATGAATTTATTTTTGAGGTTACCTATGTAAGCGTGATGACATCATTGATGATTTTCTTTAATGGAAAGGGTAGGTGTTGCAATGGAACTTTTGAGAATCTTTTAATTATCTAATCAGTCGTAGCAATAGTTTTGAGTCTTTGCGTTACGTATACAGGGTGATTCAAGATTATTGCTGTTCTATAAAAATACAAGCGAATTAAAAAGACAACTATTCCAAATTTGGTATGTAGACATAATAGGTCATGATCTATCTTTTCAAACTATTTTCAAAAGTGCAACGTTGTCACTTCTACCAGAAACCAAGGCAACTTCAAAGAATTGCCGATTTAAGAATTATTGAATTTATTCCATAATTTAGCGCTCACGGTATACATATATATATATATATATATATATATATATATATATATATATATATATATATATATACAGTATGTCCCGGATCGACTTTAAAAGAGGAAAATTCTCTTATTTTTGCTTTCTCAGAAAATTTCAGTAACTTTAGTAGGCGGATTTCATTGAAAACACTACTGACAGAAATTGTCAAATGTGATAATTCTGTTGAATTGCAAATTAATTCATGCTAATTTGAATTGTATGCTATAATGTTGACTTTACAACAAAGAATTTATCTAATTCAATGTTACGGAACTGGGGAAGAGTGCTACCGAGTTGTTATCAGAAAATTCAACCAAAAATACCCGGAGGTTGCCATTTCGAATGCCGGAGCAAAAACTTGGTAACTAAATTCCTTCAAACAGGCTCGGTTTTAAACCTAAAGAAGCCAAAGAAGTTGTTCGATGAAGAAGATGCTGCCACTGTTCTCGCCGTTCATTCCGCAACAGAAGTTCCAAGGTTGTCTTTAAGAAGGAGGGCACTACGAATTGGGATAGGTAAATCTCATTTACAAGAATCTTCAAGGAGAACAAAATTTACCATTTAAGCCGCAATTTAGGCAAACTTTAGAGAACGGTGATGAAGCCAAACGTCTGAATTTTTGTTTGGAAATGGGCATAGAGTTTTGGAAGATTCAAATTTTCATAAACGAATAATGTTCTCCGATGAATCGACCTTTTCAACTAACGGAGTCGTTTCCTCCCAACATTGCCGTTACTGGAGTAGGACGAATCCAAACTTCCGAATTGCTAGTCGCAGACAATGTTTGAAAAAGTTAATGTGTGTGTGCGGTTTCGTACCATGGAATTATTGACCCATATTTTTTGATCAAAATTTAAACCGTTATTCATATTTGGAAATGTTGCAAAATTTTTAACTGATAAACTGGATGAATTGCCATTGAACTACCAAATTGAAATGTTCTTCCAGCACGATGGGTGCCCTGCTCATTATGCCGGTACTGTTCGCCAATGGCTCAACACAGAGTTCCATGATAACTGGATAGGAAGAGATGGTCCCATTTTATGGCCACCGAGATGTCCTGATCTCACAATAATGGACTTTTATCTGTGGGGTCGTTTAAAACAAATTGTGTACAGTGAGCCATTAGACAATGATGAAGAGCAATTGAAAAATAGGATACGGAATGCTGTCCAGTCCCTTTCAATCGAAGAAATAAGGCGCAGTTTCAATGAATTCAGAGCTCGCATTGAAATCTGTGGAAGGAGGAGCATTATTCGAATAGAAAATTTATAGTTCAGTTTTTGAGAATTTCATTTCATTTTACCATCAATTGTTAAATTTATTAATTAAAACTTGTGAGACCAATTTGATTTTTCCTTTGAAACAAATCAATTTACTTCAAAAATTACGAAAAGCTCGAATTTTTCAAGAAAAATGATATTATCTCGAGAACCGTTTGAGTTAAATAGCAGTAATTTGTGATCGGGGTTTGAAAACAAGCAGGGCAAATCAGCAAGAATGAAATTTTCTGAAAAATCAAAATAAGAGAATTTTCCTCTTTAAAGTCGATCCGGGGACATACTGTATATATATATATATATATATATATATATATATATATATATATATACAGTACATAAAAAAGTGCCATGCATAGTGCCACGCGATATAGGACACTAAAATAAGAAACGAAGTTCCTGTGAACTTAGGCCCGCAACGCCTTCGTTTAAAAGATATAGGTGTTGAAGTTTAATTATTTTTTTGTTGTTTTTTTTAATATCTTTTACAGTGATGTAATAAGCAGACGAAATTTTGTGTACAGGGCTTTTATCACGCAGAATTCAAATATGACCTTAGTTGTTTTATTACTGATAGAGGGCGCCACATACAGGTTTCATCTTGTTTGAATCAGTCCTAACTTTTTGCCTTACACTGTATGAAATTTTCGACTGGAAAATTTGTTTTCCCATCTTTGTACTTCAGAAAGGTATACCTTATTGAAGTCGCTAGGACCAACGGTTTACGAAAAAATGCATCCGATGATGCAAATTTGACCGAGAAGCTCGGTCAAATTTCACCAAAGCTCAACGTATCTATCGAGAATGATATCCTTTAGGACAGGTTCCTAATGTTCGAACATTTATTGACGCATAGGCGTTTGATGAAGATGGGTGGTGAAGATGTCTGTTTAAAAAAATTATAGTGGGAGTTTCCAGAACTCGTCGCACTGTTGAAAAGGAATAACCTGAACACATTATTAGAAGATGTTTCATTAGACATTGTTGCAAGAGTGGACTTTATGCTTGATGGCAAGCTAGCTCACTTTCCTTGAGTGGTAAGGAAATTTTGAAAGGAGATTTGAAAATAGGGATTTGTCGTCTTGTAATATGATTACTGCTATTCAGTAATAAAAGAACTAAGGTCATATTGGAATTCTACGTGACAGAAAGCCCTGTATACAAAATTTCGCCCGCTTATTACATCATTGTAAGAAGATATTAAGAAAACACAAAAAATTATTAAACTTCAACACCTATATGTTTTAAACGAAGGCGTTGGGACCTAAGTTCATAGGAAGTTTTTTTCTTATTTTATGATTTATCGTCACTATGCATGGTACTTTTTTCTATGTCACTTATATATATATATATATATATATATATATATATATATATATATATATATATATATATATATATATATATATGATATCCTTTTTATTATCTCTAAAACGGTTTAAGATACAAATTTTTAATATTTTGTATAAGAACGTCGCTAAAGGAGGGGTGCCACTTATTTTGCTCCCAAACTTTTTTATGGGGATATTTTTAATTTTTTTGGCCAAAAATAGTATTTTTTAAACAATTTGCCACAAAAAGATACTCTTGTTGAAAGTCAAAAAAATTACTGGTTTTAGAGTTATTTGAGGTTTATCAAGTAATTCTGACCGAATTAATAAATTATTTTAAAATGAAACAATTAATAATTTTCATGCGGGAGAACGAACTACCTTCGGGAATAATGATTGTTTCAGAAACAACTATGAGGTAAAATATTGTAAATTATTTAGAACTTAAAAAAGGTTTTAATTTTATGACATTAACACAGCACAGACAAAGGGAACAATTAAAAAAACAACGAATAACACAAAACAAAATGCCCACCATTTTCACGAATACATAATCGTAATCGTTTTTCTAGTGAAAACATAATCCTTTGGAGTGACCGTGGTTCTTGAATTAACATTCTTAAATTATTTGCAACTCTCGCTTGAAGTTCTTTAACGGAATTTAGTTCGCTTGAATATACTTTTTCTTTAACTAAACTCAACATCAAAATCCAAGGGATTTAGGGCAGCGGACCTTCGTTGGCCAGTAGACAGGAGCGTCAGCACCTCGACCAATCCAACGACTTGGAAAAATTCGTTGAGCCATCTTCTAGCTTGTTTACTGAAATGAGGTGGAGCTCCATCATGCATAAAAACGATATTTCTTCGTAGATCAAGAGACAAATCTTCTAAGAGCGGAAATAAATGATTATCCAAAAATTCATAGTAATCACCATTTAAATTTCCATCAAAAATATGGTATGCAACGAGGCGGTTGTCTTGAAGCAGCCCATACATTCAACTTAAAATAAATTAATATTAGTCAAGTTACTTTGGTATGTATGAATTCTTGCGATATTACGGGCTCACATTCTATTAATATAAGTAATTTGATTGTAATCTCATTATGTTTAGAATTTACATCAGTTCTACATACATAAAAACAAAATTTACATCGATCGGGGCTTGAATCTCGATAGCGCAGTTGGTTAGCGCGGTACACAACGATCAATAATTATTCAATTCAGATATACATACTCGTACACACGCCAAGAAAGGGTAAAGTAATATGGTAATGAACTCAACACACCAGAGCTAGTTTTCCGATATCCGAAACTCCACAGTAAAACTCCAATACATAAAAATTATTTTCAAAAAACAACAGAATTGTGGTTTATAAATTACTCTTATCGTGTTATCAATATCACAGCGCAAATAATAGTCTGAGTTAAATAATTGTGCGACCTTCTATTACGTCTCTAGCATCAACAAAAATAAAAATTTTAAAATAAATCTGCAAGGCTGTTTAATGAGATTTAATTTATTAAGGATCTAGTTATCCTTTACTAAAATTAGATTCCATAGTTTACTTTATACGTTTATATTAATAGCAGGCTTATTTTTGCGTTTTCATCTTGCATTAATTTGTTTTTTAAGTAATTTTTACAAATATTACCATTTACTGAGGACAATAAGTATACTTGTTATTGAAACGTATGCATTTATATAAAATATAACTAGAAAAATACACGATTAAAAAAACCAAAACCAAGTATCTTATTAAGTGTTATTTTACATTTGCATATAACTTTTTTTATTAAGATAAAATATCTGGTGTGAAACTTCACACGACCTTCCAAGGTGCAAAGTGGAAATTAAAGGGAATGAAGTAATTTAAATAATTTTTTTAGGATAATTATGCAATCTCTTTTTAATACGTTCATAAGGAAACTAGGCAATATTGTAAAAACAAAATCAATAATCCGTGTCTGATGGACATTTAAAACTTCTTGTCAGATAGAGCTTGAGACATATTGTTGCTAACTTAAAAAAAAAACCAAAGCTGCAATAAAATATCGATAATGCAGTGTATGCATATTCAGTTCTATTTAATTAAATTTTAGACATATTTTGGTTTATATTACAAATTTTTATAAAGAGAAACTTAATCATTATTCAGATATTGAAAAAATCTGAAGTAACACTTAAATTCTACTTTAGGATTTTTTTACCCCTTAATTACGCGTCGTATCAAACAATTTCATAGAACATAATTAATCTGTTCAAGGTGGTATTTTTATGAAATATACAGCTTTATTGACAAGTTGCGATTTTCAAATTGCAAGTAACTTTTATGGTTTCTTAGTGACAGCGCAAGCACCGAAATGTACGAAAATCGCCACATTGGCAGCCATTTTGAATTAGAAATTTAAAAAAAATATTGTTCGATCGGGGTTTAGGGTTACTAACTTTTATACCAAATATAGACTTTCTGGCGCTGGTTATGGAAATGCACCCCCAAAACAATCACCCTCATTTCGCCCCCCATTAATTGATTATTACTAAAAGCCAGTTTTATACATAACATTCAGATATAGGGGCCCATGTCAAATCTCATTAAAATCGATCAAATAGTCTCGGAGTCACACAGACATACACGAAATTTTTTTTGACTCAGGGAACACAAAAACGCTGAAATCCGCGTACAAAAATTGCAAAATTTTTTTTCGATTGCAATACTTTCTCTTAGTAGAAAGTAAAAATAGTGGATTGCATAACCTTATGTATACGTGCCCGTGTCTAAGCCTGTGCGACACAGACACAGACGCAGACGCAGACGTGAAAAAAACGTCGATTGCATAACCCTCTATATCTACATATGTATATGTAGGTTGGAAAGTATAAACTGATGGATGTGAAGGATTGGGTTGGATATCTTCAGCGGCTTATCAATTATTTTCGATCTTTTTTCATTTGTTCTCTATCGTTCAATTATCAATCTTTTCCTATCTCTATGATTGTTATTACTCGCCTATTTGACAAAATAAAGAAACAACACTGGAAACATCATGTATGTCATTCTTATGGTAGACTCAAAAATGAACTATAGTGTAAAGTTTTTTATTTATGACATAAATAGATGTTTTTTTTTTAAATAGGAGTTATGTTATTTATTCCCCATTGAAAAGGGTCTTGTACAATGTGATCTGTTGCCACATCTAAGCTTTTGAAAATTCTTCTAAGTAGT
>JARFJB010001954.1:2732500-2832500 GCA_036346205.1 Vesta saturnalis
AGCTGTTTACCGCTACGCGGTCCTATGGATTTATGAGCGATTGCCCCCATGGACACAGACCGCTTCACGGACAGGCCATGTCAGGGTGGCTTACTACTCACCCTGTTTTGGGTTCGAGACAATATAGCTCTCGGATGTGTCATATTGGCGGTGATGCGACACAGTTGTGTGTATAATTATCGTTGTCTTTGTGATGGTGAATGGAGCTCATCCATTCTTCACCACACACCACACACATTTGTAGTTCCTGAGTCATGTTTGTGGGAGTGTATTTTTATGTATGTTGCATGATCGGAACGTACGTTATGCAATATTGCTTGAAATGTTTCAAATAAATTCAGTACTGTTGCTGTCGACTCAAAATATATTCATTAAATTAGTAAACAATATTTGTGTATGGATATGAACCTTATAACAGAAATTCAGATATTTAAAAATTAAGATACGCCACTAGTAGGGGTTGAAAATAAATTGCAAATACATTACAGCATTTTGTATAAATATAACGTAAATCGTATATTCAAGTTCAAAATATGTTTGCAATTTAACATTAAATGAATTTTAAAGCGATGTATAAATTAATATTTATATTAAAAATAAATTAACATTCAATTCAGAGTTATGATAAAAGATAACGAACCGTCACTGGTCAAAATTTTAACTTATTTTAGTTAGAAAGACAAAATATAAAGGCGTCACTTATAGATAACATTTATACTAAATTCAACAAAAATTGTTAAAAATAAAATAAGCTAAACAGCGTTTGGAAGATCATGTTTAGGTCAATCGGAATTGCATACTAATTTTACACATAACTTTTGCTCCAAGTTGAATTTAACAAATATAACTTTGATGACGTCACTTTTTAAAGTGGGTCCTATAAAATTTTATATAAAATCAATTAAAATTTGATGTAATTAATTTTGGTCGGGAAAAAATATAAATCAGTTGTATTAGAATGTTAAGGGCATGGGAAATTAATAAGAATCGAATTTCACGTTAGCCCTAGCAATTCATTCGAAATTTTCTTATGTATTACGTAGTAAATAGGATGTATGTAGAAAGGTTTAATCAAGACCTTCTAAAAAGTTGGTTTTAGGAATTTTCATTGGCCAAATTAAATATCCCTCCAGGTGAAAGGTTATAAATAGGACTACAGAATTAGGTGCTTGGCAGTCTATACGCGAGACGGTCTCGTCTGAATGTCTTAAGTTAACATCTACCAAGAATTGTTAATGATTTAAACAAACGTGACAATATTAACAGTTGTTGCTAATAAGTTCTAAGGTATTTCAGGTTAATTATTAAAAATAAGGACACTTGAATCTATTAATTATTGTATAAAAAAGTTAAAAGTGCCTATATGTCATATAAGAACGAAGCTCATATAAAAATTATAAATATTGTGTTAACGTGGTCATTTTAACATATGATATTGAATTAAAAGTACAATACATAGTAATAGTTGGAAATGATATAAATTAAGTAGTAACTATAAATACATGTAAGTTGGTTGCCAGTGCAAGAGAAATCATCTGTTTGGGAATAGGGTTAAAGATAGCAGTGTACCTTAGTTATTGGAAGAAAAATAAATTAGTTTGTCAAGAAACTAATTAAAGTTCAAGGAAATCGGAACATTATTACACCAAATCTGTATTGGAATTATTGCGAGTGATTGTGCATATTGAGATATACCCGATACTGAGTATCAACTCCTTTATGTAAGGGACTTATTTCCTTTATGTGATGATGAAAACAATGATCGTATGCTGATAGTGAATAGAAATTGTATGTCATTATAACTTTACTTGATTATATAAATAATCTTGTGTGTCCCAATACGATCATTGAATTAATATGTACTTAGTTTTTTTTATAGCTATATAGAGAAGATATGTACTTTTAAAAATTAACAATTAATAAACTTGTTATATTCACATTTTAGGTTCGATTTCGAAAAATGTTGTGAATCAATTAGATTTATCTTAGTGATCGTTTATTCACCACCTACAGATAAAGTAGATCACACTATTATAGTGAGTCGGAAATCGAATGCTAGAATGTATAACTGTAATTAAATTAATTGTGACATACTCCTAATACACTTGACACTTAGTACACAAGTTGATTACAGGCGTGGGTCCATAAATTGAGTAATTTAACTTTTTCTGAGCTGTTAAATGATGATAATTTAACATTAAAATTTGTTATCGCAGAGTGGAAAAGGGCATGAAACACACTACTATTGGTTTGATGGTTATTACAGATTGATACGGTGTTTAATTAATGCAAAAGTGAACCAATGTTTTTAACCATAGGCCAGTGATTCATTGTAATTATATAAACTTAAAATTATTTTATATTTATTTAAATTAATAAACTTAAAGGGTAAATCACAACCTTAAAAGAACCGATAGCTTGAGTGACCTTATTTGTATACTGGCTACATTTACAAGTGACATTTTATTTTTGCATTTAGTTGTCAATATTAAGTACTGATAACGATTATAAATTTAGATTAATGGGTTATGATTAAAATGAGTTTACAAAAAGTAATGTGGAGATAGTTTGATCCATAGTTTGAATTAGAGACCTTTTACTTAAAGTGAACGAGTATTAATTTGCATTTCCATTCCCATCTGAGCCTATCAATAATTGTTATTGGAAATAAGTTTTGAGTCTGCTGAGTATAAATTCAGGACAATTTGAATTATTGTTTGTCAAAGTTTAACAATTTATATTGAACGTAAATTATAATTAGATGATGTTCGTATAGTGAAGAGACGATTTGAATATTTAGTGAATCAATACAAGTTAGGATTAACATGAGGTCGTAAATTAGCCAAGCGTTACATGACACCTAACCTGGTGTCGGAAGATTAATAATTTAAGTTTAATTTATTTTATTTCAACGAGGAAGTTACATTACAATCTAAATTATTTTTTGCCTTATGAATTTTTAAATAAATAAGCCTATTTAAGGTTAAGCAAATCGAATAGTGGCACTAAGCATATGTTTATTTCATGGAAACTAAGAGCTATATCTCTAGCGCACCATTGATGAGCTCTAGAAGAGCTTTTTCCAAATATGCGATTTTATTTGTATCAACAAATAAAAATTGAGAATTCTAATATTCGTTTACCTCGTATCGATTTAGTGTAATTCGCGGGGAGGATTTATCGTTATGGCCTCTTTTTATGAAAACGTTAAAAATTTGATTCATGTGAAACCAAACATTCCCAAATCAGAAAAATTACAGTACCTATTGAGTAGCTTAGCAGGAAGAGCCTTAGAAACCATTTCTTCAATAGAACCTGTGCCTGAGAATTTTGAAATTATTTGGCAGTTATTGCAAGATACATATCAGGACCGTAAATATTTAACTGAGGTAAGATGGGGTAAATGTGTAGCAAAATATTAAAAATGAAAGAATTAGAAGATGATTTCGTTCCTTGTTTTCTGATGATGTTTCTGCTTCATAGATCTTTTTCTTCTTCGATGACTTTTTATCTTCTTTCTCTCGCACACATTTCAGGACTTCTGGAGTAGTTATTATTTCGGCACGACAAACAATTTTTCTCCTCAGTTTTCTCATTTGCACCTATGTGTTGTTTAACCATATTTAACAGGAGCTCCTTAAATGGCTTGATTTTTGTATTTTGTATGTCCTCTCTTCCGGCCCTGCAGTGGTTCTTGAAGCGGCGGTGCCCTTTCTTCCCACAACTTTTGTCTCGAATGGGTCCAGACAAAACCCAGATTCATTCATATTCCAAATATGATGCGGTTTATCTCTCAGATCCAAGCTGTCTAAGGTTTCCCCTAATAATTGAAAACATTCGAATGTGATAAATGGGTCCATGCATTTTTGGTGGGCATATTCAATCGACTGGGGTTTTTTAATTGATAAAATTTATCTCTTCCTAAATCCTATAAACCAGTCTTCACCAGGCATACCTTGCTAGTAGAACATCGGCACCTTACGCCGCCGTTTTGTTTTTTTGTGTCATCACCCTTGGGACACCTTTGGTCGCTATTTTTTATATATGCCCAGGTGGGGATCGTATTGTTTTTTCACCTGAGAATAAAAAGATTTAATCTGTTATTAATTATGGCCAGTTTTTATCAAAGGAGATTGCATAATTATAATTACATTTCTTTTAATCCCATCTACAGATTGTGACCTAATCTATTTATACATTGGGGGTTGCATTGTAATAATGGGGAAGACAAACGTTTTCATAATAAAAAGATGCTATTCTGTTTAATATATTTATTATTATTAAACAGTTATACAAATTCATTTATATGAATTGGAAAGTAGTAATCAGCCGTCGACATGGCGTTAATTAATGTGTTTACAAATATTTTAAAATTTTGCTGCTGCAAAAACACATTAAGTTCTAAAGTATATATTAGGTGAAATAATAATCATTTCTACCCTGATGCAATAGCGCTTTTTTTTATGCAGGCAGATTCTCTATCTAAGCGGTGAGCACCTATGCACTCGAAAAATTATGCCTGATTTATTTGTATGTTCAATACCTCACACACACACACACACACACACACACACACACACGCACACACACACACACACACACACACAAATTACTTTAAAATAAATAAATGAGCGGCAATTAAGTAATCAGGCAATTAGACATTATAAATTAGGTGTACAACAAACTATTATTGTTAATGCACGATGCGCGTGTTGGTTTTAGTAAATATTTAAAAGATCTTGATGTCAAAAGATAAACACGATAAAACAGAGTAGAATACGAGGGCGGTTTGGCGGAAGAGTGAACTTTTCAGAGGTTGGTAACACTTTCGCTACGGGATTTTACATAAATCTGACAGATAGATTAGTTTTAATACTCATATAAAGAAAACTGTTTAGGGTCAATATGGAGAAAAGGAATTTCGAGTGTTAATTAAACATTATTTTTACGTGGAAAAACAATTAAAGAAACCGAGGAAAAGTTACGTAAATATTATCCTGAAAGTGCTCCGTCCCATGGAATGATTTGTAAGTGGTTCTCTGCTTTTAAAAGTGGCCATATGAGCACGGATGATGCTGAACGTCCGGGACCGTCATTTACTGTAACTACTCCAGAAATGGTTAATAAAATCCGTGCCCTTGTACTTAGCGATCGTCGAATAAAAGTACGTGAGATAGCTAATGAAGTAAATATTTCAACCGAACGGGTATGCAATATTTTGCATGAAATTTTACATATGAAAAAGCTATCTGCGAGGTGGATGCCGCGTTTGCTTAACCAAAAGCTCGCTCGCATTAAAAATTCAAACGAATGTCTGGTTATCTTCAAACGTAATCCAAGTGAATTTTTCCGGCGATATGTCACAGTAGATGAAACTTGGGTACACTATTACACCCGAGAAACAAAAATGCAGTCGAAACAATGGACTTCATCCGAGGAACGTGCTCCCAAGAAAGCAAAAACCGTTAAGGTCATGTCCGCAGTGTTTTGGGATTCCAAAGGTGTAATCTTTATTGATTATTTAGAAAAAGGGAAAACGATAACTGGCCAATATTATGCTGATTTGCTGACACGTTTTGATGTCGAACTTAAGAAAAACGACCGCATTTGTTGAAGAAAAGAGTTTTGTTCTATCACGATAATACGCATGCCCATTCATCCGCTATTGTTGCAGAAAAATTAGCCGAATTGCGTTAGAATTTATTGCCTCATTCGCCATATTCACCTGATCTGGCTCCCTCCGATTACTTTCTGTTCCCAGAACAGGTTGGTGGAAAGCGATTTCAGACAAATGGCAGAAACAAACGCATATTTTGCGAAAAAAATGGAAACTCGTAAAGTAACTTTTTCATTGAAAAGTCACTTTTTCGTCATACCTCCCTCGTATCCCTGAGATTGCAGATTTTTTTTTCACCGAAAATTTTTCTGCAATAGAAGTTTATAATGCACGCTCTCTCTCTCTCTCTTGTTACGGAACTCTTAATTAAAACAGCTAAACTACTAAAAACGCTTTTATTCATCAGAGTAGAATGGTTGATAAACAATCATTATGCAGTAATTTGATTATCTCATCATTTATAACTAAACATGTAGTGAAAAACTTATTTACAAAATCAAGCAAGACTAGATTAATAAATACATGGTTTTTAAGATATATCGCAGGCTTCAGCGGCAGCAGAGATGGTACGTCGACGGGAACGTTGCACTGGAGCGGCACAAGATGATTGTGCGTCCCGCGTCGCGCTTTTTGCTGAATATTTATGTTCTAGACGTAATATTTGCTAAATACATATCAAAATTAACAATATATTATCACTTCATTTTCATCTTTCATACTTATAATTTCTTATCTACACTAATTACACGTTGTTTCATTACGCTCCTTGATGTATTGCTGAGCTGAAGTCTCTTTGTCATCCTGTGCATTTCATAAAACTCTAAATCTAGTTTCATTATTTCGTTTATTTTCCTTAGCAGCTCGCCTGGCCTCTTCTTTCTCTCGTCTATGCTTAATACCTTTTCTTTACTTCCCCCTCGTATCGTGCGTACTACTTTCGTTATTTCTGCTAAACTGAATCGCGCGCTCCCAAGCAGGTTTTTTACAGGGATGTGTTTATTTATTAATCTAACCTAATATCGTAAGTGTATTCGATCTAACCTAGTAACGCAAGAAACGAGCGAGAGACAATAGAGACGAGGAGAGGCTAGGGGCGCGCGCGCGAGAGAGAGAGAAAATATTCTCTAGTTTAAAAATACATCACTAGATGACGTCACAAACAATCAATTCTGTTTTTTTAAAATAATTTTGTCACGCGCAAAGAATGTGTACATCATATAATTCGAATCCAATTAACTTTCATAAAGGTTTCACTTATGCACATATACATTACATGTACTTGAAATGTGAAAGGTTGTTATTGAGGTTACATAACTGTTGAAATCAGAAAATAATTACTTTATGCTAATGATGATTGAAGGTTACTACTATCTGTTTCAAAAAGCAAGATAGGCCAGTTTGAAAGCTTATAACTTTTTTATTGTAAGCCCAATTGATGTGAAACTTGGCAGAGATCTTCCATGTAGACATATAATAACGCTCAGAAAATATAAATTTAGACACAACTTTGTAAATTAAATTATCATAAAAAATGTAGTTTTGCGGCCCATGTTTTACATACGATCGGTTTCAGTGCTCGTAGCTTCCTTATTTTTGTCTTGAAATGTGCGTAATTTTAATCTGTGAAAAAATGTTAAAATTTTGAAAAAAATGGCGTGTTCTCGATACGTCCAAACTTCGCTCTAAATGCAAATATTTTCGTTTTATGTGGACCGATATGTAGGTTTTAATTGTTCTTTAACGTTCCGTATTAAAGTACACGCATTTATTATGTAGATTAATCCTAATTAATAAATAATTAAATTCTCAGGCGAAAGAGAGAACGAGCTACGTTGGACGAGCATCCGATCGACGACTCAATTGCCGACGCATTTTTGTTGTTTACTATTTATTGTTTCTGCTATCCCCATTTAATATGTACCTTAAATTGTATAATGTAAATAAAAAAATCCTTGTGCTCATACCAGATTTCTTGATTAACATTCTTAATAAATCGGCCGATAAAATAAGATCATTCTTTAAGGAACGTTTATTTAAGCAATATGAAGCTCGATTTCGTGCATCGCGCATGCGAAGGCATTCGTATTGAGTCGTCGATCGGAAGCTCGTCCAACGTAGCCCGTTCTCTCTCTCGACTGAGAATTTAAATATTTATTAATTGGGATTAAACTACATGATAAATGCTTTAATACGGAACGTTGAAGAACAATTAAAACCTACATGTAAATCCACTTAAAACGAAAATATTTGCATTTAAAGCGAAGTTTGCACCTATCGAGAATACGTCATTTTTTTTCAAAATTTAAATATATTTTTAATTTGAGATTGCATTTACCTTTATATTACTTTAATATGTCACTGGTTAAAATTTCGCACATTTTAAGACAAAAGTAAGGAAGCTACGGTCAATGAAACCGACCGTACGTAAATAAAACACGAGCCGTGAAACTACATTTTGTATGATAATTTAATTTTAATTTACAAAGTTAAGCGTCTAAAAAATTTAATCAATAAAAAAGTTGTAAGCTTTCAAACTGACCTATCTTGCTTTTTGAAACCGATAGTAGAGCCCGATCGGCCGATTTATTAAGAATGTTAATCAAGAAATCTGGTATGAGCACAAGGATTTTTTTATTTACATTATACAATTTAAGGTACATATTAAATGAGGATAGCAGAAACAATAAATAGTAAACAAAAATGCGACGGCATTCGTATTGAGTCGTCGATCGGATGCTCATCAAACGTAACCCGTTCTCTCTCTCTCGCCTGAAAATTTAATTATTTATTAATTAGGATTAATCTACATAATAAATGCGTGTACTTTAATACGGAACGTTAAAGAACAAATTAAAACCTACTTGTCGGTCCACTTAAAACGAAAATATTTGCATTCAGAACGAAGTTTGGACGTCATTTTTTCAAAATTTAAATATTTTTTCAAAATTTGAGATTGCTGTTACCTTTATATTACTTTGATATGTCACAGATTAAAATTTCGCACATTTTAAGACAAAAATAAGGAAGCTACGAGCACTGAAACCGATCGTATGTAAAACATGGGCCGCAAAACTACATTTTCTATGATAATTTAATTTTTAATTTACAGAGTTAAGTGTCTAAATTTATATTTTCTGAGTGTTATTATATATCTACAGGGAAGATCTCTGCCAAGTTTCACATCAATTGGACTTGCAATAAAAAAGTTATAAGCTTTCAAACTGACCTGTCTTGCTTTTTGAAACCGATAGTAGTACCCTCCAATCATCATTAGCATAAAGTAATTAATTTCTGATTTCAACAGTTATGTAACCGCAATAACAACCTTTCCTTTTTCAAGTACATCTAATGCATATGGAAAAAAAAGACCAGTCCTGCATAAGTAACCTTTATGAAAGTTAATTGGATTCGAATAATTTGATATACACGTTCTTTGCGCGTGACGAAAAAATCCAACCAATTAGATTACACTTATTTTTAAAAAACAGACTTGATTGTTTGTGACGTCATCTAGTGATGTATTTTTCAAGTAGAGAATATTTTCTATAATAGAAGTTGATCTCTCTCTCTCTCTCTCTCTCTCTCTCTCTCTCTCTCTCTCTCTCTCTCTCTCTCTCTCTCTCTCTCTCTCTCTCTCTCTCTCTCTCTCTCGCTCCCCTAGGCTCTCCTCGTCTCTATCGTCTCTCGCTCGTTTCTTGCGTTATTAGGTTAGACCGAATACACTTACAATATTAGGTTAGATTAATAAATAAACACACGTGCGTGATCATATTACAATTCTTACAAAATCTAAAATTGAATCAGTTCACAAGAATTTTCACGGTTAGCGGTTTCAAGGATCCCTGTAAAAGCCTGCTTGGGAGCGCGCGATTCAGTTTAGCAGAAATAACGAAAGTAGTGTGCACAATATGAGGGGGAAGTAAAGAAAAGGTATTAAGCATAGACGAGAGAAAGAAGAGGCTAGGCTAACGAAAATAAACGAAATAATGAAACTAGATTTAGGGTTTTATGAAATGCACAGCATGATGAAGAGGCTTCAGCTTAGCAATACATCAAGGTAATGTAGCAACGTGTAATTAGTGTAGATAAGGAATTATAAGTATGAAAGGTGAAAATGAAGTGGTAATATATTGTTAATTTTCATATATATTTAGCAAATATTATGTCTAGAACATAAATATTCAGCAAAAGTGCGATGTAAAGACGCTTTTAATATGTTTTAAATATGTATATGTAATAACGAATAGTATTTTTGAAATGCATATATGTACAATGTTAGACGAGATTAGGGTGCGTCGCGCGACGCTCCAGTGCGACGTCCCCCTCGACGAACCATCTCTGCTGTCGCTAAAGCCGGCGATATATCCTAAAAACCATGCATTTGTTAATCTAATCTTGCTTGATTTTGTAAATAAGTTTTTCACTACATGTTTAGTTAGTTACAAATTACTGTATAATGCTTGTTTTTCAACAATTCTACTCTGATAAATAAAAGCGTTTTTAGTAGTTTAGCTGTTTTAATTAAGAGTTCCGTAACAGGAGAGAGAGAGAGAGAGAGAGAGAGAGAGAGAGAGAGAGAGAGCGTGCATGATCAACTTCTATTGCAGAAAATTTTTCGGTGAAAAGAAATCTGCAATGACAGGTATATTCTACTCTGTTTTATCGTGCTTATCGTTTGATGTATATCTAATTTATAATGTCTAATTACTTGCTTACTTAATTGCCGCTCATTTATTTATTTTAACGTAATTTGTGTGTGTGTGTGTGTGAGTGTGTGAGTGTGTGAGTGTGAGTGTGAGTGTGTGTGTGTTGTGTGTGTGTGTGTGTGTGTGTGTGTGTGTGTGTGCGTGCGTGCGTGCGTGCGTGCGTGCGTGCGTGCGTGCGTGTGTGTGTGTGTCGCGTGCGTGCGTGCGTGCGTGGTGTGTGTGTAATTGAACATACAAATAAATCAGACATAATTTTTCGAATGTATAGGTGGTGACCGCTTAGATAGAGAATCTGCCTGTATAAAAAAGCTCTATTGCATCAGGGTAGAAATGATTATTATTTCACCTAATATATAATTTGCAGCAGCAAAATTTAAAAATATTTGTAAACACATTAATAAACACCATGTCGACGGCTGATTGGTACTTTCGAATTCATATAAATGATTTTGTATAACTGTCTAATAATAATAAATAGATTAAACAAATTATGTCACGATCTGATGGGATTAAAAGAAATGTAATAATAATTATGCAATCTCCTTTGATAAAAAACGATGTCCACGTGGGCATATATAAAAAACGGCGACCAAAGGTGTCTCTTGCTTAAACGGTGTTTTAAGTTTATTCTGTACAACAAAATTACCAACAATCATTAAGACTTCCGTCCGGCTTAGTCCCCATCCCCACTTTTCTATCGTTCTGATGCCCCCTGCTAATTCAGTTTCTACCTAAGATGATAAAGTCGTTCTTCTGTCTTGCGACTTCTCTTTTTTCCTCTAATTCCCCTAATGTGATCTTGGTATGTTGTACTTTTGACTGGTTTGATAGGCAGTAATTATTCCAGCTTTAACCTCTTCCATTGCACGTTTTAAGTCATCTTTAGAATACGATTTGGCCTTATCGCTCTAGCTGATGTAAGTTCTTGCGTTTTAAATGAGTACAATGGACGAAACCAAAGGTTTCTGCAACAAAAACCTACTTTAGGAATGGAAAATTGAATCTGGGAAATTACCCGCAAAAATAGTACACAGTTCCCCGAAATGAAATTTAAAGGGGCAAGTGTGTAGCAACACCAAAAATTTTGAAAAAGTAATGTAACATTAAAATATCATCACAATGAGAAAAATGAACTGTTACTTACGTTCTTTGTATAAAAAACCGCTTAAAAATATTTAACGAGACTCCGATGATACACGATTACACAAAGTTTGCCAAACTTAAGATCTGTAAATAACCATTATAAGTCAAGAAAGATGAGTAATCCAAGCTAAATGATAATCTGCGGTTTGATTTCTGTAAGAATAGTTGCTTCTGAGCCTCTCTCAGTGACTGATAGATGTCGACACCTGTGTATTCTGTACGGAAAATAATATTTTGAGTTTAGGCAGTTACTCCGGATACACACTTACCCACCCTACCTTAGTTTATATTAAGAAAAATTGTTCAAAATTAAGCCACTTAGCAGTAATCACCCAAACACTTTACAGTCTTTTTTAGAAAAGCTTGATACAAACGTCACAGCGCTTAAAACAAAATCTTAAAGATTATACACTGAGTCTACGATAAATATTTCTCACTATGAGGATCTTGGAAATGGTAATAGATACAACTCCGATTAAATGGGAAAAAAGTTGTGGAATGAGGGGGCCAATAAAATGACAAAAAATCGATAGTGTGATTTTTTGTTTTTGAGATATTTGAAAAAATTTGAATTTTCGAAATTTCTATTTATTTTTTTTTTCTGGCTTGAGCAAAAATACAAACACTTCTTCATGGCAATTTGTTACCGGCTTTAACATGGCATAGTCAGTTTTTCAATCGGACGTTTCTGATTTTTATAGCCATCATCAACTTAATTTTTTTGAATACGGTCCTGATTTTGAAAGCGTTTTTTATTACAAATTCAGCAATGTATCACATTTGATAGTCTGATCGCGTTTTGAGCCTTTTATGGACCATCATCATGAAAATGTTTAATACAGACCTACATTTTCAAGAAGTTGATGCAGTAACTTTCCCGTATGATTATTACACACACCATAATGAAGTTTCTTAATATTAGAAGTTTTTAGTGTAAATTAAAGTAAGAATTACTTATTTATAAGTAATTCACTCGTTCAAAAAGTTCTCCAACACAAACAACACCGTCTTACAATTGAATTCATAACATTGCGCAATTGATTGTGTTATATTGGGGGATTCCGCTGGTTATCTTACTCTCGAATATGTTACTATCCATCTCACATATTAAAAACGAAACGGTGTTGTGTCTGCGCACTTTGAAAATTATTAATTCGACAGTACAAAATATTTCAGTAGGAGTACCACAAGGATCCATCCTGGGACCAATTTTATTTAATATAATTATTAATGATCTAGCAGAACAAACGCCTGAACAAATTACGCTATATGCAGATGACACGACTTTTTCATTTTCTTTTGTAACCACAAATGAATTTTACGCAAAGGCGGAAATGTTGTTAATGTATCTGGAAACCTGGAATACAATTCTATCAGCCCGTTATATTATACAATAAACTTCCAGATTACATAAAGAACTCCAATAGCATCACAATATTTAAAAGGCAACCAACAAAATTTTTGTTAATATATAAAACCTTTATATACGTTAGAAGAGTATGAGCTATTAATCAAAAGTTATAATGCTTAATTAACATCGTCTGCGGTGAACAAGTTGCATATTGGTTCTCATGCTCTGCAAACTACCGTGATAATTTGATATTAGTTATGTGATATATATGTCTAGTCAAGTATAGTCCGTTATGTAGTGTGAACTTGAGGTCATAGTATTTTTACATGTAATTTTACTGCAATGTATTTTATGTTGTACACCAGTTGGTATTCAATAAACTTACTTATTATTTATCTCTGGAGATTCATGAAAAACTCTTTATCAGCAAGGAAAAATCAATTTTACATAACATGCATTTTAGCAGTGTTTGATAATAGGCAACCTTAATGTTAATTTTACAAGCACTTAGTTTTTTATGTTAAGTTGCATAATTAACAATATTTTACTTTATTAGGTATTTTTCCTTATTTTATAAACTATTAAACACAAAGGAAGGTTAACTAAATAAACTTTTTTGAAAATGTAGGTCTGTATTCAAAAATTTCGTGTTTTCAAAATATCAGGACAGTATTTCAAAAAAATAAGTTGATGGCTATAAAAACAGGAAACGTCCGATTGAAAAACTGACTATGCCATGTTAAAGCCCGTAACAAGTTGCCATGAAGAAGTGTTTGTATTTTTGCTATAGTATTTACAATACCACCAGAAAAAATAAAATAAATATTTTCACATTTTTTCAATTATCTCAAAAACAAGATATAAAACCATAAATTTTTTTATACTGTCTTGTTAGTCCCCTAATTATAGAACTTTTTTCCTATTTAACCGGAGTTGCATCTATTATCATTTTCGAGATCCCCATAGTGAGAGTCCTTATCTTGGACACAGTGCATTTCCAAGCACTTAGTTTGTTATGTTAAGTTGCATAATGAACAATATTTTATTTAACTACTTTTCCTAATTTTATAAAATATTAAACACAAAAGAATGTTAACTATATAAACTTTTTTGAAGACGCAGGTCTGTATTCAAAAATTTCGTGATGACGATTCATAAAAGGTTCAGAACGCGATCAGACCATCAAATGTGATACATTGCTGAATTTGTAATAAAAAAAACTTTTCAAAATATCAGGACCGGAATTAAAAAAAATAGGAAACGTCCAATTGAAAAACTGACTATGCCATGTTAAAGCCCTTAACAAGTTACCATGAAGAAGTGTTTGTATTTTGCTACAGCATTTATAATAACGCCAGAAAAAAATAAAATAAAAACTTCACATTTTTTCAAATATCTCAAAAACAAGATATCAAACCATAAATTTTTTTGTACAGTCTTGTTTGTCCCCTAATTATAGAACTTTTTTCCTATTTAACATATTTAGTTGCATCTATTATCATTTTCGAGATCCCCATAGTGCGAAGCCGTATCTTGGACACAGTGCATTTCGAGCACTTAGTTTTTTATGTTAAGTTGCATAATTAACAATATTTTATTTTACTACTTTTCCTGATTTTATAATAGATATTTATGTATTAAGGGCATAATCAGAAGATTATGGCTCGAGGGAATGTTATTATATTCCTGAGAGCCATAATCTACAATTATGCCCGTGGTACATATAATGTTTTATTTTATTTTGCACCATGATACTGGAACAAAATTTTAAAAAGATTCAGTATTTTCGGCAAGTGTTTAAATGCAAATGCAGTGAAATAAAGTCGACAGTAGGCTAATTTGTTGTTACTAAGATACTGTGATATTGCTATTATATATCACGTAATGTGTTTGCTGTTAATCATGCTGCTTAGCATCAATGACATTTCCGTGCTATAAAGACCACATTACTCCCGCGTTTGGAGGCGTATAAAGAACATTATGGTGGCAAAATAAAATAAAATATTAAACACAAAAGAAGGTTAACTAAATAAAGTTTTTTGAAAATGCAGGTCTGTATTCAAAAATCTCGTGAAGACGATTCATAAAAGGTTCAGAAGGCGATCAGACCATCAAATGTGATACATTGCTGAATTTGTAATAAAAAAACCTTTCGAAATCAGTTTTCAAAGCATCAGGACCGTATTAAAAAAAAATAACTTGATGGCTATAAAAATAGGAAACGACCGATTGAATAACTGACTATGCCATGTTAAAGCCCGTAAGAAGTTGCCATGAAGAAGTGTATGTATTTTGCTATAGCATTTATTATAACGCCATAAAAAAATAAAATAAAAATTTCACATTTTTTCAAATATCTCAAAAATAAGATATCAAACCATCAATTTTTTTTGTACAGTCTTGTTTGTCCCCTAATTATAGAACTTCAAAACATCAGGACCGTGTTAAAAAAAAATAACTTGATGGCTATAAAAATAGGAAACGACTGATTGAAAAACTGACTATGCTATGTTAAAGCCCGTAACAAGCTACCTTGAGGAAGTGTTTGTTTAAAAATAGGAAACGACCGATTGAAAAACTGACTATGCCATGTTAAAGCCTGTAAGAAGTTGCCAAGAAGAAGTGTATGTATTAGGTATATCATTTATAATAACGCCGGAAAAAATAAAACAAAAATTTCACATTTTTTCAAATATCTCAAAAACAAGATATCAAACCATCAAATTTTTTGTACAGTCTTGTTTGTCCCCTAATTATAGAACTTTTTTCCTATTTAACGGGAGTTGCATCTATTATCATTTTCGAGATCCCCATAGTGAGAAGCCTTATCTTGGACACAGTGCATTTACAAGCACTTAATTTTTTATGTTAAGTTGCATAATTAACAATATTTTATTTTACTACTTTTCCTTATTTTATAAAATATTAAACACAAAGGAAGGTTAACTAAATAAACTTTTTGAAAATGTAGGTCTGTATTCAAAAATTTCGTGATGACGATCCATAAAATGTTCAGAACGCGATCAGACCATCAAATGTGAGACATTGTTGAATTTGTAATAAAAAAACCTTTCAAAATCAGTTTTCAAGACCGATTGAAAAACTGACTATGCCATGTTAAAGCCCGTAACGAGTTGCCATGAAGAAGTGTACGTATTTTGCTATAGCATTTATAATAACGCCATAAAAAAATACTTTTTTGAAAATGCAGGTCTGTATTCAAAAATCTCGTGATGACGATCCATAAAAGGTGCAGAAGGCGATCAGACCATCAAATGTGATACATTGTTGAATTTGTAACAAAAAAAACCTTTCAAAATCTGTGTTCAAAATATCAGGGCCGTATTTAAATAAAATAAGTTGATGGCTATAAAAATAGGAAACGTCCGATTGAAAATATGAATATGCCATGTTAAAGCCCGTAACAAGTTACCATGAAGAAGTGTTTGTATTTTTACTATAGCATTTATAATAACGATAAAAAAAATAAAATAAAAATTTCACATTTTTTCAGATATGTCAAAAACAAGATATCAAACCATCAATTTTTTTGTACAGTCTTGTTTGTTTCCTAATTATAGAACTTTTTTCCTATTTAACCGGTGTTGCATCTATTATCATTTTCGAGATCCCCATAGAGAGAATCCTTATCTTGGACACGGTGCATTTACAAACACTTAGTTTTTTATGTTAAATTGCATAATTAACAATATTTTATTTTACTACTTTTCCTTATTTTATAACATATTAAACACAAAGGAAGTTAACTAAATAAACTTTTTTGAAAATGTGGGTATGCATTCAAAAATTTCGTGATGAAGGTTCATAAAAGGTTCAGAACGCGATCAGACCATGAAATGTGATAGATTGTTGAATTTGTAATAAAAAAAACCTTTCAAAATCAGTTTTCAAAACATCAGAACCGTATTAAAAAAAAATAACTTGATGGCCATAAAAATAGGAAACGACCGATTGAAAAACTGACTGTGCCATGTTAAAGCCTGTAACAAGTTGCCTTGAAGAAGTGTATGTATTAGCTATATCATTTATAATAACGTCAGAAAAAAATAAAACAAAAATTTCACATTTTTTCAAATATCTCAAAAAGAAGATATCAAACCATCAATTTTTTTGTACAGTCTTGTTGGTCCCCTAATTACAGAATTTTTTTCCTATTTAACGGGAATTTCATCTATTATCATTTTCGAGATCCCCATAGTGAGAATCCTTATCTTGGACACAGTGCATATTAATTCATATTGCGATGTCTAAATTATAGCAAGAAACTGTCAACGCGTTTGTACTAATACGCCTGGATAAAGAACTACACCAAGGTAAGGTTATGGTTAGGCCCTGAAACGCAGCGTACGACCAATTTCACCAACAATATCCATATTAAATCATCCAGACCATTTGTTTGCCATTCTTCAAATAATACAAAAGTATGCGTTGGGAGTCAAAAGGATTTCCATTTACTATTAGAGTGCCATTTAAGTATTTAGACCTTGAACGATGGTTTCGTTTACTAA
The DNA here is from genome assembly GCA_036346205.1 of Vesta saturnalis. Taxonomy (NCBI): domain Eukaryota; kingdom Metazoa; phylum Arthropoda; class Insecta; order Coleoptera; family Lampyridae; genus Vesta; species Vesta saturnalis. Next base: position 2,749,847 of record JARFJB010001954.1, read on the forward strand.
AGGATAATAATTTATGCAAAAATTGTTTTTCTGATAAGCATAAGGTTAGTCTTTGTCCTTCATCCTATCCTTGCACACTTTGTAAATTCAAACACTATACGCTCCTTCGTCGAAGTGTAGGTAATAATAATAAACAATTTGCTACAAATCCAAATATTGGTTCTGAACCTAAGCCTTCCACATCGACTATTCAAACGCGTACTTTGTCTACTATTAACACCAGAAAATCTTCTACGGTTGTTTCATTGGCTACCGTTTTAGTCCACGTTGTCGATAATTGTAAAAACTTGCAGACTGTCCGATTTTTAATTGATAATGGATCGATGAGTAGTATGATAACCACTGATTGCTGTGAAAGGCTAGGTTTATCATCTTTAAAATTTGTTTCCAGTATTATGTGACTAGGTGGCGTAAGCAAATCAATTCAAGGGAAGACTGAAAAGCTAATCCAATCTAGAACAAATCCAGAATTCAAATATCCATTAGAACTCTTTAGATAAAATTACTGACAATTTTCCGGATGCCTTAATGGATGTCTCACGTCTAGATTATTTAAATGATGTCCTTTTAGCTGATCCCACCAAGTGTAGTGGATAGTATACTAGGGACTTCCGTGTTTAGTTATATAATACGTACGCGTAAAATAGTGAACACCCCTACTACCATTGATGCTGCCCTTGGTTACATTATAATTGGTCCAATACCAACGTAACCATCCACCAAGTTTGAAAATTTGGACCATAATTTGCTTTCCTTAGTATCGAACCTTAATAAATTCCACGCCAATGATCAAAATCCTTCCACCACTGTTACAGAGGACGAAATTTGTGAGATTTGATATCAACAAACCTGTTGTCGGGATTCTACTGGTCATTACTCAGTAGGTCTGTCCTAAATTAGCTGATTCCTATACTTTAGCTGAAAAAAGATTAGTCCGATTAGAAAGACGCCTTCAAAAAACGCCCAATCAAAAGATTACTTACTATGCCATTATGCAAAGGTACCTGGATAAAACCACATGTCGTTAGTTCTAAGGGAACATTTAAACCTTTCCTCATATCTTATTCCTCATCACTGCGTATTTAAACCTGGAAGTTCATCAACCCCATGTAGCGTAGTTTTTGATGCTAGCTAGCGTACCATATATAATTCTCGTTTCTTAAATTTTATTTTGTGTTTGAGTACTACACTGTTAAGCCTTCTTTTACAGTTTCGATTAAATCGTGTAGCAGCAATAACCGATATAAATGAATGTACAGAATGATCAACATTATACAGCCACATCGTTCTTTCTAAAGAATATTATGCCTATAGATACGATCTTCGCCGTTTCTTAGTATACTTACAATAAAACGATTAGTTCTCAATGAAGGTCATACGTTTCTCCATTCCGTAGATTACGTTCTCCAAAATATGTTTATGAGTGACCTTGTAGCCAGTATTCCAGATGAAATTGATCCTTTAGTGATTTTTGAAGAAATAGTACATGTATTCAAACGTATTGTGAAATAGCCCACAAATTCTAAGAAACTTTTGTCGTATATACCTGATAACTTAAGCTTGTCGAGTCCGGTCGACTTACAATAGAATCCCAATACAAATATATTCAGTTTTCGAAGAGAAATATGTTGTCACTTATCGCAAGAATACTTGATCCTTTTAATTTCTTAGCTCCTGTTACCTTACATGTAAAAATACTTATTAGAAGTTTGTGGGAATATAAATGGTAGTGGGATCAGCCAGCACCTCAAAAAATCAAACCTTGTTGGTTTCAATTTTAAAATTAATCAGACTTTTTAAACAATGTTGCCATACCGCGCCATTTGTTTGTTTTACCTGGGAGACTTTCCATTTAATAGGTTTGTTTCTGTGACGCTAGTCTAGCTGCGTATGGTTGCGTACTCTATGTGCGAACAATTAACTCCGATAACCAATTGAAGGTATCTTTCCCGATGGCACCATCAGTGGTGTTTGCGAAATAAACATTGCCTAGATTGGAATTGTGCGCAGCAGTTTTGCTTGTCAAATTAAGAGTCACTCTTGCGTTTTAATAAAGTATACACACTCTCGGATTCAATGATTACTTTGTGCTGGATAAAGTTTGATTCCAATAAACGGATATCTACATTTCCAACAGGACTTCTCAAACTAGCAATAATATCGGCCGTAATCATTGGTTTTTTACTCTTGGTAAGGATAATATAGCAGGCTGCACCTCCAGAGGTTTAGCGCCCTCTTTGTTAGTGAATCACCCTTCATGGTTTCACGGTCCGAGTTGGTTGTTATTGGATCACCAAGAATGTCCCTATGGCCCTGATGGTGAAGGGGATCTTACTATAGGAAAATTGTTGTACCTTTGTAAAATCATAAACTTATTGATCACACCCTGTATATATGAAAATTCCAAGTCATAAAACGTTAAATTGAATACTTTCTAGGTAGCATATAAATATATATAAATTTATATTTCTATATATATATATATATATATATATATATATATATATATAACTGTTCTAAAATTCTGAACCAAATAAATATTACCCAATTTAGAAAAATCAAAATAAAAAGTGGGTTATTAATTTTTAGATCACCAGAACATTCGTTAGTTTCCGAAAAATTTAAAATACAACGATCAGTGCTTTCATCACAAACAAAATACACCCACGTACAACACAAAATTAAAAAACACCGGTGTTTTTTAAGTTTGTGGTACGTGGGTGTATTTTGTTTGTTATAGATCCCACCGCAGTTCCAGTGTTCCTGATTTTTCAAGTGCTTTCATTATAAATAATATCTATATATTTTTTGACTGAAGGCTTTCTCTTTAAAAGAATCGTATTTAAACATTCATCAACGAGCATGAATTGTAAAACTTTAAATCTGTAGTTTATACTTAATAAAAATATTCTGTTATTAGTGTTCGGTGTCTTACTGACTGTCAAATAGTTCAAAATAACTAATTTTGTACTCGATCTGGCTCATTAAGCAATTTAGATCAATAATTAAGCTCAAAATATTCAAAGATTAATTCAATTATTAATAGGTGTAACCATTAGATAAATTTACACAGGCTAATGCTATCATTTTTATGATAGCTGACATAGATAAACAAAAATAAATTAATTAATGGATATATATATATATATATATATATATATATTGACCGATTTGTAAAGGTAAATATGCTACAAACATTGCTTCTAAAAGCACCACAAAACCAATCCTTATGGATTAAACATTCCAAAACCTTATATTCTAAACACATTAAGCATATGAAGTTTGATTAGCCTTTTACCCATAAAAAAAGAAATTATTAACGTAACAAGCAAGAGTGACCTTAAAATATAATCACACTTTTCATCCTCTAAACAAAATCTAAAATTATTTCTTACAAAGTACAGTAGGTAATCCCTTATCCGAGATGTCCATATGGAAATGTTTTATTTGTTGTAATCCTTCGATTATGCACCCACACTTGTCACAAAAGAAAACAGAGACAGCCGTAATCACTAATTCATTCGGCTGAATCACTCGCGAGCTTAGTTGACTGTCCTTCACTCGCGCACAATACTCATAAACACCTGGGCGATCTGATTTATTATTTGCCCTTCACATAAACGTCCGTCACAACAAAGAATGTTTACTTCCACTTGTATAATAGAATTCTTATTTGATTTATGCAATCGATTTGATATTATTATCGATTGTACACCTACGATAATCAATGTCAATAGTGACCACTAATCTCTAACTTAATTAACACACTTTTGCTGTTACTGAAAGGGTTACTTTCGGCTTTTATTATTGAATCACGCGCTTATTGAACACTTAAGTGAATATTTGCTGTTTTACTGTTAAATCTGCGTTAGCACTTTTTTAATTTCTTGAAAGGAAACCACTATTATTTGCTTTCAATTCACGCTTAAACTTTTTATCCGTGAATGTTTATATATGATTTATCCCCGTTATGAGTTATTGCAGTCATTTATATACGTACTGCAGAACTAAATTTTGAAAAAAATTCAACACTGACCAATCTAAGGTCTCTTTAAAAAACCGCGCGCGCGATTCGCCGTAACTCAAGCTCTAACTGAAAGATTCTCTCTTACCCTTTATTAAACTCTCCCATTTATACGCTCTGCCCGCCATATTACGAATCTCTTCACGCTAATATTAAAATTTACCTATCACAATCTTGTGCGTCGCTTTCCCGAGTCGAAATCTGAAACGGAACCACCGCTATACAAAGTAAAAGAGACGTAGCCATCTTGAATTTTCTTACAATCACACAAAGCCACAACTTATAGGAAAAGCCATTATTAGTGTAATATTCACTCTGCACATTATCCAAACCTTAACTCAACTTTCTATGAAAATTTCGTGTGTGGGCAAATCCTCTTTCCGCACAATTCAACCCTCCAACGCATTTATCATTGAACACGCATTCAATTTTCCGTTATTGCACAATGTTACAACATTTATAACAAGAATATGCATACATATTCTTTACTGCATATTAATACAATATCAATATATCATAATTTCACTCAGTCATACGTCTACATCCATTTCTTTAATCCAATTTTTTTTGTATACGGCAGCAAAAGACTAGTGGCAAATAGGCCGTCTCGGTAAAAATTGTCCGAAAACATTATTTTCTACCAAATTTTTAATACTTTCAACATAAAAATCTTTCTACAATATCCAAATATTCTTTTATGTGATACCCAATGTTCCATTAAACTCCAGTGGCGTATCATTTACACCAACTTGTATTCTGTGCAAACTCACTTCATTTGCATTCAAAATACCTTCCATATGTTATCAAAATACTGCATATACACGATGCGTCAAAGTAACCCTACAGTCTGTTTATTTGCATGTCTCTGTAGAACTCGCTTTCGATGTATCATCCGATGCCTTCATTTCAGCCTTCAAACGATTTATACTACGACGAGGTACATGTTCCGCCCAATATAGTGATCGCGGTACTAATTTTGTTCGCTCAAGGGCCCGATTTAATGAAATTTATGATTTACTCAATTACACACCTATAAAAATGCTTTCCAAAGAGAATTAAATATTAATAAAATCAGTAGGAAATTCAATCCCTCTTCTGATTTCCATATGGGTGGACTTTAGGAAGCCAATATAAAAATAGTAAAAACTCACTTAACACGATCTATCGGGCAAGAAATTTTGAGCTGTGATGAGTTTCTTACGGTATTAACTCAAATCGAGGCTTTACTTAACTCTCGCCCTTTATGTATATTAAGTGACGACCCAGGCGATCCTATCGCTTTGACGCCAGCCCATTTTTATGCGGTGCACCACTAGTGAGTTTGTCTGTTGATAACGTCCTGAACGAACGAATTAGCATCAACTCCTAGATGCGATTGTTCGGTCATTTTGGAAACTCTAGCATGTGAAACATCTCACATTCTTTCAAATATAATTATGCAAAATAATAATAAATAATAATAATAATTACAATGACCCTGGGTATAGTTGAAGGGAAAAGATAATGTAGTTCGCGTTACATCAGTTAAAACAAAAAATAATGTTAGGTTTGACCAGTAGTACATATATATATATATATATATATATATATATATATATATATGTTTCTATTTAGATTTCCACAAGTATTAATGTTTAAATAAGACATTTTTTCTTTGAAACTTGTGTAAATAAACGTACAAATTAATTCAACGTTTCGGGAACGTCCTTTGTTCCCTTTGTCAAGAATTTATTTTAATTACAGAAATTGAAATTAGGTCACTTATTTCAATTTCTGTGTAACGATAGCCTAGACTCTTCTGAAAAAGGTGAATTTTTATTGCTGGTACTGGCCACTGTATGTATTGCCTTCGTCGTATCCAAAGAAGGCGGCGGCTGGGAGGGTAGTCCGTGGGCACTGGTTTTGACGTTACTGGTACTGGACTCTGGAGATTCGGTTATATCAATATCCAAGGAAAGCGATTCCGGCGGCAACGGTTTTGGCTTCTCTGTGCTGGTTCACGTACTCAATTCCACATTTGGTGGATTATTAAATTGTTTAGTTATTTTGTCCAGTGAGCCTTTGTGAGCTCCTAAGAAGGCAATTTTCTTTTTCTCGCTTTTGTAGTGCCGTCTTCGTACCTTCGACCAATGTCTCTGCCTCTGCGTGGGAGTTTTGAAGCTTCTGTGAAAGAAATGAAATGCTCTTTAATTACAATATACTACGTAGTATGAGAATAGGTATTTGTATACCAAGCAGGTACGTAAACTGGGTCGTTATGGATGACTGAAGTCATTTATGTGATCTTACGAGCTTGTGCTAGAGGTGTAAATAAACGTGGTCTTTTTATTTTTATATTATGTATCACAAATAAATGATTTTAAAAGGTCAAAAGAGGTTTAGATATCAACAGTAAAGTTTTCTGCTTTAAAAAATATACCTATTGGAATGGAAGTCACAAATATTTAACGTGGAATACCAATTATGTGAAAATTAGCTTACCGTCCCGACATTTGAGTCGTCGCACCTCGCGGGTTTTCTTATTTTAATTACTCTATTACATTGTGATTGTCTGTTTTTGAGCAAAAAAAATTATACGTAGGTTGTGAGGCTAAAATACTTTACTTACGTTGAGCGTTAGATAATTCCCTTCTCTTCGGTACTGGCTCCATTTTCTACTTAAAGTTGATTTTTGGAAAAACTGCGCACTTGTCAACTCCAATCTAAACTTATTATTAACAACTTACGCAAGTCGCACCTCGCAAATGCTTCGGATTGCTTGCGGGCGGCGGTGGCAATTTCCCACTTTAAATCCTTCATAACCAAATATACTGAAAGTTAAGAATAGTATCTGGAAACAGCGGGTACGTGCAAAATAAACGTTTTATGAATGGTTGGATATAAACTGGCTATTACATTCCGATCATTAACTAATTTAGAAAGTAATACACAAAACCTGATTACTGCTACTCGTATTTAGCAGTTATGTTGTACTTATAAAATTTACTTTCAAAACACTTACAAATATTTTAAAAATTTTGCTACTGCAAAATTACTTTTAAATAATTGAATCTTGAGATTACATAAACATACTATTACACTACACACACACACACACACACACACACACACACACACACACACACACACACACACACACACACACACACACACACACACACACACACACACACACACACACACACACACACACACACACACGCACATGTACTTCACGTTATATGGATTTTTATCAGTTGAGATTAATAGCAATGTTAATTAAAACGCTTTAAAATTTCTAATCTGAAATAAGAGTGACGTAATCTAATTTGAAATTTCTTAGAGAGCATTACCATCATCGAGATTTTGAGATACATTCACCTCATCGTCTTCACCTTGAACGATTATATTGTAACAACCTATAAAGCAGGTAATAACCCCTGACAGTTTTTTATCAGACACTATTATTATTATTACATGGACATGAGGTTATCCCTAAATTAACTGGTTTCAGCACGGTTCTGGAAATGCTGCACACTTTTCAAATCTTTCAGTTCGTTCTCAGAAGCTGTACCGTATTCATTTCCTTCAATTTTATCTGCATTCCAATTATGGCTTATAGTCAACATAATATTGCCTACAACTACATACAATCGACTATCATTGTTTTAGCACGAGGAGCAAACGAAAACACGAAAATACGCAAACGCAAAAACATACAGACACGAAAACACACAGAACGAAAACACGATAACGCGAAAACACGAAAACGCAAAAACACGCAAACGCAAAAACATACAGACACGAAAACACACAAACAAAAACACGCTTACACGAAAACACACAAACGAAAAGACGCTATCACGAAAACGCGCTAACACGAAAATACACAAACGCGAAAACATACAAACACGAAAACACGCCAACACACAAAACACGCAAACACGAAAACACGCTAACGCGAAAACACATAAAACGAAAACACGCAAATACGAAAACACGCCAGTGAAAAACACGCTAACGCGAAAACTCGTAAAGCTGCAAACATGAATCAAGACGGGGAGCACCGTTAGGAAAAACAAACTTATTAACAAAATTGAAGGAAAGCTTAGCGTTTGAAAATATATTATTATTATTATTATTATAAACAACAATACATCATTTTTATTTAATAACAACCTTTATCGGTCTTCTTCCTCTTGAACCGTGATTCGTCGCCGTCATCATCATGGTTTTGAGATTCGTCCTTCTCCTCTACCTCATCGCTCTTCTTCCTCTTCTGTGAATCATCACCATCACCTTGGATGTAAGATACATTCAGTTCATCCACGTCATCGTTTCCATCATTATCTTGAACGGTTATGTTGTAATAGTTTATTGACAAGTCAGTAAAATCTCTAATGTCCGCCGATGTTGGCTCATAAGCAGGAGAGTACATCATAATAATGCTCACTCGATGACAGTTACACTTTAAAGAGCGAAACACACGAGAAACGAGAACGTTGCTAGCCTAGGGTCTTGTGCGCTGGCGCTCTTGTCAATGTTCGGGTAGAATCGGTTATCTTCGAGGGAAGTTTGAAATATTGACCTAACCACACGCTAATATCTTTCCTAGAGGCATGTTTATAAATCTAACCTCCTTTTTTATGGATGAGGTATTTTCTCCTAAGACGGCAGCTTGCGCGCAACTGATAAAAATCCATATAACGTGAAGTACATGTTTGTTTGTGTGTGTGTGTGTGTGTGTGTGTGTGTGTGTGTGTTTGTGTGTGTGTGTTTGTGTGTGTGTGTGTGTGTTTGTGTGTGTGTGTGTGTTTGTGTGTGTGTGTGTGTGTGTTTTTGTGTGTTTTGGCGTGTGCGTGTGCGTGTCGTGCGTGCGTGTCGTGCGTGCGTGCGTCGTGCGTGCGTGCGTGCGTGCGTGCGTGCGTGCGTGGGTGTGTGTGTGTGTGTGTGTGTGTGTGTGTGTGTGTGTGTGTGAGAGAGCGTAATTGAGTATACAATAGTTTATGTAATCTCAAGATTCGATTATTTAAAAGTAATTTTGCAGCAGCAAAATTTTTAAAATATTTGTAAGTGTTCTGAATGTAAATTTTATAAGTACAATATAATTGCTAAATACGAGTAGCAGTAATCAGGTTTTGTGTATTACTTTCTAAATTAGTTAATGATCGGAATGTAATAGCCAGTTTATATCCAACCATTCATAGAACGTCTTTAGTGCGACTACATGTTGGCACGTTGTATAAAAAATATTTCATTTCAACATATGGTTATCATTATTACAACAACTGAAAGAAAAACACTTCTAAACGTGAACGTATTATTTTTAATATATATATATATATATATATATATATATATATATATATATATATATATATATATATATATTTTTTACTTGATATTGCTAACAAAATGTCGATAAAGATTTTTAAAATGTATTATTACTCTTATAGGATGACGTCATAAGATCAGTTCTACAAATAGATGGTAGGTATTCGTAGATTTTCAACTTGTAGTTATTGTTAATTAGCATATTTTTTTTATGGTTGTGGACCAGAACAGGCTAAATAAGGCCTATCGTGCTAAAGCCTATGAACAGCTACCTTAAATTTTCTCATATCATAAGTGAAAGGAAAACAGGAACTAGGGAGATCATAATAATAAAACCATTAAAACCTTTTACCTTTTAGTTCCATTATATCAGTTTGATATTCTTAAAAACATGTTAATTTAATTTAACTCTATGTTATATGTAAGTAATTATTACGTTCCAGTGTATTTAATGGGGTTTTTTATAACTGTTAATGAACAAGTTTCTATGAAAGAATTGTGTGTGTATGTAATTGAACATGCAAATAAATCAGATATAATTCTCCGAATGTATAGGTGGTGCCTGTTTAGAAAGAGAGAATCTGCCCATATATATATATATATATATATATATATATATATATAAGCATCATTGCATTAGGGTAGAAATTATTTACTATTTCGCGTCATATTTAATTAGACTTTAATGTATTCAGTTTTGAATTGTAATCTGGTTTCCGCAAACTGTAAGACATAATTTCGGTTGATTGATTGAGATTGATCTGGTTGATTTGATCGAGCATGATTTGTTTGAGATTGATTGATTAATTAATTAATTGATTTGTTTGTGTGTATGATAAAGAGCCGAAAGAGAGAGAGAGGGAGAGAGAGAAACGAGATAGAGCAAGAGAGAGGTGTGCATTATCAACTTCTATTATAGAAAATGTTCATTAGTCTGTACGCCACTAGATGGCGCTAAAATCAATTTTTACTCAAAGGGGCCAGGGTACAGACCCTGATACAAGTCCTGTCTTACAAGGCTAGGGCCACCTTATTAGAATACAATTTTGTATGACGGGGCGAAAGTCTACAGCTGTAAGATTAAGTTAGAACCCGCATACAATTGCACTAAGGCGGCCCACGATAGGGGTAGAAAAACGCGTCCTACACGCGGGCGGCCATAAAATAAGGGTGAAAAAACACGTCCTACACGTGAGCGAGTAAAAAACAAAAATAATTAGGGATGAAAAGGCATCCGAAAAGAAACCATAGGAGTAGATAAAACGCGTCCTACACGTGGGCGAGTAAATAACAAAAATAATTAGAGATGAAAAGGGCCTTCGAAAAGAAACCATAGGGGTGGAAAATACGGTCTCACACGTGGGTGTGTAAAAACAAAAATAATTAGAGGTTAAAAAAGAGCTCCGAAAAGAGACCATAGGGGTGGAAAATGCGGTTCTCCACGTGGGCGGTCTTGTGACGTCAAAATCTAAGACGGCGGAAGGTGCCTGTATTCTATTCTCATGTATTGACCACATCAGATTTTTTTGTGTATTGAAGCGATCTTATTTAAGTAGAAAGTCAATTCGGAAGGATCCTAAAGTTGCCAAAGTTTCTAACTTTTGTTGATATATTATTTTAGTCCACCATTCACGGCATCCGACCCAATGAAAACCTACAACTTAATCTTGAAAGGAATTGATATGATAGATTTTGAAAAACACAACGTAGGAAGATCTGCTCAAAGCCTGATTAAAAAGTTGTGCAGAGATTTACCATCTGAACGACTTGGTTATCAGCGTGGTGGCATTCAGGACATCAAAAAGCATAAGTATGTGACGTGACCTGTAGTAATACAGTATTTACAGTATTTATTTTTTACAGATGGTTCCAAGGTTTTGATTGGGATGGATTAAGAGCTCGTACTTTACCAGCTCCAATTCTAAAACCAGTACGTGGTCCATGCGATACGTCCAACTTTGATTGCTTCGAAAAGGATAACGACATACCACCAGATGAATTTTCTGATTGGGATATTGACTTTTAATTTTACTAATAATGTGATTCTGTAAATTTTGACAATAATCAATTTTGCTTGTTAATAAATATTTATGTAATGAATATTATTGGAATATGAAGGATCAAATCTGAAATTAAAACAGCAAAAATGGGATGAAAGCAATGTCGAATATCAAGCCTCATGCAAACTTAATAGTCAACTAAACCTGAAATTTAAGTTTGAAAAGTTCAATATATGGAACACTTTTGTCCTTCGTCTTGGAAACAAAACAGCTGTTAGTATTAAAGTTGATAAATTATTAATGATGCAATTGAAATTTTTATTATCTCCGCGAAACCCTTTTCCTTTTATGAAAGTTTTCTTTACATAATTAATTTTGTTATCGACGCATCGTTATTATCATTATTACATGATATCGTGTTTTCATTCTGTTGTTATTAACTGCTGGATGGCATTAATCGTGAAAATCAATAAATAAATGATTCAATATTATGATAGCTATGGGTGTTATTAACCTCAATTGACATTGATGTATTTTGTAATAAAGATAACACGGTAATGTACACCAATATCTTAATTATTTAGGGGAGAGTTACAATTTAATACAACAAAACATTCTTATTTATAATGTAGCTTTTTACGATTAATTTTATATTAGACCTGTGTTCATTAAAGTGATTATTTTTCTCAATCGATACATACGATGTTTGAAATGTAATAAATCATCCTTGAAGTATCTAATAACTAATCTTATTTACCATTATGTATATGACAATTGGGTTTATTAGAACAATCCTATTAACTAATATCGGAGATTGCACTTAAAAATAAATCATATTTGTACGAGGTCTTCACGAGGGGCTGAGTCGATATGCGTCTACAAAACTACCGGGACTAATTCTCTGAATGCGTTTCAGTTAAAATATATTGGGTGTTATGTGGAACATAGACTGCACATTCGTTATTTAAATTAAAATTTAAATGTTTGGAATCCCCGTCAATGTGACATATAAATCATCATGTACCTAGGCTTCGCACATTCGAGGTGTGGCTGGAATTGTCATTTTTCGCGCAGCAACACGCCACCGGCGAAAAAAGACGAAGGCAATGACGCCAACAGACGTCGCTCCGCTAGCTGACGCCCAGCTGGCGGCTCCGTCAATGTTCGTCACTGCCACCTTAGTGGAAGGTACCATCATCGTAGAAGAAAGGAAGAAAGAAGGCGCCAACCCGTTGATTTGATCGTGCAGCAGGAGATGCCGAAGGTTTTCTCGCCAACGCTGTTCCCAACCGACAACGTGTTTACGTCACTGGAGGAGTTTACGGACAGCCCTGCAGCCATGGTCCAGATAGCCGCACCTGATACCAAGAGAACTTGGTCTCCCCAGAACTAAACCGACCTTCATGATGGGCAAAGCCGTTAACGGGGAAATCCGGATCCCAAAATCGAGACAGACTGATGAGGTATATGAATAGTTCTAGTACGTAGTATCAGGTACCGATCAAACGTTTGTTTAAGGAGGTTCTACGTGACATGCCCGTAAAAATCTTCAGAACTACTCCAACGTGGTATTCCTTCTCTTTTTTTGGGGATGAAGCAGTGAGGACAGCCGATCCTCCTTGTGCTTGTGCAGCTTCCAGCAGAAGAAGGCAACATAAATATCCGGGAGATAAAGTACGTCGCCCTCCTCCGAGTAACAGTTGGGGACTTGAGGCGGGAAACTACCATCGAGCAGTATCACCGGTGTCAGGCGACGTTGGTAAAGTGAAAGTACAAAAGCGGCTCCCCCACTGGCCATGCTCCGCTTACCCAACCTGCCTCGACTATATACTAGGCTTTTTCGGAAGTCTTGATACGGAGAAGGCCCTGTCTGCCATCCGCAAGAGGGCAGCGGCGTTAGCTCAAGCTAAAACTGCAACTGACCCTTGGGAGTAATCCTCAAGCATGGTTGGGTAAGCACAAAAGTCCGACACGTAACGATTTTAACTTTATGCTTTCATGTTCTGTTAATACCGACAATCATTATTATTCACGACGCTTGTTTTTTTTTTATTTCAGATATGTGGGGATATTTTTGCATGCCGCAACACCATGCCAACCATCAAATAATCAAATATACATTCCACGCGCTGAAGAGGACGAATATTGCATTACACTATACAATGTATTCAAAAATTGCACGGTCATATTCCAGTGGGTGATTCCTCGTCATAAAATTTGAGGAAAAGTTCACACTGTATCTCGAAAAGTATGCATTTTTCTGACTTATGTTTACAGGAACTTTTCTTTAAATTTTATGACGAATCACCCACTGCAATATGGCCGTGTACTTTTCGAACACATAGTATATTATACCTAGTTAATTATGTATTCTATATATTAAACCGTATATTGTTAAGATTCAAATATTGTAATAAACTGTTGAAATCGAAAGTCTTGGCAAACGAAGTCCTTCACAAAGAAAAATTAAAGATTCAAGCGAACTGGACCAAATATTTTCAGATTTTGCAATTATAAAACTTTAATCTTTTCAAATAGTCTTCTTACGGGCTTAATGAACACTATAGCTTCAGCCTACTCAGTGATAGGGTTGTGGTTTTGACTTACCAGCAAAGACAGATTTGCGAACCGTAACTCAATACTAAAAACTTAATTAAACTTGCACATTTATCAAAAACTGCTCACAACTATTGCTTTTGCCATCCCAGCACTCCCTTAAATTTTTAGCTCTACCTGTACATTTACTTCAAAGTCAGTCCCTAAATTATCGTTACAAACGTTCTGTAAATTTTGTAAAACTCATTTCCTAACTTTAAATTTCTTCATTAAAATCATTAATACATAAACTAAAAATCTACAACAGAACTAGTCCCAAGACTCTACCTTAAATTGAAAAAAGCTTTCCTTATTCGAATTTAAAATAATTACAAAATTTTACGTTATTAAAGTTGTAAGTCATTACTTAAAATTCAATTACGTCGTTCTCCGTGTAACTAACTACACTTCATGCGATTATTTTGACGCACTGGGTATATTTAGTGTTGCTATGTGCGTATGACTCATTTCTGATATTTTGCATAAATGGGTATTTGTACAGGAAACACTTTTTTGGGCGTTACGCCACTGGAATTTTTTATAAGGCGTTGAGTGTTTTCTAAAATAATATTTAAACCTTGCATAAAAGTTCGGCTCCTATATTTCTAGGAATGTAGGTTCAAAATTGCTATGAATTGGTAGCGTAAGTGTGTAACAACCTTTTTTTGTGGTTGTATTAAATAGTACATTAATTTAATAATCGTTCATTTATTTGGCGTAATATTAGAAAAGTTTTTAATTATTAATATGTAGAATTGAGAATGGCAACTTAATTTGCATTTCCTAGAACATATCTTTTGGGTGTAATATTACATAAATAGTTATAGTTCCCTTTCTTAAAAAATTGGATTTATATTATTGCATCCGCGCAACGCGTGAAGACTTTTAGGGGGAATACTCATTTGAGTTATTTTGAAAGCCTTTTTTTAATTCACTTAATGCTGAATGTTACAGCAGTAAGCATGATTTTTACCAAATTTTTTTATATTTGGTGCCATCATTGATGGTAAGTTATTTTCTAATTCATTATATTTAAAACTAAAGCATTTGTTTGTTTTTTTAGGCACTTCTATTTTACTTCTATTTTAATTAGTTTGCACTCCTATTTCATTCATTATGCAATTATTTTACTCATATTTTCTAATGCATACTTTTATATGGCATTTTTATAATAATTATTTTTAATGGCACGTATAAGTCAGTAATTTACTATTCTGTTTTCTAATTTAAATGGCAATTTTTACTTGAATTACATTTTACAACGCAAGTTCTACATACTTTTATAAATAAATTTGGCGAATTAAACTTCAAAGAAATTCAATAAATTTATGGACACAATATATTAAGGATAAATAAGCAAGACATTGACTTCATCAAGTTCAACATTCTGCTTCATAGTTACCAGTTACAGTTTATGTACCGAACGTTCAAAGGTAATGTTTTTATATAATTTTAGAATAGTATAAGACTTCTGATTTTTTTAACGTTTTCAATCAGATATTGAATAAACTTAAGTATATCATGTTATTTTATTTTCATTTTGATAAATTGTTTAGTATTATTCATTAACTAGGTTTTGTTGTTCCTATATATATATATATATATATATATATATATATATATATATATATATATAAAGACAACATGGCGCTCGAGATTTTATCATTTTCTCATAATTTTTAGGTAACATTTTTTTTTAATTAAGTGAGAAGCATGCAGTATTTTAGGTATGTTTTAGAACTCTCCCTATTTCATCTTCCGATTGAGCCGATGGCAGTAGCGATTATTATTTGGTAATTTGTTATATTAATTAAAATCATTCGATCAGTTACAAATTGTTTATTACATCCTCGCTTTTATTTTAACCTACCATTTGAAGCTATTTGTTGTTATAAGTGAATTAATGATGTGTTGATATTATACTAAATTGCAAATGAAAAGTATGTATGTATTTTTACTTATATAAATGAGTTAGGATTTCACAATAAAAAATTTTATGTATAAATGGACAAATAAGATTGAAATTTGCGAAAGGGGACTGCGCATGTGGGACTTTCATAAAAAGGTGAATTTAGTTCTGAGTATTATACTGAATGAATATGAATGTCGAATTTGGATATTTTAGAGATTTATTGCAATTTTTGAAAAAATTTGAAGATGGATAGTCCGAGTTTTACTTTGCTTTCTTTTCAGACATTGTGCAGACAAAGACACATGATCTTGAAACCCTTAGAGAATGGTTAGTTTGTTTGACGAAATAGATTTGGGTGACGCTTAGCAAGATAGACGTGGCAAATACGAAAAAAGGGGAAGACTTCGTTAGCAAACCTTTAGAAAGAGCAATCGCGCGCGTGAGCTTCCTTTTGAGGGCATAATGATCTGCGCTAATTTATTTTGTAAACAAAGTCAGGGCTGCAGTTAAACAATTAGTTGCTAAAAAAGTAAAAGGATAAAATATCTAAAGCTTTTACAAGTAACCAACGTGAGTTGGAAGTAGTAACATACTTTTCCAAAAATTAAATAATGTGTTTAAACGGCTTTGTAATAAACAGCAATCGTTTGTGTGTATAAAACACGCGCTATAAAAGTAAAAAAACACTTAAAGTGATCCTTTCTAACTAAGAAAGATTTTTAAATATTGTAAATTGAAGTTGACAACATGAAACACTAATGAAAATACATGTGTGTCTATTAACATTAATCAATTAAGTGTATACACAATTAAGAATTTAAATACCAATTGTAATTAAAATACTCTGTGACAAACATTGAAGCGGGCATGCGGTAGATCAGCTGCCGATTTGTTTGAACGGATAAGGACAAACTCAACATTTAGCGTCCTGTATTAACCTCGTAAAGAGTGCTGATATTAGTGGTGTGAGAGAACACACTTAGGATTAATTCAAGAAGTTCAATTTGCTGATAGGATACGTAGCAAACTACGGAATTTATATGTAAGAGTAATTTTAGATACATTTCAATGACGGGCGTTTGATCATCTTGCAGAAATGTCATATTTCGTATTATAAATTTCACTTAGGCATAAAGGATAATACACCTCCACGACTACCTTAGTAGAAACATTACTTTAAGCCGCTGTAATAGTTATTTCTTATTTGTGTTGCTTCACTGCAGCAGCCAAAATTTTTTAAGTTTTGGGTTAATTTTGCTTTTAATATTACTTACAATTGAAGATTTTCCAAATTGAATTGACGTGCATGTGTTTGTCGTTTTGGATTAAGATATATTTATTAATATTATTGAAATGAAATTTAACGTACTCTTTTAAAGTGAAAGGGGTGTGGTATGAATTGAATGTTTGAACTTGAGATATGTACTATATTATCGAGTAAGCTACAATTCTATCTTCTACAGTCAGGTAGGATTAACGTAACAGCTCGCCTAGAACTATTTACTTCAGAGAGACCTTCGATTGTGGTGGTACCAAGACACTGTTTTCCCGGATCGAATGTGTTCTTTGTTATTTATAGGAAGCTGTTTGAATTTAAAATTCATCCGTTTTATGTGTTATCTGAAACACGCTGATTTCCATTGCAGTTAGCTTGACCACCAGGTTACCTGGGAAAGTCCTCACGACGCCTAGTGCGATTTAATCCTGTAACAACCTTATTTCAAATGAACTCTCATCACAATTCTTCAATGTACTGTTAAATTACTCGTAAAATTTACCTTACTCATCGTTATGCACACGTTGATCGTGCTTCAAATTCGGGTTTACATTAAAACGCTAATATTTCTTAATAATAATCAAGCTATTAACACTACTATAACAAACTCTGATGTGCTCCACCGTACACCTTCATCTGTGATACACGAGCTACATACAATTAATGAGCGATAAAACCAAAAGGTGACTTATCCAAGATACCCGGATAACACGTCACACCAAGAAAAAGAGAAACCGTAAAATATGCAATTCTGCAATCTCAGACGATCAAATATCTACATAAATTCACAGGGGTTAATCTTCAAGGTCGTAAAAATTTAAAAAATCTTAATATTTACATCTCCATAAAATTTTAAATACGTATACCAAATTGTTTATCTAGATTATCAACTCAAATATGCGTGTAGTGTAAAGAGCGTCTTAGTTTTACCAAAACATGCAAACGACTTTGCTGATTTATTAGTTACAAAACAAAGGAATATTACTTCTATAAGAATAACAGGTGCTTGAAACAAAAGTGAATACGATTTTTAAATAACTCTATTTACAAAAATGTTAAATATCTGGTGTGAAGCACCACACGGTCCCCCATGTATAAAGTAGAGATTAAAAAGAATAAATAACTTTAAAGGTCAAATTTTATTGGTGTATTACAATTCTTAGAAATCAGAATCAGTTCATGGTAACAAGAAGGTTGACAGGTTGTTCTCCATGCTAAATAGTACGTCACTGTAAAATGGTTCTTGTATTGTGTACCTCTGTATCTGTGTATCTGTGCATCGGTGGATTTG
The DNA here is from genome assembly GCA_036346205.1 of Vesta saturnalis. Lineage (NCBI taxonomy): Eukaryota > Metazoa > Arthropoda > Insecta > Coleoptera > Lampyridae > Vesta > Vesta saturnalis. The sequence continues at coordinate 2,768,258 of JARFJB010001954.1, forward strand.
TGTATCTGTGTATCTGTGTATCTCTGTATCTGTGTATCTGTGTATCTGTGTATCTGTGTATCTGTGTATCTGTGTATCTGTGTATCTGTGTATCTGTGTATCTGCGCATCTGCGCATCTGTGTATCTGTGTATCTGTGTATCTGTGTATCTGTGTATCTGTGTATCTGCGTATCTGCGTATCTGCGCATCTGTGTATCTGTGTATCTTTGTATCTGTGTATCTGTGTATCTGAGTATCTGTGTATATGTGTATCTTTGTATCTGTGTATCTGTGTATCTGTGTATCTGTGTATCTGTGTATCTGTGTATCTGTGTATCTGTGTATCTGTGTATCTGTGTATCTGTGTATCTGTGTATCTGTGTATCTGTGTATCTGTGTATCTGTGTATCTGTGTACCTGTGTATCTGTGTATCTGTGTATCTGTGTATCTGTGTATCTGTGTATCTGTGTATCTATGTATCTGTGGAAGTAGTCACTAAGGGCCGATTCTGGACGAGTTCAAGGTCGCTCGCCCTCTGGTGTGAGAAATGCAAGCTTTTGAATATCTTCAAGGTCAAACTTTTGGCGAGAAATTTAAATTTTAGGAGCTCACTAAAAATAGAAATTGCGATGTCACCATCCTGATCATATTACAAGAACTCTCTGCGGTCAAACGTTGTGGCGGGAAATTATTATGTCAAGGTCAGAAGCTAAAAATAGAAATTGCAGTGTCATCATCATATTACAATTCTTAGAAGTCTAAAAATAGAGTGGTCAAGGTCAAAGGTTATTCACCTGTAAGTGTATCGTATTACATTTCTTAGAAGTATAGAAATAGAATCCATTCATGGAAACAAGAAGAATACAAGGTCAAATGGTGCTTATATTGACTAAATTGGGTCAAGGTGAAATAATTTACTAAACTAAAAGTAGGTGTGTATTTAACAAGTTTAAACATGTTGTCATAGGTACTTAAGACACGGACACATTTTTGTAATATCAACCACAGCGAGGTTTGAATAGAAATTGCAATATCATCATCATATTACAATTCTTAGAAGTCTAAAAATAGAGTGGTCAAGGTCAAAGTTTATTGACCTGTAGGAGTATCGCATGACATTTCTTAGTTTATAGTAAAAGGCTTTCAATGCGTGTGCATGATTCAGTAAACTTTTTATAGGCAAAGATTTTTCAACCTTTTCAAACCAAAAAAAAATTAATTTTTCTCGAAAACGGGCCAGAATTTGCCAAAAATAAATTAAAAAACCCCCCTATCTCTCCCCGTCGACTTTTCAACGTATCTAACACATATATCAAATTGGGGGCAGCTACCCCAACGTAAAAGCTACCCCTTGTAGGTGATAGAAATATTTTTTAAGCAGATTTTCAATCTTTTCAAACAAAAATATCAATTTTTCGGTCCAGAATTTGCCAAAATAAATTAACCGCCCCCCCCCCCCCGCCCTGTCGATTTTTTAACGTATCTAACATATATATCAAATTGAGGTAGCTACCTCTTGTAGGTGAAATTCTTCCAAGTTCAGCCTTTTCAAACGAAAAAATCTAAATTTAAAGCTAAAAATAGAAATTGGAATGTCATCATCATCATCATGATCATATTACAATTATTAGAAATCTAAAAATAGAGTTTTGAAGGTCAAAGGGTAAGGACCTGCAGGGGTATCATATTAAGTTACTTAGAAATCTAAAAACAGAATCAGTTCATGGAAACATGAAGAATCATAGGTTGTTATGTTGTCTATGCTAAAAGTATACCAAGGTCATACTACAACCCCATCATTTGTAAATTACAGATGAATCATTTCCTCAACAATGTTTAGTCCTAGTACAATTGTGAGCAAGTAAAGTCGTTATAATGCAAGCAGCAATATTATTCCTGGAGCGATATACAAAAATGGACAGCGTCTCCTGATGGTAGCAGTTATTCATCATCAGATGCAGATTAGCTTACTGATGCAATTCTCAAAGCACAATCTCCCCTCTACCATACAAAATCATGATGTAGTAATATATAGAAGGACAATTCCGGTGTCAACTCAAAATTCAAAAGCCTCCTCGAATCAGTAAAGATGGATCTATCTGCATTGAACAGTAGCACTTTCTGTAAATCCTTCACGAACGTAAAAGATTGAGGATAGATTTAGAGCTGTATGAGCTGAAAAAAAAATGAATCAACTTCGAGTGAATGTGCCATGAAAAGTATTAAATAAAGGTGCGTTGTAATTTGAATGAAAGACGCTTTAAAAAGTAAATAAGTAATTACAGTAGTGCATGTTATATTGCATAAAGAAAAGGCACTTTAACAGTATTCATTTGAAAAAAAAAATAAAAAAATAAAGTGTGTGTAGGCATATAAGAAGAAAATTAATTAAGAAAAAGTGAATTGCAAACGAAAGACGCTTTAAAAGAAGTTTCCGTATGGTTTAATTGAATGTTCATATAAAACGAGTTTCTTATCATGATTTATTAAATTATACAAATTATGTAAGAAGAAATGATATTGTAGCCTTATAATTTTCTCATAAAACTATTACAAAGAAAAGGTTACTAACATTATCTTAGCTATTGTATGAAATGTTGAAGTAAATAAAAATTTTATGTGTGTGAAATGTTTTAAAATAATCAAACCCTTGCTATTATCATCACCCACGACCAAGGGAGGTGGAGCTATGTTTTTTAAGGAATTAACAAACAGACCGATTGATCTAGAGGTATTGTGGGCAGAAAAATTGGCAGGGAATACAAGTGTCGTGAATGACATATCAATTGTAGAAGAACTATATGAGGATGGGTACATTTAAAACCAAAGATCCCTTTTTGAACAGTATAAATGAGAATGAATTGATGTTGACATATCATAACTAAAATAACCCTTGACAAATTTTGACGTTTACATGTCCAGTATCATTTCAAGAAATTAACGTCTCAGTTTAAACTGATTGATGATAATCAATTTGATATGGAGAATAGGAGACTCATCAATGTTGCCAGCCCCATAAATCCTCAAGATGCCATCACTAAGCAATACTATTTATCAACAAGATTCAATTTGGATGGAAACCGTTTGACACAGTTGGTGGACCCGGTAGAAGATGGTGATGCTATAAGTAAAGGATATCTTGATTTTTGTCTACAAGCAGTTTAGAAAGCTTTTAAAGGAAGCTCTAACGCTTATCTAGTGTTGGAGCAGAAACTATATCGACTTAAAGAAATTGTGGATAAATTAGTACCATGTCCAAATTACAACTCGACAACGAATTGCATAAACCTGCACGAAAAAATTTTAAACGAAGGCGCACAATAATTAGAAGTTTTGATGACCTTTGGCAAGCAGATTTTGCTGAATTTAACACATATGCCAAACAAAATAAGGGCCGTAAGTATATATTAGTGGTTATCGACTGTTTTTCGAAATACTTATGGACTAAAGGATTAAAAACGAAAACAGGTCAAGAAGTTACCAAGGCCATGCAAACAATCTTCAAAAAAGGACGAAAACCTATCAATTTGCAGACAGGTGTAGGAAAAGAATTCTACAATGAGTATTTTACTAAACTAATGCAGCGTTATGGAGTCAATCATTACTCCACCTATAGCACAAAGAAGGCTGCAATTGCGGGACGTGTTATCAGAACCATTGAAGGTGCTCTATATAAGTCATTCAGCCTTCAAGGTAAATACAAATGGATTGATACAATTGATACCATAACCATGTATTATAACAATCGTAAGTATAGAACTATCGGAATGAAGCCCAAACATGTTGGTAATCACACAAAGCTAGAGGCTTACACTAACATAAAAGTATTCGATAGGAATCGATATTCTGTGGGTGACATAGTACGAATCAGTCAATTTAAAAATATTTTCGCCAAAGGATACACACCCGATTGGTCTAGTGAACTATTTAAGGTTGTGAAAGTTCGCATTACTAACCCCACTACGTACATGATGGAAGACATGAAGGAAAGCCTGTACTGGAAGGGTTTTATGAACATGAATTGCAAAAAACGAAGTATCCCGATGTATATCTAGTAGAAAAAGTGCTTCGCTCCAAGAATAATAAGTTATTCGTAAAGCGGTGGGGATTCGATGAAAGATCATGGATCAATAAGGATGATATTGTTTTATAACATTTAACCTGTACGTTGTGAAACTGTAACGAAACTAAAATTTGCGTTACCGAACAACCGTATAAATTGTTAAATAGCGGTGTATTCACCGCCCGGTATACTTGTGATTTTCATTATAATTCATAATTTCACATAAAAGTATTTCAGGTTTAAAAGACGTGTTTCTTATCAAATACACCAAACGCAATATGTTTTGGACTATTCAAAACGTGAATAGTATTATTATTATATATACGACTTTTGTGAAGTGCGTGTGGTGCCCTGATCTATAGGAGTAAGTTTGTTGATTAAGCAAATTAATTTGATTTACCTACAACTGTTGATGTGGTGATAAATTACCGTCCGCTACTTTTACATAACGAGATACAAGTAGTAAATCTTATCTTTGTAGATATTTTGTTTACGGAAAATATATTTAAATATGTATATAAAAGTACCTGCACGGGTGTAATTATTCGATAAGCGTGTTATCGAGGTTCTTTGCAGTTTAGCAACGTAGCGTTACCGTCTTATTTAATTCAGTATTTCTATTAACACTAAGTCATTTATCTGTACATTAATGCATTTTTTTATACTTTAATAGTTGAACATAAAATTGTTTTCAAGTCACAAATCAATTGCACATTAAGTTTGCCCTAAGCATTTACAGGCACGTAATTGTTTAGTTTAATTGAAATTTTGGATAACCACCGATTACAGGTTAAATTCAAGTTTGACAACGACCGTTTGCAGGAATAATTTTTTTCCCTCATTCCATTTCATTGCATTTTATAATTAGGATTTGTTTTTTTTCTCTAAAAGATAATTTTAGGTTTGACTCCGAGAATCTCCTGAAATACCATTTTGTTAGGCTACAGTAATTCGCAACTGATTGATTTTGTTTAGTCCGAATTTGCTGGCACACATAAATCCGTTATACAGCCGCCTTTATTAGTTTATAGCCTGATTAGACAAATACGATTTTTTTAGGTTTGTATTGGTTTCACGAATTGAATTTTACTTTTACACCAAAGTCGACAACCGTGTATATACCGGTTACTCTTAGTATTTTAAGCACTGTAGTTGTTAATTTTATTTTAACTAGTACAATTTTTTTTACAACGATTAGCTGACTCGTTTGTGAAAGTTTTCGCCTTATTTTTTTTAGATCCCGTACATGGATCGCCTTATCTGTTAAGTTGTTAAATTACAACAATTATTTTGGCCATATATTCGTATCCGTACAGACGGATTAAAAGAGTTAATTGTTTTATTTTTTATGCACTCGCTTTATTAATTCGTAGCCTGTTTAGGCGAGCACGATTTTTGGATATTTTTTTTATTTTAGGAATTTAGGTATTATTTTTTTTCCGCCACCGTTGGCGAAAAATTATTTTATTAAGTGATATCGCCAAGCACTATAGTGTTTGTTTTTTTTTCTTTTCAGCTGCCCGAATAAATTAGAGGTTGAGTCCTTACACCGTGACCACCCAATTTTTTTGCGAGTATTGTTTTTTGTACCGAGACATATTAATTTAATTTTTTTTCACTTACCCGCTATAACAAAATTAATTTCTTTACTGTGACCGAGAGTTTGGTTTATATTTTTTTGTTTGACGAATCGTTCTGTTATTTAATTTCAAACTTATAAAATTAATTTTTTATTATTTATCCGACACTGAAAACATTTGCTTCCGACCTCCGTATTAGGAGTTTTATTTTTTTGGTAATTGAATTTATTTTGGAGTCACAATACCGAGACCGCGCATTTCTGACTCAACAACGACACAAGTTTTAAATACCGGCACCGATTTAAATCTTCCGAAACCCTGGTAGGCCGACGTCTTCACTGACGCTACTTGGACCGCTTTTACCCATTTAATTCTCCGCGAAGAGGAATCTAGGCCTCTATATAACCAGTTACCTAGATTGGCGCTCGAGTAACCCGATTATACCGCGATAGTCCAACCGCAGTTCACCGCTTTGATAATAACTAACCGTCCACCGAAGGTAAAAGCGTTATAAAACAAATTACTTATATAGTTTGTATAAAAGGATGTAGCTCTTAGATGAAATAAAACGCACAAAAAATAGTATTTTATTTTTTAAATATAAATATTACATTTATTTTTAATATTTCATTATCTTATAAAGTAAACCTAAAGTACTTCTATAATCACTTAAATTACTGAATGGCCATATCCCCGAATCTGGACCACACCTCCATCCCAAGCAGGAATTTGAATTTGTTTCACCTTTATTGATGTCGTCTAGTATCCAGTAATAAATTTTGTGGTGCTCATCGTTTTCCCATGGTTGAAACTTATAGTTGATATTTTGTTCTAGTAATATTTCAATCAAAATATCGAGGTACTTGTAGTTAGCATAATATGCCGCTTTCTCAATACATTCAGTTATAATAAATAAAGTGTCTTTGTAAGCAATATTTTCTAAAGTAGATTTAACACTTGTTGAATCATGAACCCTTAATAAATTGTATACATACATTTTAAGCGGTATGTCACCAAGTGCATTCATATCGCCTAAGATCCTATCTACTTTATCAAAAGTTAATGAATTGTAGCCTTTATTGGTACACAATTTCATAAAACTTTTAATGGCATCGTCTAATTTAATTTTTTTATCAAATAATGTCTTAATAATAACTTCATTTGCACACTTTGAGTTTATGGCACACAGTAAAAACACTTATCAGGAATAATAATATATTGTAACATATTCAGTACAAATAAATAGCTTTCGGGAGAGGACTTCCCCATCAAAGAACGCTTCAGGTATTTTCTGTAGATTTTATCACTATTGTACCATAGTTCTTCCTGCAATTTGTTTTCAAGATTGTTCATACTGATAAAATTGTTTTCTGAAACAGAAGACGAATAAAATGCTATGTAAAGTTAAATCCCCAAGGTTTAGTATCAGTGAAATTGAAAAGTACTGCTTTATTCTGTTGTAAACACATCATGTTTCTTTGATCTTATCAGATGCTGATAACGCCTTATTATTTTGATAGAAAAATTAAATAAATACTAAAATTATAGTTTGGCATTTAATTAATCAAGACTGTAAGGTCTGCCTCTGGTTAATTGTCAAAAAAGTTGACGTTTTTTAATTCTTTCGTTGTTTTTACTTTGATAAGTTTTTATACCTTGACTATTCAGTTTAATTATTCTTTAACGCGACGTTTAAGTGTTTACATAGACAAAATGGTACGTACGATAGCCGACAAAGTAGCAGCTATCTTAATAATTGGTGAATGTAGAAACAATTTCCATGCAGCGGAACGTCTTTTTAATGAGAGGTACCCCGATCGCCCTATATCGAGGACTTATTTGAGGGAACTTCTTCAGAAGTTTGAAGCAACCGGTAAGTGTTCAAGATGTCATACGATCTGGTCGACCAACAATTAGTACAAGAGTTTAGCAATAGGATGCATTACTGTCAGGAATTAAGTGGAGCACATTTCCAACATTTACTATAAGAATTGGTCCTTGAATCTTGATTAATTAAATGCCAAACTATAACCCTAACAAAATTAGTATTACTGAATAGGTAATTTTAATACCTTTCAAACGAGATGTCACTTGCCATAAGGTACTATTTAAAATTATTGGTCACTGTGGCACTGTGACGTCATATATGACTATACGTCACTTGTCATGACTAGTTGAGAAGCTTATAACCGTTTATATTCACTCTCCAAATTTCATTAGTATAAGTAAAACCATTCAAAAGATACAAGGGGGGAGGGGACTTTTGACTAGCACTGTATATTTAAAATATGCCGTTGTTTGATAAAAATCAAAAACTGCCAGTAATACTCCACCTTTCCGCCGCTGGATTTCTATCCAAAGTGAATCAGTTCTAGGAGAGACAAAATTAGGCACACACGCACGCACCCACACACACACACACACACACACACACACACACACACACACACACACACACACACACACACACACATACACACGCGTACTCACCACCACAGCACAGACACAGCCCACACACACACACACACACACAAACACACACGCAGACATACACACGCACGCGCACACATAAATATTATGGCGGATTTAGGCGAAACTTCGTCAAACGTTGTAAAATGAGGTAATAAGTTTCGCAATAGTGAAAAATATCGATTGCATAACCTTTCATATCTACATATGCATATGTATTGTAATGAAACAAGCCCCACGGGTTGGGCGCTAAATTTTAATCAATCGGAAAAGCTATGCCGACACATTGGGAGGAAATTTTAATTGCACATAGGCTCCACATTTGGTACCAATTTGTAACGTTACCTTCGTTGAAAAAGAAGGAGAGGCTTAAACAGTACATTCACTTTTGCAACAAATTTGTAACATATTGAATAAGTTAAAATTGTTACCCAGGCTGCCTCTTTTATATATGATTGTAATGTAATCTACATTATTTTGAATTGTTAAATTTTGACAAATAAAAAAAGATTAATAAATCTGAATACAAGCATATACGAATATTAATACAAAATAAAGTCTGTTCACCTCAGGTAAGATGCCGGTCATTTAAATTGTGAATACAATTGCAATATCCGTCGCAAATACAGTATTACGCGCCAAATCGAGAAGAATATCTCCAACAGATTTATCTCACACAACAATCATATCAACCACCACAAGAACCAAATTAAAACATTGAGCTCGAGAGAATGATTTCAACTAGCGATCAAGAAATAGAAAATTCTCCCAAAGAAAATCCTTGGCAAGTAGTTAGCAGCTTTAAAAGAAGGAAAACATTCTCAAATCCACAATCTGAAAATTATAATGTGAACTTAAGCAACAGATACAGCGCCTTATCCGCGTCTAAAGATGAATCCTCACCAGCAAAGCAAGCCTCAAACATTAAACCTAAACCCCCTCCTATATTTTCATATACAGTGCTTTCATTTCAAAAAAACGTCAATTTAGATGTCGAGGGGGACATTCAAAAACAGTGTTCATGGAATTTTACTTTTCACCCCTTAATCCCCACTCCCCCCACTTTAAAATTTCAAATTGCACCCCCTAGCTTGTTATAAATCATTTGGAAGGTATTCAAAATACAAATCCAACGGCGTTCAGAAAATTGATTTCCATCCCCATTTTGAAATTACAAGCGAAAATGTCAATACTATAGGAATAAATTTTGTTCATTGACTTCATTGTTCAAGACAAAAAACAATACTTTATTAAATGCTCAAAATGTTCTCCATTCTTAGCTAGACAATAAAACAATCTATTAACGAATTCTTCTCTAACATTTTGAAATGTTGCTGTAATTGCTGGCAAGCTTGAGTGATCCTAGCTCTAAGGGCCTGAATATTTTCTGGTTGAGGGTTACGATACAAGATTGATTTTAAATAACCCCAAAGGAAAAAATCCAATGGCGTTAAGTCGGGAGATCTGGCAGGCCATTCTATTGCGCATCTTCTGCCAATCCATTTGTAGGAAAACCGTTCATTAAGCCACTCGCGAACACAGTGTGGGGGTGCACCGTCTTGTTGATACTGCAAATTTCTTTCATCTAACAGTGGGTTGCCTTCTTCGTCAGCTTAATTTTCTAAAGACTCAGTTATAAGCGGATCAAAATGTAGTTTTCCAATAAATTTAAATACAAATCAACGGTTAAATTTTCTTCGATAAACAAGGACCTATTATTTCATTTCCATGAATTCCTGCCCAGACATTAATTTTTTCAGGAAACTGGGTATGACCCTCTATGAACACGTTAGGATTTTGAACATCCCAATATCTACAGTTCTGTTTATTAACAAAGTCATTCAGATAGAACGTCGATTCATCACTGAAGCAAATATTCTTTACCAAATTGCTATCATTTTGAATCATCGCAGTCATTATTTCACAGAATTGAATCCTCCTATCGCAATCATCTTCAGTGAGTTCATGGAGAATGGTAAATTTGTAAGGAAAGAACTTGTGACGTTTTAAAGTTTTGTGCAGCTTCGTTGAGAACTCGTGGTGTCTTTCTTACGTTGTTACATACTGAGCCAGTTTCTTCACATTTTCTCACCAGAGTTAGCACGTATTGATATCCAACATTTTTTTTCAGGATGCGTTTCGTTGAAGAGTCGGGCTGTGCTACGAGCACACTTATTCTGGGCTCCATACAAATAAATAATTTCAACTCTTTCTTGAATAGTGTAAACCATGATTGATTCTTGGTTTTATTTAAGTTCAATGTTTCAAACTAAAGTAATGAATTGTCAAAATTCAACAACTTAACCGAAACAAACTTGATTATAAATCGTTGCAGTCGGCAATAAATTACAAACTGAAATACGGCTTACCTTAACCGAACTCTGAAAGAAAAAATAATCCAAATCGATAAAAACACGATAAAAATATTCGAGAGAGGAGATATCGTTTCCGTACCACTTCGTATTTCAGTACTTGATAAACTAGGGGTATTGTCTTGAACAATGGAATCACTGAGCAAAATTTATTCCTATAGTATTGACATTTTCGCTTGTAATTTCAAAATGGGACGATGGAAATCAATTTTCTGAACGTCGTTGGATTTGTATTTTGAATACCTTCAAAATGATATATCACAAGCTAGGGGGGGGCAATTTGAAATTAAGCGGTGAAAAGCAAAATTCCATGAACATTATTTTTTAATGTCCTCGATATCTAAATTGACGTATTATTTTTCTAGGTCGAGATACCATTGCTAAAAAAAGACTAAGGTGACTAGTTTTGAAATGAAAGCACTGTATATGGAGTAGTAAATTTCTTTGAAATGATAAGAAAAATGAGCAGAAGTCGCTGAAAAAGAACAATCACCACCAAAAGTATGTCCAACGATATTGTTAAAATTAATTGCGCTATACCAGATACGTATAGAAAATTAACTAAATTCATGAAAGGAAATAATATTCTCTATCACACTTACCAACTAAAAGAAGAAGGGGTCTACAGAGTAGTAATAAAATACCTACACCACTCAATGGACACAAAAGATATCAAAAATGAACTTACTACTCTAAAAAGTATTAAACAGAAATAATAAAACGCCACTGTTTTTTGTTGTCTTGGAGCCAAATACTAATAACAAAGACGTTTATAAAATACAAACCTTGCAACACTGTGTAACGCAAATTCAACTTCCCAGAAAAGGAAACAATGTAATACAGTGCACGAGATGCAAATTATACGGACATACCAAAACATACTGCAACAGACATTTTGCATGTATAAAATGTGGTGGATTACATAGCACTGCAAATTGCAAAAAAGTAAAGACGCCCTAGCCACATGCATATTGTGCGGTGTACCGCACCCTGCAAACTACAGAGGATCCGATTACCACTACCGCTTATACAGAAATTAACTAAACCTTAAAAGCATCCCCAACCCTCAATTTTCTCCATCAATTCCAAACTTCAACCACCAACCGATAATACCCTCACCAAAAGTACATTTCCAAAGACAGAGTTACGACAAAATAGCCAACAATAACGTTAACAATACATCGGAAACACAGAACAGCAGCAGTGAAGATAACATTAGTAAATTGTTCAGTAAATTTCTTAAAGAATTCAAAACCATGTTGAATCAACTTCTCCAACAGAATAGCATGGTCCTAAACATGAGAACCATGCTTGTAAGACAAAAAAATTCCTCCGAATAGCCGCATGGAACGCCAACCGCATAATTTAATATAAAGAAGAAATAACACTTTTCCTTCAAAACAATTTCATCCATATTCTCCTAATGAGCGGACCACATTTAAACATAACTTAAAACAGAACAGTTTCGAAGAATTTTTCCTTACGCTCGGTACTAAATGTATTGCGGGAGGCGATTATAACAGCAAAAACATCCCCTGGGGCTTCCAGCTTACTACAGCAAAAAGGCACTCCACGAAAATAAATACAATTTTCTATCTACAGGCACTCCAACCTACTGGCCGTCTTATCCGAACAAAGTGCCATATCTTTTGGACTTATTTGTCGTTAATGGTATCTCAAACTCGTATTTGGATATAGAATCTAATAATGATCTTTCATCCGATCATTCACCAATAATAGCAACAATCAGCACAACTCTTATAAATATTAACCGACTAGATCACATGTAGAAATATAATCAGTAACAACATAAGCTTAAAAGTAAGGCTCAAAAGCCCCCAAGAATTACACAAAGCTATGCATAACTTAACCTCAATTCTCCTAAAATCAGCTCAAGAGGTGTGGTGTCACACATGAAACTCCAAAACAGAAACATAGACATTCCACTGGAAATCAAAAAGATAATTGCTGAAAAAAGAAAATCCAGGGCTATGTGGCAACGCAGTCAAGCACCAACAGATAAATTAGCATGTAACCAACTAACTGACAAAAGACAACACAAAAAACAAATATTTCAGGATAATTTACTAAATTTAGTTTATATCTCTGATTTTATGTTTATACGACTTAGACATCCTAATATAAATGGGTTTTTTACCAGATCAATATCGATTATAATATCAATTTTTAATTAATTTTGTATCAATGAATCGAGGATACAAACTGATAAGGGACTTACTCAAGAAGTACAAATATCCACGGGGACTGGACAGAGAGATAACTTAAATGAAAGTCGTGCTGGATATAGGATGGGACACCGATCAATAAAATAATGTGCTATGCAGACGACGCCATACTTATGGCAGAAAGTTCAAAACTACATCTACACAATTCAATATGCTTATGTCAACGGAAAAGTATGGTGATTTCTAAAGTACCAACCAGATGTAAACTGGCAATCGACGACAGGATTATACAGCAAGTGATGAGATCCAACTACATGGGTGTAGACATATCAAGTGACGGACATTTAACAGAAGATGCCAGAATATAAAATCATAAAGCAGCAACAAGAGTAACCGGTTACCTCAAAGGTGTGGTATGGAGAAACAAACTTATAAGTGAAAAGAGCAAAACTAAAATTTACAAAACGTGTCTCAGGTCAGTACTTACTTATGCCGTGGAAACAAGAGTGGAAACGGAAAAAACAAAAAGGATGATGAGAACAACAGAGATGAGAGTCTTAAGGCCTGTTAAAGGAATAACCTTTCAGGATAGAATGAGAAATGATGCAGTACGAGAAGGGCTGGAAGTGCAGGACGTGGTAAGATGGATAAGATCGCGTCGACGATACTGGGAATACTATGTTGATAGGATGGGCGAACAGCACCTGGAAAAATGGTCAAAACACAAATACCAGAGACTAAGAGACCATTGGGAAGACCTACGAACCGATGGCGTGAAAGTTGGACGGCAACGTCCCAAGAGGCAAGGTGATCAGAAACTTGTAAAGACATTGTCTTACTATAAAGATCCAGCGTCCTTTACGTATGTTTTTTAGAATAAATTATTCGCGGACCACCCTATATTTCAAATTACAAAAGATTACGGGATATTGCACCACAAATAATTCATTAATCACCGCTGACGTGTATTTCTCAAAACCAGTAAGTTTTTTTCACGTCAGAGCAATTTAAACCAATCCAATAACGGCATCCCCCGCACGGTAGCCACGAAGCCGCCCACAGATGCACCGTTCATTCACCCAGATCGTCGTGAGACCAAACTAGCCTAGACCAGACCAGACCAGAAGATAGAGAAGATATTGAATGCACTTCGCTTCGTTCATCCATCCGTACCGTACGTGAAATACCTGCTCGATCGTGACCGAGACCGCTACGCCGTTCCTGATATCCAGTAGCCGCCAGTACCGATTGCTTCTGGTAATCGCCATCGTGATCGTGTGACCACGCGCACCACCTCGCGCCGGGCGGCCTAAAGTTTGTTACCCAATTGCCATTAAAAGACACGTAAGTTGTAGAGTTACATAATCTAACAATTTACAACAAAACACTACAGAACGTAAATAACGACGGGCTTAGTCTCCAACGCAGGGTAGATCCCGACGTTACTCGCAAACACCTGAGGGTGAAGGTTTGATACAGGGCTGTAAAGACCTACGACCTTTTTTTAGTTAAACAGGTTAGACAGGCAGCTGCCTACAGTCTACTGTTGGAGCTAGGGCCCCCGCTTACTACACCTACACACACCGCCTACAGGCAAACACAATCTAAAAACACTCAGTGTCTTTAATCGCAGAAAGTACACAAGAAACCTGTTGCATAAATTTGTATTAAGAATAAATACCTAGTGCGAAACCGTTCTTAATTAAATAAGAATATACGCCGGAAATTAAAACATTAGATAATCCGTAACTTATCGAATATTAACCTGTAGTAAATGATAACAATACGACCGCGTGTATACTAAGATTTACCTTAATAAAAGCAAATTCATTTCAGTGTAGCAAGTATTTCGTTTACTTTATAATTTGTATATAATTGAATTTAGTTGCGCCATTAGACTTAATCCAGTTAATTAAATAGTCTAAACGCTTTTTGAGAACAAAACGCGTTCTCAAACCGGTTCTAAACATATAATTATTAGTCCAGAGATCTCGCCCTTGTTTACGCGAAACTTCCGCGTGTATTTCTTCATTGCAGTACGACATACAAGCTTCAGGGCTCCAGAGAGACTGAAGAGTTGAAACATCCAGTGCGCATAAGCGGAGACAAGTATTGATTTTCCCCCGTGACCTAGGAACAACTCGAGTTCATTGCGCTGGCGCTTCCAACCCATATCTGCTAAGGCTACCGTATACGCTTCTGTAAGACAGGACCGTAATTTGAATATTAAGAATACATTCCATTTCAAACGCGAGTGGAAAAACTAGGTAGGGAATAGATTAAGATATATATATATATATATATATATATATATATATATATATATATGTGTGTTCACAGAAACGATTCACAATAACCAAATAACCAGGCGAGAGCAGAAGGGCTGATATCCATTATGTTTAGTTTGAGTTTGTTATTAATATTATTGTAACATTATAAAATAATACACGTCTTAAACCGCTTTAGTATAATTATTTAATGTGACAGTGTTCAGCCCACTAAATAGTACGAATCCACACCCCGCTTAGTAAGAAATATATAAACACGACTAAGCTTAGCCGAGGCAAAATAAAACCGCGCTGGGTTACACCCAAAGAAGGGCGGTTATACATATAATAACACTCCAACCTCAAAGGAGGGGCTTATGTTACAAAACGAAGAAAAAGTATCAATTATTTTTTTTGAGTCCGCGCTCAGAAGTAGTTTCCTTGATCATATTCTTACAAAAATAAAATGGACGCAATAATTATGCGTAAAATTGATGTGTAGTATCGATTAACAAAACACGGCCTTTGAACCGCTGTTTAAATTCTTTGATTTTAAAACAATCTTCATTAATTTTAATATTAACTTTATTGACATGTCTTTTTAACCTTCGAACTACCTGGATAATGATTTAAGAAGCAGTGGTTCGTTACCATTCACAATTTCTGAATTAGGTTTAAAATTTATTATTGATGTAGATACTAATTTATACTCCGTTTAAAATTATTTAATAGTTTTAGATGTTAATCCAATGTATATGATTTATGTTATATTTACAAAAAATGTGTCAATATTTTGCAATATATCTTCAACGCTGCGCCACTGGAAAGCAGTGGCGCAGCTTAATTCTTAAATACATGAATATTTGTTGTAAGATTAATGTTTAAATACAAATAATGTTTATTAGCTCAATTAGCGCTAATTTAATAACACATATAAATCTTTCTCTTCAAACAAGCATAACACTTAACAAAAATAAAATAATACTCATTTCAGAATAACAAAACAAAAAATGCAGCCAAATATTGTTTCGCTTCAGTACGTCGGAAGGCAAAAAAAATTCTAAAATCACCATGACATAAAATATCGATAATACAGTTTAAGTATTTGTAATCTTACTTGGCTTTGTATTAAGAACAGTTATGTAAAATTAAATGTTCTTTAAAAAATAGGTTTACACATTTTCGTATGAAGGTGATCGTTACTTAAATATTAAAAAAATTTAACTAATACTTAAATTTTACCTTACGAATTTTGTCGCTGTACAGCGTGTCGTATCAAAAAAATTCCATAGAACATAATTAATCGATATATTTAGGATTTGTATGCCAGTATTTTTATATATTTAAAATATGCCGCTGTTTCAGAAACATTTGATAAAAACCAAAAACTGCCCCTAATAAACACCCTCTCCGCCGTTTTATCTCACTCAACTCTAGTCAGTTTCAGGAGAAACGAAGTTATGCTTAAATGCGAAATTTCAAGTACGTAAATTTTATCGTTGTGGAGTTATCCTGGATACCAACACTCATACAGACACACACACGCGCGCGCTCGCGCGGCATACACACGCACCCTGGTACAGGGTGGTTCATTTTTGATGTTTTCTTATGGGAAGTACCCTTCCTATTAGAAATTGACAAAAAGTAATATGGGGTCCTTGTGCTCGATTTTGATGTTAATTAATGTTCAATAGTCATAATCAAAATATCTCTGACCGTTATTGCGTAATTAGCCAAAACTGAAAGAATTGCGATTTTGAAAAACTTGTATAACTTTTTTATCTCTAAATGTATCGACAAACTGTAAAAACACTCTTGAAGCGATTTTTTAAGTAGAATCCGTTAGTGCATTCACATTTTTAATACTTGCTTAATTAAAAAAATTTTCCTGAAAGGCAGCAGCCAAACAAATATATTTTTGAACGGTATAGTTAATAGAAATTAAAATTTTTGCTAGCTCAAAACAATATCTTAATTAACTTTAGGTTACACAAAAATTTTAATGAATTCGGTTCTTTTAAAAATCCCAGGCCGAAACTTACTTTAAACGAAATTCTGAAGAAAATTCAATGGTCGTCTTAGGACAAGTCGAATCCGAGCCAACAACTTCATCTAGACAAACGGTTAATCTAAGCGTGTCTGGAAGCTACAGATTTCGGAACTATAGACGACAGAAGGCGGCGTACTGAGTTTTGTAACTGGTATATAAGTCAGTGCCAAAATATGCCTAATTTTTCAAACTCTATTGCATGGTCAAGCGAGGCGCATATCCGTAGTAATGGTATTTTTAATAAGCACAATTTACCTTACTGGGCAGATACTAACGCTCATCTCAGTGTTGTCCGTAGGAGGCAAGGAAAATTTGGAATAAATGTGGACGTTTTTATTATCTCATGTATGAAGGAACATTAAACTCAATGAAATATCTCGATATTCTACGAATTCATTTGGGGGGATTTCTAGAGTCTTCCTTTAGCACAATATTGCAATGTCATATTTCAGCAAGACGGAGCTCCCGCACATAATTCCCGTGTAGTTAGTAACTACTTAAATTTACGTTTTCCTAATAGCTGGATAGTAAAGACAGTACCAATTTTGTGACGTACTCGTTCACCCGATCTTTCGCCTCTAGATTTCTTTTTATGGAGTTTTTTGAAAACATTGTGTACAAAATAACTAATAACACTGTGAACGAGTTAAAAGAGAGTATTCGTTTGGCTTTTACTCAATTAACACGATTATCTATGTATAACTCTATAAATTAGAAGACGATGCGTAGTCTGTATCCAAAAGGAGGGCGCACAGTTTGAAAAATATTTGTAGTTTTAGTGTGTTTTTTATATTGATACTTTGTGTTCATATTTTTGTTCGTTTATAGAATTAAATGTTTACATACGTATAAAAATTGATTTGCTGTTAGCATTTCATAATTTCTGATGATGTTATATTGTTTATTTTCATTTCATTTCGCATTTGAGGTTTTTTGATAATTTTATATTCAATCTTTAGATTTTATAATTTGTTACCATTCCACAAGAACAACATTACCGTTAAACTTATTTGAATTACAAAATGTCTCTAAAATATTTTACTGAAAGTGGAATTTATTTTTTGAGTAGAATATCTTCATTAAATTTTATATCTGGTTTTCTAAGCCAACTGTTATCCTTAAAAATATACCAATTAAGAAAAACTTAAAAAAATCAATTGATTATTAAAATAGCATAGAGGTGTTATATATTTTTAAAAAGCACAAAAAGATCTCATTTAAAAACAGACAGACATCATGGCCAACCACAGCGAAACTTTGTCAAACTTCCTAAAATAAACTAATATGTCGATTTAGTGATAGTGAAAAAAGTGCGCTTGGGTAACTTTCTCTACCTACATATGTGTATGTAGGTTGTAAGGTAAAAACGTGCATTTATGCTGTAATATAACCAATATACGCAGTAATTACTTTAGAACCTTATTTTATATCTCTTGTAGGATTTTTTAATAAATTATTTGATTTTAATAAATAATAAGTCTTGTTTTGTAAATATTGAAACAATGGAAATATTCATAAACGGTGACAAAATGTAAAGCATTAGTCATCCTAAAAATATATTGTTACACAAGGAATGAATAATTTAAGAAAATAACAAGGTAAAATAAAGGCTTGATATTTTATTATGCCATTAAATACTGTAAGTATTAAATAAATTAAATACAAAAAATAATTTAATAGTATCTTTATGTTTTACAGTCACTAGGCACTATTTAACCATAGAGATTTTTTCCATCATCATAAAACAATTTTCTGAAGTGTGAATAATTAATGGTTATCAAAATGAAATTAAAAAATCAGTCCTGTTGAATACACTAAAACTTTATCACAAAAATTATTCCCATTTCTCAAAAATGCTATCAATTTTTTCTAATTTATTAACAGCGCAGAATGGAATTGCTCTACTTCTCACATTCATAAATACATGCTTTGAGAACTCTATAATTTTACGGTAAGAACTCTATAATTTTATAGCAGCACCTGTTTGCTCACAAAAAAGCGTCACGACGCTTGCGCAACCAAATCACACGAATCATAGCGACGCCTGGACACTAGGACGTGCCATCAGGTCAAGCTCAAAACTAGTATTTGACGTACTCCTAACGAGCGTACTACGCAACGCGTCCCTCCTTTTGTTTACAAACATTAACGCGTGTACACTTTTTAAACTTTCTTATTTCAGAAATGATACCAATTTCAAACGAAATAAGCGTGAGATTGTGTGTTGTTGGAGCATTTAATGTGGAAACTTCACCTTAATGAGACAGGTGTGTTTTTCTGACGTTTATGAATGGTTATAATATTTCCTTAATGATACTTATGAACAAAGACCTATTAACCAGAAAAGTAACTTTTCAAATAATTACATTTATTCTACTCAGTTATGCGGTAATTTCTTTAATCAGCGTATTTTATCAACTATGTCTATACACGCACCCTTGGTAACAAATCAACAAATTTTAGTAGCACAATTACTTAAAAGGGTCTATTAATATTACTTTACTTTAACCAAAAAATGGTCAGTTATTTCAATTAATTTAGGGGTGGTGTATTCATTGTTACTAATTTAAGTTAAGAAAGTGACACATTACACAAACTAAAGTGTCACTGATATTTTTTTTTCTTGAATAATATAAGGTTGATTCGATCACAAAGTTACCGTGAATGTGTTGAATATCTTTAGAAAACTGTTTAAACGTAAGTGACAAAATATAATTTGTGTGAAGTTGAGTTGGTCTAAAGAAAATGAGTGAAAAAGTTTGAAAAATAACTTGAAATTGAAAAAGTTTTAACGTAGCAAGAAAGGTTGAATTTCATACCATTCCTTACGTTTGTTGATTTTTTCAAATTAGTTATTTTTTAAGCCAATATTTTTGTACTGCGTCTGACAATACTAACCTTCCAATCCTGCCTAGGTCGGCAAACGTTAGTAAGGCACCACTGGTTTGTTATTCATGAATTTACTAACCATTATCAGAAGTCCAGAAACGATAATTTGCGTATACTCGCAAAACTATGTTTTTTTTTGGTGCGAAAAGGAAGAATAATAATTTTGCATTATTTCTTATATTATTTTAACATTGAAGTTAAAAAGAGAGAAAATTTATACAGTTTCAAATTTATCAGTAGATGCTAAGTTTCGTAATTTTCTTGGTTAATCACAATTTTGTTTTTATCTGAAGCATAAAATAATACAAGTTCAACAGCTGAAACTTAAAGTGACATAAAATATAATTAATGGCACTAATGTTTTAAATAGAATATAGGATAAAACATGTATCACTATCGAGACAAAATAAATGAGTAAAATAATAACTAGTAGGTAGTTATAATAACAAAGCATTAAGGTAAAATAACAAACTAGATGCAAATTATAATTCGATATTTAAAATGTCTGTATATAAGATCAACCTGTGCGTTCATTAAAGTTAGTTTCTATTTATAAATTTCAAATGCATCCAAAACATCTAATTTGTATTTCTTAATATAAAAACGTAAAAAAATTAATATTGTTTTGTGAAGTCATAATGTAATTATTTACTATTAGATGTTTGACATAATTTGATTTGTCTGTGTGTTTAAGAACATTGCTATTAGTTTTGAAAGCTACTATGCATTTCTTATTGTTTCGTAGTATATGAGCTACTTCGACATTTTTCCAAAATATGAAGTTGATATGTATTTATTTTCTGTAGGTTTTGTCTTAATAGGGTAAATGTTTTTGATAGATGAGAGAGCCCTGCAGTGGGGTTAAGACTTTGTGACAAGTTTAAGAGTCCTGCCGGTGGTAGTATGCGGGCCCTATACTATTTTCAATTTCCCGCCATAACAGTTAAATCTACTTTTTGAAATATACTTGATCAACCTCTGTTACAGAAAACATGCATTAGTTTTAAAAATACACTAGTAGATGGCGTTAGAATCAGGGGTCTTATGAGGTAGTAAGTTTAAATGGTTTTCAGGTGCATTTGATTCGTCCAGCTGTGTGTGTGTTTATGTGTGCGTGTGTGTATGTGTGTGTGTGTGTGTGTGTGTGTGTGTGTGTGTGTGTGTGTGTGGTGTATGTGTGTGTGTGTGTGTGTGTGTGTGTGTGTGTGTGTGTGTGTGTGTGTGTGTGTGTGTGTGTGTGTGTATGTGTGTGCGTGCGTACGTACGTGCGTGCACACATGCATGCGTGCGTGCGTGCAACTACAGATCCGACAAAGGATGTCATGGGGTGAAATGAAGGTACCAACGCTTTTACTGCTTTGCTTTAGCTAAAGACCAAAATTCACGACTTCCCAAAGGAGATGTAGCTAGTTCATTACATTTTCATTGCTCAAACCAACTGTTTAGCTTTAGTGGTAACACTTTGCAGATATTTCTCGCATCAGTGTGGTTTATATGACTCTCGACGGTTTCATATGGTATAAGATTTATTCTTCAAAAGTATTGCATCATCATAAGCCCTATTGAACCAGGATTGGGAACTAGAATGACCTATACGATTTTGTTTTTAGGAATGTATAACTCCATGTCATATAGATGACATCAGATACTGAAAAAGCGGTGCCCGAAGACGAGGCCGACTTAAAATAATATTCACGCTGAAGATAAGTTGCAAAGGAATTTCCTAATCATTTCATTTATCTGACTTAAAATAGCACAAAATTAAATCAGCGTTGTGAACAATGGAGGAATTAGGGGCAGTAGAAGTTATTTCACTTGCACAAGTTTTGACATTTTATTGACAAACAAACTGCCAAATTCGGTTAATCAAGTTTTAATAGTGTCAAAGTTGTACAAATTAAAAGTAGTGGTTGCACGAAGATTTTGGGAAATGGAACAAAGTTATCAAGTACCTACAAAGGAAAGGTTTAACGCCTACAAAAATTCATACAGATATGGTTGGCGTGCTTGGAGATTCTTCTCTTTCCTATCAAGTAGTAAAAAATTGGTCACGAGCGTTCACATGTGGTAGAACAACCTCTAAACATGCAAAAGGTGCTGGTCGGCCGCGTTCTGCTTGTACTCAAGAAAACATTGATGTTGTGAATGACATGATCAGAGAAGATCGTCGATTGAGATGAGGTGTAGCAGAGATAACAGGCCTTTCAAATGGTACGATTGGAACCATAATAAATGACTATTTAGGGCTTCATAAGGTGTCTACAAGATGGGTACCACGAATGTTGACTCCCGAACAAAAGCGTTTGATAGTCACTTCTTCAAAAGCCAATTTAACATTGTTTAACTGTAATCCTAAATGTTTCCTCGATCGCTATGTTACGGTTAATGAAACTTGGGTTCATCACTTCGATCCCGAGTGCAAACAATAAAGTATAGAATGGCGTAATCCAGGATCTCCCCTTCCACGCGGTACAGGCTTCAGCGGGCAAGATAATGGTTACAGCTTTTTGGGATGCTGATGGAATTTTACTAGTAGATTCTTTGGAACGTGACCACTCAATAACTGCGCAATATTATGCAGCATTAGTTAAAAACTTCGTTATTGCAGTAAAGAAAAAAGAAGAGGAAAACTGTCACGCGGAATTGTCTTTCATCAAGACAACGCCCCAGTTCAAAAGAGCCTTATTTCTATGAATACAATTCATGACGCTAGGTTTGAAGTTCTGGAGTATCCACCCTACTCTCCCCAGTGATTTTTATTTACACCCAAAGCTAAAAGAGGGTCGTCGGGGAACAAAATTTGAGAGCAATGACGCAGTTATGGCCGCAGTGCAAGACTTCTTCTGAGATCAAGAGATAGTTTCTCAAGAAATGTGTTGCTGTGCTTGAACATCGGTGGAATAAGGGTCTTCACGTTCCTGGGGATTATGTTGAAAGATAATGTTGTATTCTGTGCCAGGGACATTAAATACTGTACATTCCTCGTATATGCATAGTGCATATGTTAGTTAACTGGGTATTATTTTTCTGTACAGTACCGGAAGGATCCCATTTTTTCTACTGCGATATTAATTACGTTCGATCAAAATTTAAGATGGGAGATTAAGTATTTCGTTTACAGTCAAGTTACAGTATAGTTGGATTTTTTTTCTTGAGGATTTTTTTTTTTGCTTTATGACATTTAGTTTATGCTTAACCAGATAATAATTTAAGTGTAGATTCTTTAATAGATAATCAGTTGGTTTATTTGGTTGATATAACTGAATTTGTAAATAAGTTTTAATGGATATACCGTAACGTAATTACAAAGTAAATAGGTCGTTGACCGAACAACTAGCTTATTTGCATGCCAATGATTGTTTTCGACCATTCGCAAATTATTTTTGAACTTTTTATAGGAATTAATTTAACGATTATAGTCTCCTTTGTACCTAGATTTGCCATAAGGTAAGCACATTTGTTTTATTTGTTGTGGTGTAGCTGTGTATTTTTCGCATTAGGTATTACGACCTCGATTTTGTTTATTAAATTTATTTATGAATAGTTGATCCCGATTATTTATTTGGTTGTGACGTATTTTTCGTTTTAAATTGAATAATTAATTAGCGTTTTGACATGTTATTTTTGGATATTTGAGTCAATAATTTTGCGTTTAAGTTTATCGAAATGGTTGATGAATTATAGTTTTATTATCGAAATTTGGCGGCTTTTATATATAAAGTTTAGGATTTCATTGCAGTTTGGGTGAACTTTGCATGAATATTTTTGGGATAGAATCTTCAAGGAGGAGTGTATTTTATTTTGAGTGTACATTATGGTTTCCTGTTAGACCATTATTAAGATGTCGTGCATGACGTATTCCCGCTATAATTGTGACATTTTTCGCGATTTTGACGTTATGAAGTTGTGACGAGTGCCCTTTTGCAGTATTAAGTAAGAACCTAGCCCCAACCACTGAGCTGTGTGAATTACCCGTACGTTACATTCACTGGCTGATGTTGTAATGAGCGTTTGGCCCATAACAAGATAAATGTGCTGAAGCAGTAGTGTACTACTCATTAGTTGTATAAATACGACTCCTTACAGTAAACATGCAACATCTCCTAATAGAATAAAATTAAAAAATTCATTTTGCTTTCTAAAGGCGCAATAATACACTTTGTGCAGACGCAATAATCATACAAAAAGGTATACATTGGTGTTAATCGTTTTTTTTTTGTGTATGTGGTAGTAGCAAACTTTATAAACCGGTTATGAAGGAATTTCTATATACCTTATCTGTTTAAATTTTGAAAATTTCTAAAGTTACTCTTAACCTCTTTAATTTCGTGAAAGTTATTTATCGGTAATGCAGAAACATTTATCGTGTAGGCATACATATTAACATACTCTGAAAAATTACAAGGACCGGTTCTATTCTACAGTCTCCAAGGTAATTGCAATTGTAAATACATACACAACGGACGCAACTACAACTTCTAGCTAAATAAAACAACTTCTTGAGAACTACATTTGCAAAAACAGATTCTAAGAACTGAGTCTGCAAATACAATAACATGACAACTTTGTAAAAAATATGCTTGAATATGTATATTAATGTAGCGCCACTGTCGTAAAAGTGATTAACTAAAGATATACATTTTCATCTAAAATTGTAATATTTATTGCATCTAAAGAATTTTACTTATCTTGAAATGTCTTATAAGTCAGACTAGATCTCGCCAAGTTTAGTTCATCCATTGAAATCTGGGATAGGGTCAAGTTAAGTAAGTGCACCTTTGGGGTAAATGCAGTTACGAGTTACTCGTTAAATAAAATAAAAACACTTGTATTCACTTTTGGCGTATGTTAGATACATCCATATACATCGTTGTAGTTTTTGACCATCCCCGTTTAAAAACTAACGACCCGGAGAAGAATGGTGGCTGAGTTTTAAGAAGAGGAATAATTTATCTATTCGTAAACCGAACCGCCAGAATACTTAAGAAATAAAAACAGTTCGGTTCCATTCATGGTATATGAATTCTAAGATTTATTGCAAAAAATAATGACTGGAAAGAATTTGGAACAATGATGAAAGCAACTTCTCACGTGACCCATGAAGGACAAAACCTCTGGTCGAAAGATGTAGAGCTTGTCACCGATATACGGGTTGAAGTGGACGGGATAATACTAGTGTATTAGCCTGCGTAAATGCAGGAGGGCAAAAAATGCCACCGCTTATTATCTATAGAGCTAAAATCATATGGAATAAATGGATACTAGGAAAGGGAGCTTGTTCCGATACATCATATACATCCACACCCAAAGGATGGATGACCTCTGAAGTGTTCTTAAATATATTGGCGATGCTCGACCAGTGTCACTAATATATGATGGACATTCAAGCCATGTGACTCTGGGCGTCATAAAATGTGCAACAGATAATAACATAGGCATTCTTAAACTACCATCACTCATGTCGTATATGTTACAGCCTTGGAGTGTGGTGGCAGAAGAAACAGTTTGGAAAACGCCCATCTAAAGAAGCTTTTGGAATACTCCAGGTGAGACATAGACCGCACTAACTAATATAGTTAGTGGGTTTCGAAAAATTTGAATTTTTTATTTCAATTTTGTCAATAATAATGGAACACATGTTAACGAATAAGGCATAGATTAGTCAGTTTTTGACAAAAATTCCTTACAACGTTACATTAAAATAAAAAGAAACAAAAACAATTCTGCTACTAGCAACAATGATTGTAATTTAAGTGCGCAAAAAAGAGTTAAAAAGGATTATTTAATTAGTGAGCATATTTATGCTCACTATTTAAAGCACAATACATAATAGATTTGCTATGCCAAATAAAAAACTATAACTTGAAAGTATATAAAGTGCAATTTATGCTTTTTTTGAGTGAACTTACCTGACGACTCTATTTAGTGAGCTCTTACCAAAAAAATTTTAACGATAAAGTGAAGATAGGATCGCAGTATTGCGTCCGGTATTCGGACGCAATGAAGCGAAGAACACAATAAGATATGTGATAGCGCTACATATGAACGCAATAATAATAGGGCAGTATATATATATATATATATATATATATATATATATAATATATAGTATATATATATATATATATATATATATATAAGTGATGGCGAGCGTTAAAATTATTGTTTACTCTATTCAATTTTACTAAATGGGGATAAGGTTCTTATTATAATAATAATAAATAAAAAATAATATATATTTGCACCGTACTAACTCAAAATCTCTTTTGGGGATAGGGTTCAAATGTAATAAAGATTGATTGTTGGCAAAATAAATTTTATCTGGCAATATTCGTGTAAATGATCAAATTGAATATTATAATAAACAGTTACAATGTGAAACCAACTTTGTTGAGATCTGCACAAACTGCGCATGCGTTGCGTACTGAAATAAATGTATCCTGTCAAAAATTTCTGCAATTGATCCAAATCATTGAGCACAATTTTAATTTTGTTTGAGGTAAACTTATTAATCTTATATCAACACTGAATCATTTACTTTTCAGATATTGAACCGTTTATTCATACAAACATTTATACATTATCAAAAAAAAAATAAACAGAGGACATACAAAAAATAATCAATGCAATAGGGTTACGATAGAGAAATACAACTCACATGTGTTGCTGCAAATTCCAAATAATAGTCATGTCGGGTTGCTCCACATTAAACCTTAGACGTAGACTCCCTTCCATAAATCGGTGATACTGCCTTTCTGTCCCAAATATGCTGCTTAACATTCCATAATTTCATCCATATGAAATAACTGTTGACTATTCTTCATGTGCTAAATACGATGTACTTACAATGCTCAAGTACTTTCAGACAAGCACTTTATTTTATTTATAAAATGTTGTATTAATTATTTAATAATTGCTCGGATTTAATTTTGTATTTTAATTTTATATAGATTTTTGTATTCACTTGCAGCTTTATTTTAGATTCCGTTATGAAGTGAAAATTTGTTTTATGATCTTAATCACTGTCAACAAAATAAACATCGAATCCAAAATAGAAATTTATTAACATACAAAAAAATTGCACATCACCCGATGTTTACACACGATCTTGTAAAACGAAACAATTACAATTTTATCGACAATTGTGATCGGTAACCTTATTTTTAACTTTAGTTACAGGTTAAAACAATTGTTTCTGATATCTCAACTCTACGTCGATCGCGTTTCAAATCTGGTAATGTTTACGAGAATTGTTACTCACATGTTAACACAAATAACACTAACACTATGACTTGTTAATCACAAAAATTTAAAAAAAAACAAGAGGGCAAGAGAGTGAGAAATCAGGAGCAATTCCTTTTATACATTTCTCCTAGATACCAAATTTTCAATTTTTTCTCTACATTACACACAAAAGATTCTAGCTTCTGATTGGTCTAAACAAATTGTAAACTTAACTAAAACATAAATTATGCTATATCTTCTTCAAAACAATTCGGATTTGATTTTTAATTACAGATTTGGAATCAGAACAAAATTCCAACACTAAAAAGACACCTTACAAGCCCTATTTTGCTTCGATAATTTTCGACAACTTATAATCTAAATTTACTAATATCAAAAAAATCTTACATCCTACAACTAAACTAATTACATATTCAAATTCCACATAAAAGACTGTATCAGAATACATCTACGTCAACCCATTTTATTTTAATTTTACAAAATTTCCACGTTCACATCTAAAATTTAGGTA
This sequence comes from Vesta saturnalis, assembly GCA_036346205.1. Classification (NCBI taxonomy): domain Eukaryota; kingdom Metazoa; phylum Arthropoda; class Insecta; order Coleoptera; family Lampyridae; genus Vesta; species Vesta saturnalis. Next base: position 2,795,871 of record JARFJB010001954.1, read on the forward strand.
GTTAACCTAACTTTTCTAATTTTATTTTTATATTACATATTTATAGTTAAATTCCTTGTTGAAATGAGGGAAACCTACTTTTAAATGTTTTATAATTTATTTTAAACTTATCTTACCCTATAAAAACTATAATTTTGTGAAATTCTTACAAATAATACTTGACCTAACTTAATATAAATTTACTCTTAATTTGTGTAATAACTGTATAACACTTGAAATGTTCATAAAATGTGTTCTTATATCTGTCTCTAACACCAATACTGTTCACTTGTACTCCATAGTACTTAATTTTGTCATTTCACATTTTCACATTGTTTAACTATTTTGTCAATTTTGTATAAAATTTGTAATTTTTTATTAAATATCACACTGCACAATTGTTGTTCATGTTCTTAATTACGTTTTTAAGTCACTACCACTTCTTATGTACGTTTTATATACTTTGTCTTATGCATTGTACCTAATACTATACATTCTACATATTATAATTATCATACTCCATGGTGATCAATATCTGATATGTGTTCAAAATGCTAAAATTCATTGAATAAAATGCGTGTAACATAAATATGTTGCACGAAACTAATCGTACCCACTAATATTAATCGTGTTGGCCTTTCTCACATGCTACTGGTATAGCTCAATGCTTTTATGAATAAAACAACCCTGTGCAAACCCCACAAAGCCTGTTTTGTCACATCAAAACCATAATTTTGCACTCGTAACTATTTTCTCATTGAAAACGAACTGTATACTTTCTCAAATTTATCTAACTTGCCTACCATAGAGAATTTCAAACTCAATAAACTCTAGCCCCTTTATTATGCCTAATTCTAATCATCTCTCTCTCTCTCTCTCTCTCTCTTCTCTTTATATATATATATATATATATATATATATATATATATATATATATATATATATATATGTATATATACAAACACATATGTAAGATCGCAAGTTACATAGGTTCATAATAAACAGAGTACATATCTAGATGTACAGCACATTGCGAGTAATTTGATTCAAGTTTTACAATTATTGCATTTTACTCATGGTTGTACAAGAGAAATTTCACATTAGTAGTTTCCGATCACCTTCGGAGGTTATAAATTATGTATTTTCTATAATATTGTTCATCATATCCATGTGGATATGGTAAAAGATCTGGTAGCATAATCTGCTTCAGTACTAAAATAAAATAAAATAGTATGTATTAGATCACATGTCGATTAAAGAAATTGTATGATTAAAGTTAACAATAAAGACAATGTTAAAAAGATTCATATAATTTATGAAGTTATGAACTTACAGTTATGATAAAAGGAAGTGTAGCCACATAAATTAACATTGTTGGTACAAATTAACTAAATGTGTTGAGAAAATAGGTTATGGACATTTTGAACTACGATTGTGAGATAGTATTTTTCATTGTTGGCTGTGTTAAAGTTAAAGTTAGTGTAACTTTATGTTTTTCGGGTCACAGAATCCAAATATGACCATAGTATTCCTGTAGATATTAGAATAAGTTAGATATAAGTAAATTTCTGTATTTGAAAATGTATTATTAGGATAATTAGGATAGCAAAATAGTTTGAAAACGAAATAGGGCAAATGAGGTATCATTTTAAAGGAAATTTGACGTAGAATTTAATGCTTCTAATATTTTTAAGATGTATCCTTGTATAACGAAGATATTTGTAAAATTAATAAATTGGAAATTATAGAAAAATGTTCAACCAATCAGAATTAGGATCAAGTTTGTTTGTATTGTGTAATAAGTCCAATCAAAATTGGTGGTTTAGAGAAAAATGTACTACATTTGTAAATTTTCTTAAGAGTCTCTTACTAATCTTGTATGTGAAAGTAAGTCACTTTTGTTATTAAAGTGTAATAAAAATTTTTGAAACTAGTTAAAACAAAAGTGAGGTTAGTGTAATAATAAGTGAATTGTTAAATTAATGTTTCTAATGGATTATGAAATATTGTTATTGATTTTTTTAAATATAAACAAAATTAATTAAACAAAAATCGAGTTTATTGATTTCATACAAATGAGAAAGTTTTAATAATTTAAAAATTGAATGCAGATAATTATTGTATTTACATTATACAATACTAAAATAAAGTGTAATGAGAAAAAGTCAATAAATGAAACTGAATGCCGATAATTATTGCATTAAAATTATGCAATATTAAAATAAAGTGCTCATGGAAAAAGTTAATAAGTAAGGTACCTGAAGAAGTTCATGGACGATAACAATTACTGTTGTGCCAGCATACATCGTGGGATCCACCATACAGCTGATTTGGAGAATGGGACTTCAACAATTGGAAATTTCAGCAGCATAAGGGAGATTAACAATGCTGTAAGTTATGTGAATCTAATATTAGTAATTTAACGTTATGTTTATGAATTATGCGTATTATCGATGTTTACATGTGTAAAGAATTTAAGCAAATGAGATACCAGTCACCGCATACAAAAGCTAATCGTTAAGTACATAATAATATTGCTTTAGTTTAAAAAAAAATCAAATTATACTTGCAGTAACAGTAATGTATTTCATTGTTCAGCCATGGACCACACAATACACATATTTAACATCATCAATTACAAACATATATCCGCATGCGCGCAATGTGTTGAATAATTGTTTATTATACAAGGTGTTTGAATAAAATAATTTAAGTTGAATTAAAATTGCTAGGAAGGTAAATGAGTTATCTTACAAAATCTTAATATGAGTTTTATTTAATATCATTACAAAGCTAATTCCTTGAACCCTACCCCATGAATAGCTAGTCGAGGCGAAATACGTATATAATTAATTCATTGAATCCTGTCCCCGAAGTTGAATATCGTATTTCAAAATTATTATTAATATAAATAATGGAGTATATTTAAATCTCTCTCTCTCTCTCTCTCTCTCTTCTCTCTATATATATATATATATATATATATATATATATATATATATATATATATATATATATTATATATATATATATATATATATATATATATATAACTCCGTTTTTGAAACTTTTGCTTCGTCCGTCCGAATTACGTTTTTTTACAAAATTTTTATTTTCCTGTGACATTATCATGAACCACTCACAAAATTGAATGCGTCGTTCAGAATCTCCAGTTGCTAAATGTTGCACCAACGTGTATGCAAATGGGTGCCATTTATGCCTTACTAAGATACGATGTATTGTTTTAAAACATACTACTAAACTTACAGCAGCCTCCCTCACTGAAGCATTAGGATATACATTAAAGTATCCCAAAACAGTAATGTTGACAGTAGTGATTAAGGGCCGGTTCTGGACCAGTTCAAGGTCACTCGCCCTCTGGTGTGAGAAATGTAATCTTTTGGATCTCTTCAAGGTCAAAGTTTTGGCGGGAAATTTAAATTTTAGGAGCTCGCTAAAAATAGAAATTGCAATGTCACCATCCTCATCATATTACAAGGTCACTCTGCGGTCAAACGTTTTGGCGGGAAATTTGCATGTCAAGGTCAAAAGCTAAAAATAGAAATTGCAATGTCATCATCATATTACAATTCTTAGAAGTCTAAAAACAGAGTGGTCAAAGTCAAAGGTTATTGACCTGTAGGGGTATCGTATAACATTTCTTAGTATAAAAATAAAATCAATTCATGGAAACAAGTAGAATGCGAGTTGTTGTCTATGATAAAAAGTAGACCAAGGTCAAATGGTGCTTATATTGACTAAATTGGGTCAAGGTGAAATAATTTACTAAACTAAAAGTAGGTGTGTATTTAACAAGTTTAAACATATTATCATAGGTACTTAAGTCAAGGACAAATTTTTGTGATATAAACCACCGCTAGGTGTGTTGAGATCAGTCAGTTAGCAACTTGTAATTGTTAAACATGGAATTAGCAGGGTTAAACCAAAGCACCCACTGCAAACTTTTTAAAAGTGCATGTGACCTCGAGATATCAAAAAGGTATAAAGTGATCAATGTGGGAGTAATAAATACGAAGTATGGTGAACGTATAGTGATGGAAACGGATGATTTTAAATTTGTATTACCTGAACGCTTTTATGAGTATTTGAAAGAAGAAAATCGAATGGAAGGATTTAAAACGCAGCTAAACACGAGGGATGTCTTCATGAGTAGTTTGGGTGCAGTCGGGAAAACAACAAACATAACATTAGTTTTAAATAGTAGTGCCACAACCCCACCCACATGATTTAACTAAAATCATTTCTTAAATAGCGTTTAGTCCTAGTGCAATTGCAAGCAAGTACAGTCGCTATAATGCAGGCAGCAATAACATCATTTCTGGAAAGATCCAAACTCAGATGTTCACCGTTATATATGGATACCCCACATAGTTGCAGTAACAATACGAATAACAATTTTACCTTGTTGTTGGTGCTGTCAAAATAGTGATGGTGGTAATAGAAGTAAAAATGAAGAGAAACATGATGAACACTGACAGACAGCCATATGATTTATCCGAAGTGTATAAACAAGCAGCTAATGAATACTTAATCGATTGTATTTATTATAAACTATCGAACGATACTCATCATGCAAAACATATGGAAATTGGATACAGTACGCACCTCAAGCTTGCACCAGTAGTGCGTATTGGGTGTGCTAACTGTGATTAAAGCGATAATGTAGTGTTGGATATGAAGGAATGGAATGAGCTTCTAAGATGGCATTCATATGTAGAATTACAATTTTTCCGATCCCAAGAAATTGAAAATAAAATTGACTGGTCAAATGTTAGCGAAGAAGAAGATATAATCCATGATCAACATTATGAATCTCGATCTAGCAATCTTGGTATTTATTACAATTGGGAATTAATTAAAGGATATGACAGAATTTTGAAAACTGTTATGATAGAAAACTACAACTGCTGTTCTTGCACATTCAACTCACATAGTATAGAAGAACTATTCAATTTAAAGGATATAATAAGCTATAGATTGGAATTTCTTGAATCTTACAATCTGGTGTGTTTTTATGAAAAGTTCATACAACAAGTTGTTGACTACCGTCGTTTCTGTGAGACAGAATTTCGCGGTGGTGATGATGACATTTATAAAGTATAATATTAATTCACATAACACTGTATGTTTAACGGAAATATTGTATTATCGTCCTGCTTATCTAATGTATAGCATTTACTGAATAAAGAAATGACTATGATTTGTATTTCTCAATTTAGGTATAAATACCCCGTTCTATCCATCCAGGTAAACAATGTTAGTTAAGAAGCGAAAGAGTGTAGGTGGTGGTGGTGGTGGTTTAGTGAATGCTCTAATCAATAAACTTCCGTTTGAATTGGATTTACCTGGTTACCTGTATTGCGGTCCTGGTACAAAGTTAGAAAAACGACTCGCACGCGGTGACCCCGGTATTAATCAATTAGGTGCTCAGTGCAAACTTCACGATATCAGTTACAGAGATCACAGAGATTTAGATAGTAGACATAAAGCGGATAAAATTTTACAAAAAAGCTTGGGAACGCTTTAAATCATCAGACGCAACATTAGGTGAACGAACTGCAGCTTTAGCAGTCAGTACCGCCATGAAAGCAAAGAGAAAATTGGGAATGGGGTGTAAACGTCGATCTAATCTGAAGAAGAAAAAAATGCAATGGCGGAAATTTATTACATTTACGAAAAACAATAGCTAAAAAAATTAAACCTAACGGAAATTTCACAGACACAATAAAGTCAGCGCTTCCAACGGCAAAACGTGTGGTAAAAAGTTTAGGAGGAAAGAAAAACATTAAAGTTCCTAGAGTAATTCCCCTACCTAAACAAGGAGGGTTTTCAACATTTCTTATCCCGTTATTCGCAGGATTATCAGCAATCGGTGCTTTAGCTGGCGGTGCATCAGGAATTGCTAAAGCAGTCAATGATGCTAAAAATGCTAAAAAATTGCAAGAAGAGACATGGCGCCATAATCGCATGATGGAATCGGTCCCTATAGGCTCCATGGCTAAAAAAGGCGGTGCACTGTATCTAAAACCAAACAAATCTGGTGGTGGCGCATTATACTTAAAACCGTTTCCAAAAAACTGAATAGATTACCCGAAAGACCGTTAACGGATATTGATTTAAAGAAATACACCAAAAATGTCTCCTACTTTAGGGATATTTTTATGAGAGATAGCATGCCTAAATTACCACGGAAATATGAATTTGGAATTATTAGGTTAGATAGCCAAAGTGGTCCAGGTACAAATTGGGTTTGCTACAAAGAGCGTGGTAAAAATGTATGGTATTACGATAGTTTCGGTAACATTCGACCACCAATTGAAGTGATTAACTACTTTCGGGGATGTAAAATGTATTATAATTACAACCAAGATCAAGAGGTTAATACAATTATTTGCGGACACCTATGCCTACAATTTTTATATAAATAATCAGCACAACATCAAATTTTCTCAGTTATATCAATAACATTCAGTTTAGAAAGTGTTGGTAACACAGCTAGCTACAACTTCTATCCACCGATAGAGCTAGATTTGGGGAAGAAATACGTTATTGGATTGGTTGGATTTTACGGTTGCAACAGCATTAGAAACATTTATACAGGCAACGATAGATTTTATTTTAGAACAAATCCATCTCTTTTGCAAGTGATTAATATTCCACACAGTGCATATGAGTTAGATGAAATTATCGATTATCTAAAATCTAAAATACCCACAGAAAAGTTTATCATTAGAGCAAACAACAATACACTTAAAGGTGAGATAAACAGTTCATTTGAGATTGATTTTACTAAAGAAAATTGCATTGCGCGCATGCTAGGGTTTGAGTCTAAAATATTAGAACCAAATATTTTACATACATCTGCGTTAGACATCCAAATACTTAAACACACTAATCTACACGTAGAGTGCAACATTATAAAGGGATCTTATCGAAACTGGAAACTTGCTAAAGAATTATATGAGATTGATGTTTCAGTTTATTTAGAAGTAAACACTGACCTTAGCAGTTATATAACAATTAATTTGACTAATCAAAAGGGTGAATTAATAGACTTTGGTGAAAGGGAACCATTCACTGTACGCTTAGAACTAAAAGAACATGGGTCTGAGAATTAATCCAGGACCAATTCCATCTTTCAAAAATTCGTATAAAAGACATCATCCCTACAGTAAGTCATTAATTAGTCATCAACCTTCATTGCGGTTAACATATGCAGAGAAATACTTTTTAACGTCAATTCGTTTAAAAGTTCTCAACCACAATGGCAGAATCGTTAAACGTCTTTCAAAACGTACATTTTGATGATACTATAATTAAATCAGATATTCATACTTATCTTCCATATGGATCTTCTAAATATGGACCTTCCGAAGAAATACGCATCCTAATTCAAAGTCAAGATCTAATTAGGGCTACTTATGATAGTTTTCTGTACATAGAAGGTAGATTTGAGCTCAAAAAAGAAGATGAAAGAAAAGCATGAAGCTTAACCAACAATTTCCCGAACTTTCTTTTCGAAGAAATTCGTTATGAGTTAGGTGGTCAGAGAGTGGATGTTTGTAGAAATCCAGGAATAACATCTACGCTTAAGGGATATATTTCTTATACGGCAAGCAAAAGCAAAGCAATAATCCATATGGGATGGTCACCAAAGAATGAAGAACCATTACAAGTAGAATTCGTTGAGCAAGATGGAGAAAATCTTTTACAGTATGCATACCATTGCACCACATATTCGGAATAATGAAGGATTATCGTCAGGTAATCGTGAATATGCGCCAAGAGTTAGTTTTAATTCCATCTAGAAGCGATACAAACAGTTACTATGGTGAAGTTGATGCGGCAATAACCTTAAATAAAATTCAATGGAAAGTACCACACTTAACACTTAGTGATGCTGCGAAATTTAACTTGTTTCAAGGAATCAATAAAAGTTCTATTATTACTGTTCCATTTCGTCAATGGGAGTTAAAACAGACAACCTCAGACATATGGCCAATAAAAACATCAACGCTACTGGAAAAACCACGTTGGATAATTTTGCATTCCAACAAGGTAACAGGTATACAAAGTCTGCAAGGCCCGGAAATTTTGATCACATTAACATCAGAAATCTTAAAGTGCATCTGAATTCTAAGTATTATCCATATGAAGCAATGCATTTGAACTTCAGTGCTAACCAATATATACCTGCCTATCACAATTTTTTTGAAATTTCGATGTGATTACTATGGTGAAGATGATAAAGATGCATTATTCAACTATTCCGAATTAAAATCATGTCCAGTATTTGTAATGGATTGCTCTAAACAAAATGAATCCTTAAAAAACTCAACACTAGACATCAAATTGGAAATGGAATCTCTAACACCTTTCGATAATGGAATTGTTGTCTATGGTCTTATTCTCCATGACGCTATTGTGCAGTACAGCCCACTCACTGGGGAAGTGAAAAAGTTATAGTTGTTGTAATACAGCCTAGTATATAAATAAAAATGTTGTAATTATGCGTTTAGTTTTATTTCATCCACTAACGATGAAAGCATTTGCTCAAAAACAAAAACTCTCAATTCAAAATCATGACTTTGATGAAAAGTCTATTACTTCAAAACATGGTGATTTACTTCCTAATAGTATACGTGGTATTATATGTGGCCCCTCCAATTGTGGTAAAACAAACGCAATAATCCGTCTGGTTACCGAGAAGAATGGCTTGAAATTTAAACATGTATACGTATACTCTAAGTCATTGAATCAAAATAAGAACAAACTTTTACAGGAAATCTTACTTCCAATGAGGGATGTAGGTTACTTTACCTTCAGTGATAATCAAGTTATGATTGAGCCTAATTGTGCAAAATCAACCTCTGTTTTTATCTTCGATGATATTGCTTGTAATAAGCAAAATAAAATAAGGGCATCTTTTTCTATGGGTAGGCATAACGATATTGACTGTTTCTATTTGGGTCAAACTTGCAGTAAAATTCCAAAGCAATTAATTCGTGGCAATGCGAATCTAATTGTATTATTTGAGCAAGATGAAGTAAACCTAAAACATGTGTATGAGGATCATATAAGTCCCACCATAAGCATGAAATTATTTCGAGACATGTGTTCAAAATGCTGGGTAGATCCGTTTGGTTTCATGGTCATAAACAAGGATGCTGAAGTTAATAATGGTCGCTATAGGAAAAGATTTGATGAATATATAATACCTTAAACTGCTTACAGTAGTTTAGTAGGTACTGATCTGTTTAGGTATTAACAGCTATCTGTTCGAGGTAAACCGGTATCTGTTCAGCACACCCGCTTTACTACAATGGATAACAAGGAAATGATATTAAAGGAAAAAATTATTCAGGCTCGTAAAGTAATACATCAGAAGTATAACAGTATTAAAACTGCTCGCACTGATAGTGAAAGAACATTTGAAAGTACTTATAAACCCCTAATAGAACCTCTAACTGAAATAGTAAATAAAATCAATCCAGATAAAAAAACACCTAAAAAGGAGCCCATTGACGTTAAACCCAAAAAACCACCCCTGTTCATATTTCCGAGAAAGCATGCTGCTACTCCCACTAGCCCGCTAGCTCAAGTTCAACGGACTCCAGGCTTTACTCCATTGGGTGATTCAAGAAAGGGTGCTACTAGCCCACTCGCTCAGCTTCCGTTTTTTCAAACAAATCCTCCTCCAGGTCTTCGTACACCATCATTCTTTGATACATCTGTTGTAGGAGAGATTAATATTGAGGAAGAAGAAGTTGAACCTCTTAGTGTCACAGATGATTCTACTACCTGTAATGAACCCATCTCAGAATAATCTCTCGAGCAGTATCATGAATTACCTCATATATACGTTGAACTTATTATGTGGGATCCTGAAGGTGTTATTGATCATACTTATGGAGTCCACTATGATACCAAAACTAACAAATGGACAATTGGTAATACTCTCGTTAAAATTAAAGGAAACGATATGATTATTAAAGGTGTCACGTATAAAGGAACTCCAGGTTTATATGATCTGCTTATTATGAGTGAACCCAATTTAAATCTAGTAAATTCAAAAGATAGAAAAGATTATAGAAGTATTTTAGAAGCTACTAATGTTGTAAGGCGAGATTATGACGTAAGTGGGCAAATTCGAGGGAGCCGCAGCAAAAAGTATACGAAAATAATCAAACCTTTGCTATCATCATCATCACCCACGACCAAAGGAGGTGGAGCTGTTTTTTTAAGGAATTAACAAACAGGACGATTGAATATAAATATTGGAATGATGTACATGAATTAATTCGTGATCTAGAGGTATTGTGGGCAGAAAAATTGGCAGGGAATACTGGTGTCGTGAATTACATATCAATTTTAGTAGAACTGTATGAGGATGGGTACATTGAAAAACCAAAGAGCGGTTTTTTAAACAGTATAAATGAGAATGCATTGATGTCGACATATAACTAAAATGACCTTTGACAAATTTGGACGTTCACATGTCCAGTATCATTTCAAGAAATTAACCCCTCAGTTTAAACTGATTGATGATAATCAGTTTGATATCGGAAACCCAGCAATGTTGCCAGCCCCATAGATCCTCAAGATGCCATCACTAAGCAATACTATTTATCAACAAGATTCAATTTGGATGGAAACCGTTTGACACAGTTGGCGGACCCGGAAGAAGATGGTGATGCTATAAGTAAAGGATATCTTGGTTTTTGCCTACAAGCAGTTCAGAAAGCTTTTAAAGGAAGCTCTAACGTTTATCTGGTGTTGGACCAAAAACTATATCGACTTAAATTACAACTCGTCAACGAATTGCATAAACCTGCACGAAAAAATTTTAAACGAAGGCGCACAACAATTAGAGGTTTTGATGACCTTTGGCAAGCAGATTTGGCTGAATTTAACATATATGCTTACTTACTTACTTACTTAACCTTCACGCCATTCCCTTGCGGGGTAGGCAAAACAATCCCTGCTTCTTATTTATTTTTCATTCACAATCTTTCGCCATGCTTTCCTATCTCTACATACCTCCCTAGCTTCCGCAAGATTCATACATAGTCTCTGACATGCCCTTTTGTTTTTAGAACTCCTTATCTTTCTTTCCTTTATCAAAGATTCTACTACATTCAGCCAAGTTTTACGCGGCCTACAGGCCCGGCCTTTCCCTAACGTCACCCACATATATTTGTTTCGTTAATCTTATGTTATTCATTCTCTCAATGTGACCAAACCAACGTAATGTACAACTTTTATATCTATCCATCATCGTCTTTTCCTCACCACACTCCTCATTATGCATTCATTTTTATCTTGTCCCTTCTCGTTTTACCACATGCGCTTCTCAGAAATCTCATACCCACAGCATTTATTTTCCTTTCGTGCTTTTTTTGACATACCCATGTCTCACTTCCATACAGTACTGATGGGACGAATACGCCATTGTAGATTGCTCGTTTCGCAGCTAGGCTCATGCTTTCATTTCTCATTATCGTCCACATACTTCCAATCACTTTCCTTCCAGCATTGACCCTTCGTCCAATCTCGCTCTCAATTGTACCATCTGCAGTAAACATTCTACCGAGATATACCAGCTCGTCCACTTGCTCCACGATTTCATCTTGCAGAGTAAATACTCTACTCTCCTTTTACCTTCCTGATTGAACACCACAATCTTAGTTTTGTTCGCGTTTACCTTTAGGTCCATGCTCTCACAGACTGTATCAAACTTCCTCAGAGTGGTTTGCAGCTCATCCGCACTGTCACTTAATAAGACTGTGTCATCTGCATACACCAGGAGTCGTACATTTACGTCACCAACCATTACACCATTTGTATTGGTACATGCTTGTCCATGTATACATTGAACAACCACGGTGACATCACACAGCCTTGTCGCACTCCTTGCTCAATATTAAAGTATTCACTCACACCTCCTCTCACCCTAACACATGCCCGACTACCGTTGTATACTGCCCTTATTCCATTTACTAGACCTTTATTTACTCCATATTAATTTAATATTTCCCACAGCTTCTCCCTATTCGCTCTGTCGTAAGCTTTCTCCAGATCTACAAACGCACAGTACAACTTCCTTTTTACCCTTACACACTTTTCGATCACCTGCTGGAGAGCAACCATCTGATCGACACATCTCTCCCTGGCATGAAGCCACCTTGCACATCCCACATCTTAGATTGTGTAGTTTCTCGTACTCTATCAATCAGTATTCTTCCAAATACTTTACCGGGCACGCTGAGCAAGCTTATTCCTCTGTAGTTCTTACAATCACTCTTGTTCCCTTACCTTTATACAATGGTACAATGATCGCGCTTTTCCAATCACTCGGCACTTTTCCACACGTAAGGCATACATTGAATAATTCACGCAATCTTCGTATAAGCTTTGTACCACCATACTTGAGCATTTCACCAGTGATTTCATCTATGCCTGCTCCTTGCCGTTTTCAACCTTCCTACCGTTTTCTATCTCAATTATTCCAATATCCTTCTCAGTTTCATTCATCCTTTCTTCTATATTCTCCTTATTTAACTCTTCAGTCTTACGTTCCTCACTACTGTACAGCTTTCCGAAATACTCTTGCCAGCATTTCCTCACTTCACAATCGTCCCATACTATTTCGTTTCTATCATTCATCACTCCTGCAGCGTTCTGTTTTGGGCCACGTTTTGTATTTTTGACCCATTTCCAGAAGAGTTTTTTGTTTCCCTCAAAATCATTCTGCATTTTCTCTCCTTCCACAGCCATCACTTCCTCTTTACTTATTCTCACTGCCTCCTTCGCTTCTTTGTTTCTTAATCTGTACACCTCATACAATCGTTTCTTCTCAGTCTCATTTTTTGCAGCAATCATTGCCATGTACGCATTTTTTTCTTACTTACTGCCTTTTTTACCGACTCATTCCACCAAGCACATTTTTTCTGTCTACCTACAATCACTCTTCCACATATTCGCACGGCACAGTTGACAACAGAGTTTTTCAAGCTTATCCATGCACTTTCAACGTCAGTGCCTTTTATTTGTTCGTTCCACACTGCTTCATTCACATTCAACTCTTTATTGACAGCATCTGCGTATTTCATTCTCGCACCATTATCCACTAGTTTGTCAACCCTAATTCTGGACGTTCGCACTACGTTTGCTTTCCTTCTCCACACCCACTTTTCCCTAGACACACTCTCGATATAACCAAAAGTGGTCCGATCCACACTCGCTCCGCGCATTACTTTTGTGTCTTTCACCAGGTTTCTAAGCCGTTCATCATACACTATCAAGTCTATCATACTTTTAGATTCACCTCTTTGCCATGTATACATATTCACATTTTTATGTTTAAACCACGTATTGGATACAAACAGGCTTCTCTCCACACAGATGTTCAGCAGGTGTTCACCATTCTCATTGATTCTTTGGTCTCCGAACTTTCCTAGAACGCGTTCACTATGTTCTCTGTACACCCACCCATCCGTTCATATCCCTAATATAATCACTCTTTCGTTTGGCTTACATACGTTCAACACGTACTCCACTTCATTCCAGAAGTTCTCACGCTCCTGGTCTCTTTCTCCATTCACCGGTGCATAGCATGCAATAAGAAAAATTCTTCGAAACTCCACTTTCATTCTAACCCATATTACCCGGGGAGAGACCAATTCGTACTGTTTAACACATCTTTTCGCTCGTTCACTTATGATCACCCCAACTCCTTTTGCGCCATGCACTTCCGTCTCAACTCCTGACCATAGTGCCAGGCTGCCATCCTCCATCTCCACAGCATCCTTTCCTTTGCGCTTTGTCTCCGATACACACAGAATATCAAGGTGTCTTTCATACATTACATTCGAAATTTCAAATTCTTTACCATGCATACCTCTAACATTCCACGTACCGACTCGCCATTCATTCCTTGCACAGTCGTCAGCAACGGGGCCTGTCTGTTTCGACCTTGACCGCCCCTTGTAGCCAGGTCGATCCGAGGCAATTGTATTGTTCTCTTGAGTAATACCCTAGCGAGCAGACCGGTTACTGGCCAAATCGTGCCCCGGACGATGTAGCATTCCCTACTAACGGTATCGTCCTACTACCGAACAGTTATGTCTACTGTCACGACATAATAAATAGATAAAAATAACAGATCGTATACTTACTGTATGAATCTCACAAACGTACATATACATGTACATTTTTTCCATCTTACCTACCTTTCAATCACACCACGAGTTTCAACCATACTGCTCTATACGCGATTCCTGGTTTCGCGCCCCTCACCGGACTTGCTGGTATTTATTAGCGACCGAACGATTCAATTATTATTTATTTATTTTTATTTTATTTTTTATTCTCTTTTTTTTTGCTTTTCGAGTTATAGTTACTTCCATGTCATTTACTTTTATTTATCAAGTCAGTTTTATTATTGTCGCGAGCACGTGATACTTAAATAAATATTTATTAGTTCTCTATGAATTCACCGTTATGGCAACAATGTATACCTGTTCGGGTCCTACCTTAAACAAAAGGTTTACGTTTGGTTTATAATTTTTTTTTTAGTTAAAGTTTTAACACTCACATGAGTTTAATAGAGCCGTATTTTTCGTAAATACTGTAGCAATCCTAAAACGTTATTTCGCGCCTATTTCAATTAAAGAGCCTTTTACTGGTTTGATTATTATCATTATCTTTATTTATTATTAATATTCCAACCATTGGGTATAAAACCTGTTCAGACGCTTACCCTTATTTAATTGATTTAGAAGTTGTCATTTAACATTATTAACATGTATTTAACTGAAAGCACCGAATAAAGCTATACTTATTTAACTTAAAAGTACGATGCTCTTTTATGTTTAAATTTTATTACAAAAAAAACATTTACAATTTACCCGCTTTCTTGTTCTATTGTTTTGCAAATAAAACAAGGTATTTGAGTTCAATCGAAAAAAAGTAAACTTTTAGAGTAAAACTTCTTTAAATTTCTTATTTATTAAATGAATATTGCAAAGGAGGTGCAGTATGTTAATTATTTAACTTGACACTATGCAACTCTATTTCATTTACTCGATTCGTATAATATGCTATTTACTATTTTAAATTTTAATTATTAAAATTTTTAATTTACAATTGCTGATGACGCGCCTACCTGCTTTCCCTTTGCCTTTACCTGGTTTCTTGTTTTATTATTTGAGAATAGAATACGGTATTGTACTTCAATCGATAATGTGGACTTTTAGTAAAACTAAATTTTTCTTAAATGGATACATTTCTTATTTATAAAATGAATATTGTAAAGAGGTGAGGGATACTAATTATTTAAATTGTAAAACTATGAGGCACTATTCAATTTAGTATGTTTGATTTACTATTAACAACTGAATTGCTTTATTTATTGACTTACTTCATTTACTGTCGGTTTTAAAATTTTTACAATAGACGCCCGGATTCTCCTAACGACTTGACCTTTCTTTCATTTAACTACTAAAATGCGTTTTATTTATTTGAGAGAATAAAACCGTATTTCATTCAGAATTTCGCTTACAAATAGATAGTTATTGTTTATTTGTTTATTTATTTGCTTTGGAATGCTGCTTCGATCCAGTTACAATTGTTAATTTATTAGTTTTCTATGACTGATTGTCATTGCAAAAAATGTTTACCTGTTGAGTTCAAGACAAAGGGGCGGTATTTGCGTTTTAACAATCACATCTGTTATGGATTTAAAGAACCGTAATTTTTTCGTAGAACTTCAACCCTACAGCAATCCTAAACGTTATTTACGCGCCTTTTTTGTACACGTTATAAAAATTTTAATGGTTAGCTTCTTGTCTTTGTCCATTATTAATATCAAACCCGCTGAGTCTACAATATGTTCAAAAACTCACCGGTACCATACAGTAACTCTATTGAATTAGAAATTATCATTTAATCCGGACTTTCAAACCAATCCAAGGTAGAAGCTGGAGCCATCACAAACACGTCCTATCGCTTTGACACCCACGAGTACTAACATATATGCCAAACAAAATAAGGGCTATAAGTATATATTAGTGGTTATCGACTGTTTTTCGAAATACTTATGGAAAAAAGGATTAAAAACGATAACAGGTCAAGAAGTTACCAAGGCCATTCAAACAATCTTCAAAAAAGGACGAAAACCTAACAATTTGCAGACAGGTGCAGGAGAAGAATCCTGCAATGAACATTTTACTAAACTAATGCGGCGTTATGGAGTCAATAATTACTCCACCTATACCACAAAGAAGGCTACAATTGCGGAACGTGTTATCAGAACCATTAAGGGTGCTCTATATAAGTCATTCAGTCTACAAGATAAATACAAATGGATTGATACAATTGATACCATAACCATGTACTATAACAATCGTAAGCATAGAACAACCGGAATGAAGCCCAAAAATGTTGGTAATCATACAAAGCTAGAGGCTTACACTCACATAAAAATATTCGATAGGAATCGATATTTTGTGGGTGACAGTACGAATCAGTAAATTTAAAAATATTTCCGCCAAAGGATACACACCCAATTGGTCTAGTAAACTATTTAAGATTGTGAAAGTGCGCATGACTAACCCCATTACGTATATGCAGGAAGACATAAAGAGAAAGCCTGTACTGGGAGGGTTTTATAAACATGACTTACAAGAAACAAAGTATCCCGATGTATATCTAGTAGAAAAAGTGCTTCGCTCCAAGAATAATAAGTTATTCGTAAAGTGGTGGGGATTGGATGAAAGATTATGGATCAACGTTTATGTACTACTTTCACAAGACTATTTATTTAACTGCTATCCTTTGCGCTGTTATTTGTTTAGTCTATATATGCAAAAATTCATAACTTTTGACTTAACGATTAAACTGCTACGATAAAAAGAGTATATTTATTTATTTTAAAACATTTCACACACATAAAATTTCTGTAATAGTTTTATGTGATAATTATAAGGTTACAATGTCATTTCTTCCTACATAATTTGTATAATTTAATAAATCATGATAAGAAACTCGTTTTATATGAAAATTCAATTAAACCATACGGAAACGTCTTTTAAAGGGTGTTTCATTTGCAATTTACTTTTTATTAATTAATTTTTTTCTTGTATGCCTACACACACATTATTTTTTTATTTTATTTTATTTTTTTTTAGATGAATACTGATAAAGTGCCTTTTCTTTATGCAATATAACATGCACTACTGTAATTACTTATTTACTTTTAAAAGTGTCTCATTAAAATTATAACGCACCTTTATTTAATACTTTTCATGGCACATTCACTCGAAGTTGATTCATTTTTTATCTCAGCTCATACAGCTCTAAATCTATCCTCAATTCTTTTTTTGATTAACACCTAGAGTCTTTTCTTTCTCTCATCAATACTTAATAATTGTTTCTTTCTTTCTCTTCTTATCATTCTTATTACTTTCACCATTTCTAGCAATAAAAAGTTTACTGAATCATGCAATCCCGGAGAAGCCTTTTTATTATAAACATGCATCCTTTCAAAACTGCTAACCTACTCAAAAAAATTTTCAGATTTCTAAGCATGATTACCTTGCAATTTCTATTTTTAGCTTCGACCTTGACCAGCTCCAAAAATTTTTATTTCCCGCCAAAAAATTGTGACCCTGAAAATTCTATTCTTAGATTTTCTATTTTTTAGCTTTTTACCTTGACCTGTTTATATTTCTAAGAAATGTAATATGACACCACCGTAGGTCAATAATCTTTGACCTTGAAAACTCTATTTTTAGACTTCTAAGAATTGTAATATGATGATGACATTGCAATTTCTATTTTTAGCTTCTGACCTTGACATACAAATTTACCGCCTAAACGTTTGACCGCAGAGTGACCTTGTAATATGATGAGGATGGTGACATTGCAATTTCTATTTTTTAGCGAGCTCCTAAAATTTTAATTTCCCGCCAAAAGTTTGACCTTAAAGAGATCCAATAGCTTACATCTCACACCAGAGGGCGAGTGACCTTGAACTGGTCCAGAACCGGCCCTTAATCACTACTGTTGATATCATCGTCTTCGACCATTGACTTCTTTTTCTGGGGCGGTTCCATGTGTTTTGCAATTTTCAAGCAAAGTTGTAATTGTTCGAAAATTAAAGCGATTCCGTTGTGGATACCTCTGAATAAAGGTTCTAATCGTTTTTCCAATAATTCCTCCGCATTCGCCGTGTATCAGCAACAAGTTCAAAAAGTCTTCGTTACTAAATGGCAATCGTGGTATTTTAAATTATTCATTAAAACTCGAACTTATCTCAATAATTATCATTTACTATAAGTTTGACAATTCAATTGCATAGCCAACTGATTGAAGTTATCATACGACAGGCAGAAAAACAGATTGCAAAGCACACTATTAATTTGCTGCGTATTTACTACATCATCTCCAGGAAAAGTAGAAAATAGCAGATAGCACGAAAGCCATTCAGTTTAGGTAGGGGAACGTGACATATCAGCAGATAGGTAATTCAATTCTGCATCGAATGAGAATATAAAAAAACCAGTTGCAATTTAAAAAAAATGACTGACATTTTTAATTTTCTTAACTACCGTTACTCCCGGACCTCCCCTAGAAATAAATTTCAAAAATGCCTAATACTGAAAACATAATCAATATCATGTCGAACCGTTGTACAAGTTTCGCTTATCTGCCTTTTATGTTTCATGAAATATTAATTTTTCAGTAGATTCAAATTTTCGTTGCTAACGCCTGAAAGTATTTTTTTTTCTTAATAATGGTAAGAGATGGATACGCCAAACCTGGTAGTAGAAGACGTAAAATTTTTTGCGGAAACCGAAAATAAAGTAAAAATTTGGGTATTGCATTTAAAATAACAAAGGTGGTATCGACTTCCGGTATAACCAAAAGTGACACCGCCATGAAAATATTTTCAGTAAGTAGACCATGTTCATTTATATAAAGTTACACGTTTCGGTTTTTCCGTTCTCATTACTCGTGTAACATGCTGTCGTCGAAACACACCATATATATATATATATATATATATATATATATATATATATATATATATATATAATATGATACTTTGTGAATGATTTATTTTTACATTTTCTGAATTACGTTTGAAGATTCTAAAATACAAATGATACCTTGTAAAATAAATTTGACGTTTTCTGAAGTACATTTGAAAAAGGTGAAGGGTTTTACTACGTTAAAGATTATCGAGCAGTCTTGAAAAATGGTTTCGAAAACGTTCTCAAAACTAAAATAAAATAGTATGATCACAGATCAAATTTAAGCACATGAGGTATGATATCAGTATAATATGGTAAAAGATTCATGTTCAAATCGTAAACAACTCAGTTTGAATTTCATTTAAATACAATAGAAAAACTAGCATATATCAAATCAATGAATGCAACGAATAAGCTTCTAATTATCACTTTAATTACATTTTCACTAAGTGATTTTTTCTGCTCATTACAGATATTCACAAAACAAAAAAGTAAATTACAATACAGGCATGCAAAACAGTATATTACGTTCCAAACGACAAAAGCCATTTTTACCGCAATGATTGGAAATACGGTTCAAGGCCGAAGATAAAGCGGCGTAGGAGAGATGGATAACACATAAACCCTTTGGAGAGAGATACCCGGGTGGTTTTAGTTTCCGGCCGGCCAGCCTTAAGCGGTGCCATTTCGATGTTAACTCCCGACCGGCCAGCTCCGAACGATGCAATTCCACCACGGTCAGCACCGTATCTCCCGTACTGCAGTTGGAGTTGGTTAATTCTTTTTCCACGTTCAAAATAGGCTGCCGACACAAGGAATCAGCTGTTTGAGTGAAGCATTGAAATGATTAATTCGATTTTTCCTTTTATTCAGAAATCGTTAAAGGGCAGGCTCCATAGGATGAAATTTATATTACCGCTCCAACAGAAATCTCTTATTTTTTGACGTTAGAAATAGGCGACCAAGAAATATAGTCGTACAGTTGGAAGAATCGATAAAATGACTATTCGCATAAATTTTTTCGTTGCATTCTCAAAGACCTAAAGCGCTAGCTCCAAAAACGGTTGTTCTAATAACGCTCAACCAAAGTTTTCCATTCTTTTCTGAAGTTAAAAATTGGCGGCCTTATTGGCAAAATTCGATATGAAGAGTCATTCTAATAACGCTTTATCGTTTTTTTCTGAAGATGAAAATTGGCGGCCAAGAAAATTATGATGGTGTTATATGTATCGTTGAAAGAACTAGTTAGGTAATTTTTTTCGCTCCATTCTGAAAGCAGTTGAGGGCCAATTCCAAAGTTCGAAATGAACGCATTTTCGAATAACGCTCTACAAAATGTATTTCCTCTGTTTTTGAGTTGAAAATGGGACATCAAAGTGATACACGTATTGATGAAAAAACTTTTCGAATAGGAATTTAATTCCAAAATAATAATAAATAGAATAAAACTAAATAAATTGCTGAATATAAATCACAGTACTATCATTAATGAATATCTTACAAACAAATAATAGATCAAATACTTTACCAATTATATGTTAAATTACTACAGCACAATAATTTAACATAAATAGTTGAAATTACAATTAAAATTAAAAATTACAAAAAACGTTACCCATTATGCTTCTCATTGTTAACAACACTTGCATGTATTGACTAAGCTATTTCTTTGTTAGATTTAACTGTATTGCTTTAATCGATGTCACGTTTATATTTGTGAATGCTTCTATCATTTTCAAATTGAAGTTTTTCTGAACTTTACACTTACATCATAACTTGATTAAATTTTGTTAAATGTGTTTCTTGACTGACACCTTTCATTGTTAGCCTTAGACCGTTTAGAGGGTGTTTTGATTTGTCATCTATCTTCAAGACAGTTTAACAATATTTAATTCTTAATAACCTAAGCAATAATGTTGGGCGGATTCTGAACAAGTAAGTGACGTCACACCAATCAGCGACGTGAGCGAGAACTTAAGCCCCGCCCTCACCGGAAGTTTGCGGTTGGAGGATCAATGGGAGAAGAGGGAGTGGTTCCTCCTACCGGAAGGAGCAATGACGTCAAACCATGGGATGCGAGGATGGCCCCTTGTTGAGTTCAGGAAGGGGGATGGCCCATTAGATGGCCAATGACAGACGTGGCGACCATGTTGGAATTCTTTAGCGGCCTCTGGAGTTTTCCGGTGATGACTTCTTTGGATGTCTTCAGCGGCTTCCGGTAGGTACTTCGAGGCTGTCTTCAGCCTCCTATGATGGCTTCTTTAGAGGTCTTCTGCGGTTTCTGGTGGGTTGAATTCCGGCGTCGCGTTGTTGAGATGTCGCAATCTGCGGGGCCTCGCAGACATACTCTTTGTCGCTATTGAAGAGGAACTTCCGGTTGCAGAATAAAGTTTGAAGAAATTGTTTGCACCGGGATTCGAACTCGAGTAAGTCAAGTTCTGAATATATGCATATACATATAACCAACTGACCTATCACGGTTTTAGATATGCAACGTAAAAAGTGTGAGATAAGCATAAATATTTCAGCTATATTTAATACGTGTTAATTAAACATATTAAAGCTAACTACAGCAATCAGTTAAATCTAGAAATCATCATATTCTTTAATTGAATTTAATAATAAATATAAACTCTAAAGAAGCAAATTTTATCATTTAATAACATCCTGTAAATATTATGGTTGATGAAAGAGTGAGAACGCATTCAGAGGAGCAAGGAAAGTAATTTACGCATAACTAATTTTTCTTATTCTAATGCAAACCGTACATTTTACAATTAAACTACAAGTAAATTAATAAATTAGAAAAAAGTTATGCATTACAATTAAAAATATTTGCATTTGTAAATAAAATCATATATAAAAATTATATTGAAAGTTTGCAATATATAAATATTTAAGCTGACGTCACAATGAATGAAGACTAGCCTTCCATTTCCGTTGAAACGGTAGTCAGTGTTAGAGAAAGAATACATTAGAGAAACAACATCCAGCGCACATTTTGAATATAATCGTTTGTAAAAATTGAATAAATACGTAATTAATGCATTTGATAATAAATAGAAAATAATATTGTCGATAAATATGTAATACTAATAAAGTAATAAATTAGAAAAAGACTGATGTTATGCATTACAATTAAAACTATTTGCAACTGCTCCAGTTACGGTCGATGAAAGAGTGAGAACGCATTCGGAGGAACACGGAAAGCAATTTACGCGCGACCAATTTTTCTTATTCTAATGCAAGCCGTACATTTTACAATTAAAGTACAAGTACATTAATGAATTAGAAAAAAAACTCATGTTATGTATTACAATTACAACTATTTACATTTCTAAAAAAAATTATATATAAATTTGTATTGAAATTTTGCAATATATAAATATTTAAGCTGGCGTCACAATGAATGAATGAAGAGTAGCTTTCCATTTCCGTTAAAACGATAGTCAGTGTTAGAGAGAGAACACATTCGAGAAACAACATCCGGCGCGCATTCCAAATATAATCGTTTGTTAAAATTGAATAAATACGTATTTGATAATAAATAGAAAATAATGTTGATAAATATGTAATACTAATAAAGTAATAAATTAGAAAAAGACTTTGATGTCATGCAATACAATTAAGACTATTTGCAACTGCTCCAGTTATGGTCGATGAAAGAGTGAGAACGCATTCGCAGGAACAAAGCAAGCAATTTACGCGCGAGTCTTGTTCTAATGCAAGCCGTACATTTTACAACTAAAATACAAGTAAATTAATAAATTAGAAAATACATTACAATTAAAACTATTTGCATTTGTAAATAAAATCATATATAAAAATTATGTTGAAAGTTTCCAATATTTAACTACATTTTCTGATTTATATTAAACATAAATATTTAAGCTGAACTAAGTGTTAATAAATGTTTGCTAAAATTGAATATATTACATGCAATGAAATGACACACTTGCGATAAAAGGGTGAGAAAGTATTAGGGGGAACAAGGAAAACAGTCTACGCTCGAATAATAACATGATTTACATTTTTAATTATTCACTTGAAGCGTTGATTCAAGTATAATAAATGTTTTACATAAATACGTAATTACATTTTACAATTAAAATATAGATTTTATTTTTGTTTTAAAGTAATAAAATAAAAAGGGAATTTTCATTTTCAAATAAACATTAATAAACATATAATTTGCATAAAGTTTATTTAGAAATAACATCTTGAGTGATTTATATATGTGTAATAATGCATGAACAGAAATTCAAACAGGTTTTTGACTGCTATATAGAAACCATAGGCATATCCTCAAAATATTAGTAAAGCTAATAAATATGTTATATATGAATTATATGAATATGGTAATAATGTTTTTATAAAAGATAGATATTTATCAGCTGCAGACAACAGACATATCCGCATTAAAAATTTCAGCGTTATTCAAAATTTATATTAATAATTTAATACTCCATACACAATAAACAATTACAACAGATAACAATTTTATATCCAGAGAGGAAAATAATGATTTCAATTGAATAAGTAATATTTCTACATCCGGGTGGTTATTTTCTTATAGAACAATGAAACCGGAAACCTCATTCTCAATATATTGATAAAAATTCGATATAAATACTAGATGCAGTCGATATATAACTTCCGTTATTAATATTACACTCTTCAATGTGGATCTTCTACAACAAACTTAGTAGGAGAAGGTGAATCCAAACCTGTATTAAAAGTTTCCGATATAGTTATTGATTATAAATATCGGCTAAAAATATTAAAATTATAAACACTAAGTATGGTAGAAAGGTAGCAATATAAACAGAAGAACATACTATATTTCTCCCGGAGAGGTTAACGAAAGAGCTAACAGATGAGAAGGTGCATAATCTTCAGCAGTGCATTAAACAAATTGCGCTGGTTTATGGAGACAGCGTAGATATTGGTAAAGCTAAAATGATGGCTAAACTGTTCTTCATTAATTATACAGGAAAGTCATTATTGTTTTGCATTACAAAATTAATGAACTACGTTTATAGGATAACCTACCTAATCATCATCATCAGCTCGCTGATATTACAATTATATTAATGTACATATATATAAATATTATAATAATAAAAAATATTTGTAATATATGAAATTGTTTATTCCTATAGTGTATAGGGGTTAATATGAAAGGTGAAATAAAAAATTTACATTATCATAGTTAAACGAATTTATTTATTATTACATTTAAAACAGTCAAACATTAGAGGACGTGGTCCATCTATATGATCATCATCGATTGATGTATTCCAATCCTTCATACAGCTTACTACATTGCGTAATTGTCTATCGTCCTGATAATAATGAGGTAACTTATTACACATTGCAAGAACATTTTCAGCACTTAATTGTAGCAATTCATATTTTATTACACGTCGAAGATTTTCGATCATCCCTTCAAACTCTGAGATTATACGATCCATCTGAAAATAGCAATGAGTAAACTATTAAAAACAGGTTCTTACACTATAATTTCCACAAGCACTTCCTATCGCTAGCATAGGTAGTAAACGAATGTACTGTTACATTCGTTACCTACGCTGTACGATTTAGTCAATTTTTCGCCCTGTTAAAATCTCTGTTTCGCTAGTGTTTTCTGAATATACTATTTTTGTAAAAGTAACTGCATTTCTATAATTTCGTCTCTGCAGTTTCTTGAAAATATTACTTTTCTCAAATAAATACATTTCTGTAAGAAATTGTTAAAATTTATTGATGGTCACTCATACGTTGTATGCAACCTTATGTTTTAGAGGCAATGGTTGACAGCGGATTGACATCCGGGTGATAAGTGACTTTGCACGTTCTCTTCCGATTTGGTTGTTGGCGAAACAGACATTTTTGTATTTTTCTGAAGAAAAATGAAGTTTCTGGTCTTATTTGGCCCATTGAGATGTGTCGGTTTTAAAAATCATTTTTCTAAATATGTACTTACGTTCTGCAACCGTTTAACACATACGATTCTGTCTGATTAATACGAAATACATGCTACAGATGAGCTGTCTGGTATGCTCTTTTCTCCTTTCACCACGTTTTTAATTTTAGCCATCAATATATCTGGTGTTCGATAATTAATGGTTAAATTCATTTCTTAAAGATTGTATAATCATTCTCCGATTAACTACGTCATTGAAGGTAACATCTATTTTCATGCATTCGTTGTGGGTTGAAATACTTAGCTTTAGAAGTACGTTGTACATATTGGGATATACCTTGTCTTAAACGTTGTACACATTGGGATATACCTTGTCTTAGACGTTGTACATATTGGATATATGTTGTCTTATATGTGGTACATAATCTATATAAATTGGGTATACCTACATTTTGCCCATTACGTGCGTTTCACTTCATACATATTAGTAAAATACCTGATGCAGATTGCAACACCTTGACGCTTGACGCTTTAATTGTTGCATTGTGTAAGATTGTACAGACATACGTTGATTGAATTGATAAACAGTTAATTGTGTACTTCACTAACTATTCACTTGTACATTAATTTCTTTATTGTGTGTTGGGGACAATGGCTACAGTGCCGATTTATATTTCATGTATTTAAACTGTAGAAGGAGTAAAACTGTACAACTGAATAAATTCGGCTTTGCGGTTGGTAAGTGTTAATACTGTTTGATTTGTAAATTGCCTATTTTTCATAGCAATGTGACTACTTTGTATAAAAGATTGTATGTATACTATAATAATATTTTTAATGTGTCTCTAAAATTAGGCATCCATAAATTATAACTACTTTGGTTGTTTAAATATGCTTTATGCTTTATCATAACCTAGCTTTGGAGATCCATATGTTACTACCTTTTCATTTGGTTCTTTTTTAATTACATGTATTTAATATTGTTATCTAAATTGAGACTATAATTCTGGGTGACTTGCTATAGTGTAAGCGAAACGCAAATAAACATCTAATTCCTTAACAAATCTTCAAAATTGTTACCATTTTCATTAATGCATGTATGTAACCTACGAGTGAAGTTCCTGGCAACAGAAGCGAAAGTGTCATGATTTATTTCTGCTACTGCTTTGTGAATCCGGGCAATAACGTCATCCACTCCGGCAGTCACAGTAAAATAGGCCTTTTCTTTTATGTATATCCACAGCCAAAGATCTATTGGATTTAAGTCGGGAGACCAGACTGACAACGCTATTGGTCCACCCCGCCCAATTCATTTATTAGGAAAACGGCGATTCAAAATATCTTGCACTTGTAATGTAGCGTGTGCAGGTGCTCCATGATGTTGAAAAAACATTGTTGTATAGGCACATCCTCTACCAAACCTGGCAAATTGTTCTCCAAAAAATTACTGTAATTTTCACCATTCAATGTTCTTGGCAGAAAATATGGACCGATGATTCGTATTCTCAACATACCTTTCCAAACATTTACAGACCAGCGCCTTTGCTGATTTCGCCGACGTACAGCATGCGGATTCTCATAGTGCCAATAATGAAGGTTGTGAGAATTTAAAATTCCTTCTGGGTTGAAATGAACTTCATCGGTAAATTTCGTGTAATGCCCATGTACAAAAATTTACTCTAAATACGTTATCTCCTGGATATAACATTTGAATAGGCTGTAGATGGTTTAGAAACAAATTGTATCTTCGAAGACATCTATGAACAGAGGATTTGGTGTGGCGTCTATTTCTTGACAACCAACGTGTACTGGTAGTAGGATTATTCTCAATATCCTGCAATAACTTGTAACAGCCCATTTTGAGTTGTATTAAAATGTACCGTAATTTATGTTCTTCGTTCATTTAGTTGTAAATATAAGAAAAAATCTTAATTATTAATGATTTATAGGTATGTGGTAGGCAACTTAATTTGCATTTTGGTGCAACTTAAGTGTATATACTTCTTAAAGGGTTTATACTCCCACTTCTTTAAATTATTTTTTTTCTGCTCATATTTTCGCGCAACGCGTCATTCGACTTCCTAAGCGTCCATTTTTTTCACTTCTTGTGGTACACTGCTAGATGCAGGAAGCCATTTTTGGGTTTCCACCTAAATTTTGTGAGAAGTGCCATTGATTTAATGGTAAGATAATTTAACTGGTATTATACTGAAATTTTAAACATTTGCTTTTTGCAGGCACTTTGATTTACACTATTATTTTATTTTTTTGCACATTTAATTCTATTTAATTACCTTTTAATTTTACTTTTACGTACGCTTTCATTTTATGATTGCGTTTTGCTTTTAATGCAGATCTAAATGTAGAGAGAATGCAATAAACATTGGATTGTTCAAAATTATTGAAGAAAAGTTTATAAGAAGTAAAATTCCATTTTGGTGGTTTATAACGTAAATCATTGTTATTTCGAGATATTGCGCAATATTGGTGCAAAGATGACATCACCCTTGGTTTACATTTCCGTAATCGTTTAGATACCAGAGGTTATTAAAAAGTTTGTGTACAAAAATTTTTCGAACAGGTATTTGTAAGTTTACTGATTTCTTAGTTATAAGGCTATTTTTAAGATATATTTTATATAACCCTAAATTTAACTGTTAATAAACATAGTCTGTATATTTTTTTTATTTTTTACATTTTGATAAAATTTTTATTGTAAACCTCGGTTTTGTTATTCCGAGCATAATTAAAAAATAACTTGGCGTCCGAGATCATTTTTATTAGTGTTACATTGTTGTTTCTATTAATGTTAAGTGGAAATAACAGCATAAATTGTGTTAATTAAGTAAAACAAAAGCATTAACTGGCCCATTTTAAACTACCGACTGGGACAAAGGCATTATTTTTGGTGAAGGAGTTGTATTTCGAGTTAGTTTAACGATTTGTCATGAGAACATTTTTCCACTCATGTATTTAACACCCATTAATTTATTAAATTTTTTAAACCACTTCAACCACATCATTATAAACTGTTCCTCCTGTTGCCATGTAAGTTTTCTAGGTCGACCGGCATGCAAAGAACGTTTTGGAGCGATACATCCTGTCTCCACAACACGCGTTTCCACATTTTGAATTGTTTTGGGCTGTAGATGACGTCGGTTCGGAAATCGTTCTCTGTACAAACGCTCGTCAGTACGGGCATTATCATTGGAAGCGCCTAAAGCTTTTATCATATCGACATATTCTCGGTTGGTATACTCTGGCATCTTGAATTTAAAAATTCCTTTGAAGCTTCCAATATTCACTAAAGTCAAATAAACATAAAAACGTCGAAGTCAAGTAAATTCATGGCAACTACATTTTTTGTCTGGCACCAAATTACTCAAACACAAGTTCTTTAAATAAAAAAAAATAAGTTTTTGAGAGTTTATTACGGAAATAGTGAAATTCTGTTTTCGTTTCGGTTACTCGACCCAGACAGTTTTTTAAATAAAGAAGAAAATGGTAAGTTTTTGAGCTACTCTTTTAATTTGAATTCATAGAAATTAAATGAAAAACTAATAAATGTTAATTCTTCATTCCAATTTTACTCGAAAATGGCTTCGCTTTTGGGATTTTAGTACTCTTCATTTTTGTCTTATTTTTAATTGTAGAACACATATCAGAGAGCTGGGGAGTGATTATTAACTCACCCTGTATATATATATATATATATATATATATATATATATATATATATTATGTATGTACCACCTGCGTCACTGTAGAACCCACCCCACTTCTCTACTTTGACTGAGCTTTCCGCCTAATGCTATCTTCTCTGTTACGGTAAGCTTGTGGACAAAGTAAAAATTTGCAAGTAACAGTACTTTGATTTAACTTGCTATAAATAGAGTGGTAACGTAGTTGAACAAGTAGTTAATTGATATGAATCAAACGATATGGTTGCTGAACAAACGGATATGCCTGATATAGGAAAAATATGAGATACTGATGATAAAGTTGACTATTCATATACGATACACCTGAAGCAGCGTCTAATGGTAATTATTGTTGTGGTATAGACATTGCTGTAGAACGATTCTTAATAACATGGGTGCTATTTATCGCTAATTGTACCGTAGTCGAAGTAGGAAGTTCATTGAAGAATAATGACTTTAAACCTGTAGTCCAATTATTTTAGACGACATTTACTGATATATGTTGCCTACACTTTGATATAGAGGAATGGTGCGAAATCTCGAACATTAAAACTGGGCATCTGATACATCAAACTCCAAAATCTGACGAAGCCGGGAAAGCTATCTATACAGTTTATAGTATAAAAATTGAATTGTTGTTTATTACCGACGAACAAAAGCGAATCAGAATAAGCAGAGGAAACAATGCAGTATTATTATCCGAGCAAGCAATCAACCTATTATTTTCGGCTGTGGAGGTGATAAATCAGAAGCTGAATTATATGAATGATTATCGTAATTATTCGATTTGTGAAGATTTTATAAATGAAGTAGCAACGAATCTATATAATGAAGGTCTGAGCGATGAAGAAAGTATATTATCTAGAGGCAAATTTTTCTGTCAAAATCTTAGATTGCTTTCGGCATTAATAGGTCATAGGTATAATGTAAGAGATTATTCATTTTAACTGAAATTGTACAATATTCCGCAAAAATTTATAAAAGATGAATCTTTCATACCATACTTGTCAAATATATGTAAAAATAAACGAATATTGTGTAAATCAGTATTTTAATAGA
Source organism: Vesta saturnalis (assembly GCA_036346205.1). Taxonomy (NCBI): domain Eukaryota; kingdom Metazoa; phylum Arthropoda; class Insecta; order Coleoptera; family Lampyridae; genus Vesta; species Vesta saturnalis. The sequence goes on from JARFJB010001954.1 coordinate 2,825,594, forward strand.
GATTGATAGAGACTCCACCCAGTGGTACATCTTTAAAAGTCGATTAGAGGTTGATCACAGCTCCATCTAGTGGTATATTAAGTAGATCTAGGTTCCTGTAATTGTTATAGCGGGAAAACTCGAAATTTGAAATAGATTCTGATAAGGAGGGTTTGCATTCTGTCTACTATTGTCAGACGTCTACATTCCGATTCCAGACGCCCGCCCTCCTATTCCAGACGCCTATCTTCAGATTCTAGACGCCTAGCTTCCAGTATGTAGATTGTCACATAAGCAACAGGTGTGAACAATAAAACGCATATTATGTAAAATCAATAACTACGTTATGAATACTCTCGTTTTGACAAGTGCAGTTAATTACAAATATCAGCTGACTTAAATTGTTCGTAACTAGGTGTAGAACCTTATGGCTAAAACATATGTATTTCACATGTGTGTAATAATAACAAATAAATAACTTCCGATATAATAACAATGATGATTATAATAGCTAATTGTATAGCTTTAGGATTAACCCTGATTGTTTATGTATTTTAATAGAGGTTGATCATGACTCCACCTAGTGGTATATTTTTAAAAGTAGATTAGAGGTTGATCACGGCCTCACCTGGTGGTATATTTTTTTAAAAGTAGATTTAGGTTTCTGTAATTGTTATGGAGGTAAAACATAAAATTTTAAATAGGTTCTAATAAGGCAGCTCGCCTCTGAATCCATACGTTTTAAAGGGTTGATGGAAAGTTATGCAGGACATCATTACTTAGCGTATAGTGTATGAAAAAGACAACCAATAAAGGTTATATTTCAATAAACTACTTTATCTCGCTTATTTATAGCTCTGTGAACGCAAATTTCTGTTAGTTACAATGAAGGCTGCTGTAGCGTTTACAGTGCTATGCAGTGCTACTGCACTAATTACTAGTAGTTATGAGGAAAGTAATTTGAAGATGGTTGATACTTATTTGCGTGCATATGGCTACATAAATGAAGCTACGGGTACCTTGATAGATAATTATAGCTAAATCATTAGAAGTGTAATAAAATTAACCGCAAATGAATTAAAAGTTTGGGAAAAATATTCAAATTTAAAATTTAAATATAGTTCTAACAGTTACGCATGATGTAAATTCTCTTATGTATGCATATCATGTGAAACATTTTCGTGATTTAGGATCGGATGATGTTAGGGAATCCAGTTATTATACCCGCCTGCCGTTACTACATCTACTTTAGCCGAAATTACTACTACCTCTGCTAAGACGCCTGCTTTACCTGCTCCAGATTTGTACAATGTCGATATTGAACACTATTTGATTCTAAATAAGCGATTGTATATGTTCTACGAGAATTGCGTTTGGATATCTGCTTTAAATAGTACATATATCGAGCCTGCTAAAAACTTGCTCAAATGGTTACCCTTCCTGCCAAGTACTTTTAAACGCTTTGATGCAGTATATCAGAAGCCTAACACTGATATCGTCTTCTTCAGTTTTCGTCTTTCGGGCTCGAATGTATAGCTCCTCTTACATCCCTGCTAGCAATCATGTTTATGCCGCCGTAAACACTTATAGTCGGCGTACGCTAATCCTTTACGGGACAAACCAGATAATTGAATATGATGAATGTCTTTCACGACCAATAGCGAATTTACTGCATACGGATGTCTTTCCAAATTTACCATCGAAAATAACAACAATATTCAGATATATTAACGGAAATCTATTCTTTGTCGATAGAAACCAATTTTACGAATATAATGAGTTTACTGACCAAGTGATACAATCAAGGAAAGTTGAAACTTATCAAGCTGGATAAAGTTGTATAGTGAAAGTTAAAATATATTGATAAATAATTATTCGTTAATAAATACGTAATTACGTATTTAAATTAGTAAATTGAAAGTATTTTCAAATAATTCATACATAAGAATTATATTCAAAAATTATTACAATATCCACATCGGGCTTATCTATGAATAACATCTGGTATCATATACTGTAAAGAATTTACTCGAATAAATACATAGCTGCAGCTGGAACTGAAGAACTACGGAAAACAACTCATCCGGATATATTTCTCGTTGAGGTGTTAGTTCGTAAGGGGAACCACCTATATGTTCGATGCCTTTGTATGGATAAATCACATGATTAATGGATTAATAAAACAGATTTTGTATAACATGTATATTTTCATACATGATAAATAACTTCTGATATAATAATAATAATAATAACCATAATATAAATTTCTTAACCTGTAACATAATAATAACAATAATGATGATGATGATAATAAGAATAGCCATAATAATAATAACTAATTTCTTAACCTAAATCCATAGTAGAGGGGATATTTCAATGTCCCCATTACTACCACTACCGTTAGGTAGCAAATGCCTCTTGTCATCACGCTTATTACGAGCGACTTTACGCTGTTCTATACTATAAACGTGGTAGCTTTTCGATATTATACTGCTTTGAGAGGAGCTTGTAATATTCCCGCTTCTTAGGCATTTTAAATAATCATTAAAACTAATACTATATCTTACAAAATAATCCCTAACACTTTTTAACTTCCTTACCTCATAATCCTTAAGTCTAAAGCTGTAAATTTTAGATGCCAAACCCATTCATTAATTACTCTTCCACTCATTTCATCTTTCATCGAACCAGTTACTTTGCTATTGCATCTTGCAATGTTATAAGGGTTGTCTGCAGGATAATCAGAAGTGTCGAAACGGGAAATGTTGTTGCGTATAAGATCGTGTGCATCCTCACATTTCATCTCGTACACCAAGCTATTGGTATCCATATATAATAATTTCATGCAATCATCATTAAACTTGTGTTGCATGAAATTGTAGTGGAAATCGTACATTCATGTTTTAGAAATGTCTAAAATAGCAATTCCCACATATACTGGCTATTAAAGTAGATTTCCACCTTGGATAACTCGATAGCCATCAATCCCTCATCAAATACATCTCTGCTGTGGAAATTCGGCTGGAACATGTAATAATTGGTTCCATACCTAACACTCCACCTGGTGATAAGTTTGACAATTCTATGATTTCTATAATTTTCCATGGTTTTCCCGGAATTTGCGTTATTTAAGAGTTTGTACAAGTTTTTCTCGAAAGAGTTAGTGGATTCTGCTCGCAACCTTGTATTCAAGTCTATATATGGTTTGAGCCAGAGTGCTTGGTTGAAGCTAATCGCGCGATGAACTCTCTCAAGCACAAGGCCTGCTTGAAGGCACTGCTTCAAATTGCTGTAATGAATAACATACCATCAGGTGGAATACCGTGTTCAACGCAGAATGGAATGTATTTATGACGATCATGCAAATTGTCCGGATATAATAGGTTCACCTCTATGATTAATCATTTGCATGCATCATCCGGTAAAGTCAAACTTGATTCAGAGGTTAGTAAATTTAATTCACCATCGATAAGCCACTTGAAACCGTCCCGCGGCAAACATTGAAAGGATATAAGAGGATGGTTTTCTGGGATCGTATTTATCCATGTACTTATTATTAGCCTTGATGTAACTAGTACAACATTGCGTTATTCCTCCTTTTATATCCTGTCCCACGAACAATAACATATCAACATCGGTGAACAGCTCCAGTCTAACTTTAGTGTAATTTAACATACACTGCCAGGTGTAGCCGGGAGCGGTGTAAAAGAATGCCGGGTCTAACTTGTGCGTTAATATGCACTTATTTCTGAAATTTATCAGTACGTCAGCAAGTAGAAGTACATCACATGTCAGATAAACATCACTATATTGACCTAAATTTTGAATTTGAAACTTTTGCCAAACGTTCTGAGCATGTGCATAATCATTATCTGTGATATGTGATTTCCTCAGCTTGCTGTAAAATTTATTTTTATCAGGAAAACAAGTTTATCTAATTTAGTCCACGTATCTACGGTATGAATCTACAAATCGAAATTTAACCATGGAATAAATGTCTTTGGTGAATGAAATTTAGCGTTTTTTAGTTTTAGGTAATAATGAAATGTGGCCAGGGATGACTTCGGAATTATCTTTTATCAGGAAGTGTGAGTCATAACCGGAAAAATTGAGGAAACAAACTGATATTATTAGCGGGCCTTATACCGGATGTTGCATGCTTGATGAGAACTACCTCTAAATTAACCGGTGAATTGACAATTATCTCTTACTTTAATATCATGATCAAAAAGGGATGTTCGCAAATATGACAGTGGGTGGATGCATTATATTCCAGCATTTGCATGTCGCTTAATGTTTCCATAGGTATGGAATTTTTAAAATACTGCTGCAGACTACTAGGAATATCTAGTAACTCGTTGCTAAACCAATTAATACACTCCTCGCCCTTCCGCAACCGAAATTTTGATAAGGAATTTATTGAACGTGCAGTGGAGATAATATGCGATGCTGCATACGTTATGTTTCTTATACTTAACAATATTTCGCGTTTCGTCATCTTTAAAATCCTGCACTAAACATTCCAAGTGGAAATACAAAATAAATGGCGCCGCCTGCTTAAACTCATAGTTCTTAAAATACACATTCGAACCTGGCTTTGGCATCTCTATCCTACATTTATTAATTAGCTTACAATCAAACTCGTGATTACTTAGCTTAATTTGAGAACCATAATAGAGGAGGCATCTATTGCATAGATATAATTTACCTTTCTTCTTCGTTAACTGTGAACCTACTAATCCTGATAAATTTTTGATCGAGCAGAAATGAAATTTCATTACTTCATCATACTCCTTAATTGTTCTAAGTCTCGAAATGTCATCGTCTATTTCGCTCTTTATTTCAAAATTCTGCTGGATCATTAATAAATCAACATGCTGCTGCTTCTTACTTTACACAAATAGACAGGTAATGCATTATATTTAGCTGCATCTTTTCTAATAAGGGCATACACGTTTATGGATAAATCACGATTTTGTTTCAAAAATTTGGGGATTTGGCTTAAGTCATTGGAAACTGTGTATCTTAAAAATTTAGGATTTCAGCATAGTAGGAATAGGATGATAAACGATCACTGTGTAGGGTAGCGGGAAGGAGAGCCGATGCTAATGCCCACCCGAAACAGGCTTCATTGTTCTTTACGTTAACGACGCACTTCTTATTTTTTTATTTCTAGGGGTAAAGGAATAAAGGACGATTCCCTTATTTGAGTTATACTGTTTGTGTTTACAGTCAACGAAATAATTTTTGAAAAAGCCCAACCACTATCCTGTTCTTCAAATTGAAGCGATCGCTCCATCAAGTAATCTACTACATTACTATTGAATAATTTTTTTTAATTTTCATTTTCTAGATGAGCTCTTAAAATATTAAACTAGATTCCCTATATATTAAAGAAGAAGGTTTAACGAATTCTGCACAGAATTATAAATTAACCTTTAAAATATGATTATAAATGCTAAAAATTTCCCTAATCTTAATTGAAAATAACTTAAAACTATCATGAAAAAATGTTCCTAATGTCCTATGTCCTAAATTAATTGTAGTACCAGTGCTCACCCTGGATTTAAAGGCTGTAGTCGAATCCCTCCACTCGACCATGCTTCCGAGAGATCCTCCTACAGCCGGTTTTCTCAGATGCTTGACTAGTATCCTGCACCGCTCCAATTTCCCTGCAACCCTCGCTAGATGTCTTTTATTACCAATACTCGATGATGAGTCAGCAACGCATGTCTTAACCAGCCTTAAATTTGCGTCAATGATGTTGGTTGTTTTGCTGATTTTATTCTCATCACGAGTACTGGCATGCTTATAAAAATGTTCAATCATTTCTAGAGATGAATTAATTTTCTCAATTAAAGCCAATTCTAAAAATAAATAATTAAAATGGATTAGTATAAATGGTAAGCATTGTACGTTTAATATCTTGCGAACGAACTGCAACAAGTAATATAATCGGGTTGAATTTATCGAACCTGTAATTTATCGATGTAATTAATGCTTCAAATATAAATATACTGGGTGTCCGGATAAGGGTACGGAGCGGCTGTATCTCGACAATGGTAGGGCCTAGAGGTTTGGGAAAAATATCCTTAAAAGAAGATGGGCAAGAGGAATAGCTGGAAATTATTTTGAAGTTCGTAATTTGACCGCTAGGGGGCGTAACTTCTATTAAGAAACATAAAATTCACGCTATCTTGGAAAGTTAGACTTTCAAAACATCATTTGACAGCTTGGGTAATAACGCACCATTTTGCTTTATGACATTTTTTCGTACATATAATAAGGGAGCGGGGAGCCAAAGGATTTGTCAATATTTACATTTTAATATCGCCTAAACCGTTCAACCGGTTTGAATATTTTTGATCTCATTTGAAAAAGTATTTTATGCTCTTTTAAAGAAAATTTTTTGGTAAACTGTTACCAAATTAAATAAACTAGAGGGCGTTATCTGCAGCGTTTACACAGTTATAAAATTAGCTAAATTTTAGTGAAAATCGCATCCCGATATCTCCGACCGATCTTGATTTATATGAGAAAATGTCAAAAATTGAAGTGCTTTAATCCGATTAAGTTATCTTACCGAGAAAACAAATGCCGCAGCATTGTAACTGCTTAATTCAAATATACTGACTTCACAACTATCAAAAGTTAGTTATTATAGTTTTTGCGTCTTGGATTGACTTTTTTAATTCGATTATCATAAAACATGCCATTTACTAAGGCGGAAGCATATGATATGTTACGCATTTATATTCAATGTTACGAAAATGCTGTAATTGCGTCGCGTCAATGTGCAATGCAATATTCACAAAGACAACATTTTTCTCGAGAAGTGTTTTCAAGATTTGCTAGGCGATTACGGGAGACAGGCAACGTTCGTGCTATGCAAGCACCTCGAAGAATTCTAAGAACACGTATTGAAGAA
>JARFJB010001954.1:2837500-2992500 GCA_036346205.1 Vesta saturnalis
TACAAGACCGTACATGGAAATTAACTCGTGAAATTTAATCCACTCGATGTTATAATGTCCTTCCTTGCCTTGTATAATAAATTATTATTCTTACGCATTTTTAAAGATATTTTAAAAGGCTACCTTATGTGTCAAGTTTTGTTTTACATTTAAGATTAACACAATTCTACCCAATTACCAAAACTTGGAAATTACATTCAAACCGAAAATGCATCCACTAAACATAGACTAAGTTTGTAAGCAGCTTGACAATGCTCTTCTACTCCCGATATTTCGTCCATACATTTTGTAATTATACCACCATGCGATCCAGGAAGTTCAGAAATCCACTGTCTTTTTATTTCTTCATTCGGACTTCCATCTGCATTGTAAAAATTACATTTCTCAAATACACACCGTATAAAACATTTCAGGTTCAAATTGTTAGGAGTATCTCCACCAAGAAGCCATTCATTTACCATCTTTTCATCCACATTTGTGACATTTTTACATTCGTCTAGGTAAGGATCGACTTTTTTTCCAAAAATGTCTGCTGTACCTCGAGGTAACACCTTAAACAAATTAAAAATATATCTACTGACAAAGTTTTAGTAAAATTACCCGATCGCAAACGGTGACTGTAAGGAGTGATAGAAGGACAGTTACGATTTTCATGTTGTTAATTTGTAAATTAAGTATGGACTAAGGAAGGAGAGTGCACAATCGTTGAATTTATTGACTTCCTTTATGTGGGAAATAAAGTTGTAATTAAAATAATATTGAAATATATGCTAAATTAATGAATTAAATGCAAAGTGTAGTGCGTAAGAAAGTGTAAGTAATACATTACATACTAATAAATATTAAATTACACTATATTCAACTTATTAAAACTACCAACGCACATACATAAAAAATTCCTCGATTGGAACTCGAACCCACGACCACTACTTATCTAGGGTAGCGCTCTTAACCATCTGAGCTATCGAAGGAACTAGTTCCACACAATTCAATCCTAAACTGTACGAAACTTAGGTGATTAGTGGGTTTTTTCTCCAGACACAATGGAGGTATTTGAATAGCGAAAGTGTGTTATTAGTGGTTACATAACTAAGGGTATCCAGAAAATAATTACTTTCTGTGAATGATTGGGAAACGCACGCACGTACATACACACGCACGCATGCACACGCAAAAATTTATAGGTTAGGTCAATACACGTGTAATATTAGGTTATATTAATAAACGAACAGTTTAGGATAAGTCAATGCTCAAAATAGCCGCCAAAACAAAATGGCCGATAAAACAAATTGGCCGGAAAAGGGACGAAGACCGAACAAGAAGCGAAGACCCTAGAACAAGTCCTCAAATCCTATTGAGCTAACCTAAACCGTGTGTTTATTCATTTAACCTAATATAGTACGTGTATTGACCTAACCGAACAATTTTTGCGTGTGTGTTCGTGCGGGTGTGCGTGCGTGTGGTGCGTGCGTGCGCTATTAGATTATGTTGGAGAAACTGGTGCAACATGGCCGAGGAATTTAATTATGACTCATAACTGGTCGAATTAAAACAAAATGGCGGAGGAAGTTGAATTAGGACTCGTATAATTAAAATAAAAATAAGGATGGTCCGTAACAGAGTGGTTTTCGCACGAAGACCCTAGAACAAGTTAGAGCGTCCTATACCTGTCTTGTGAGGTAGTGTGAGGGCCATGTCCAACAACACAAATTGGCCGACAAAACAAGCTGGCCAACAAAATTTAAATATAGCATAATTAAGAACAAAATGGGGGTCCCCTTACTAGAATACTGTTTCAAATTTCCCGCCAACAACGGCACAAAGGCCGGGCAAGGAGCGAAGATCCTAAAACAAGTTCCTAATAAGTCCTACAGCTGTCTTATGAGTTAGTATGAGGACCCCCTTACTAGAATACTATTTCAAATTTCTCACTAAAATCAGAAATCACTGCCTAGATGGCCGACAGACAAAATGAGGAATTTAATTATGACTCGTATAATTAAAATTAAAATAAAGACGGGCGAGGGCCGTAGAACAAGTCCCGGAATCCTAAACCTGTCTTATGAGATAGCGCCTTTATTAGAATACAATTTCAAATTTCTCGCCAAAACAAAAACTACCGACAAAACAAAATGGTCGACAAGTCACGCCTACAAAGTGGCCGACATAATTAAAATAATGAGAGAGCCACCAAGAGAGAGAGGCGCCGACTTCTCAGTGGTGTCAGCTGGAGGTTCTTTGAAGTTAAGCAAAAGTGGCCCCATTCCACTTTTATTTTCGTATTGCTTCGGTATAACACATCATCATCATGAGCTTTCAAAATTGATAGAAATTATGGCGTAATGTAAATATGCATGTGAAGTGATAATGAGAGCTTTACTATATTAATGATTATTAAACGGTCTTGAAAACTATTCCCAAACACTCTCAAAACTTTTACTATCATTAAACCAAACAAGCACAATCAGTATAATATCAGTATAAGGTTCAGGTTATAAACCATTCACTTCTAGATCTAGAGAAAAGAATTGAAAAACTAGTACATACCAAATCAAAGCTGTAACGAATAAGCTACTAGTTTTAATTTGAGTTTAATTATACTACTATTGAAGAAGTATCAACCCACTTTAGGAGCCAAATTGTAACGTTAAAGCTTTTTTCCTTTTTTGACTTAATGTATTAATGTATGCTCTATGAATAGTAACACTCATTTTAAAAATAAATGGACATAAACCTCAAGGATTAGGGGAGAGTCTCCCAGTACCTGTCAGACGTCTCCCAGTACAGGAGACAGTCATTATATCTAATATAATAATACGTCGCAACACCTTATACTTTTGAAACAGTTGAAAGAGGCAATCAGTAATTAGTATGACTTGTGTGATCTTGCCTACAATAGCAATTTTCCTTTACAGTATTTCTAGAATAGATAGGAATTGACTGTATTAGTCAAATTATTCACCTTTTAACCTGCGATAATTCCTTGTTAATAAAATAGTAATCATTGGTGCCATACGTAAGGTAAGATATATACCGCAATCATTAACTTTATCAATAAATTTTAGGCTTCATTGTTTACAAATTAGGTAAATATTAGTCAGGAATAGAAGCTTAAAAATAATTCAAATTTAATATTAATGTTAATTGATGCAGTTTTAATATTGATAAGGATTTGCTATAAATAGCGTGAAGGTGATAACTCTACAGCAGATAATTAATTAGTCTTGAACATTCACCTCTTAACTTGTGATAATTACTTTGTAGCATCGTTTAGAAAAAAATATTCGTTGATGCTATACGTAAGGTAAGTAAGATAAATATTTATATCTAATCATTAATTTTATCAATCATTATTGCGTTTAAAAATTATAAAATAATTAAAACAGGTATAATAATTTATTATTATTAAATAATTAGCTGAATCAAAAAACAAGCACGACATTCAGCATGAAAGTAATTATATCAAATGGCGAGGGAAAACATAGGTATGTAAAAGGTACATTTAGTCTGAAATTACATACAACGTATTTCTAAAGTGCATGATTGATAACACACCTTTTGCCGTGCTCAACGTGGGTAGCTGTCCTACCTTCCACCGAGGGAAAGCGGAATCTATCATCGACCTGACGTTGGCAAGTTAACGGATGGTCAGACGAATATCAGGCTGGAGGGTACTCGAGTCGGAATCATTGAGCGACTACTCCAACATCGTATTTCATGCTGAAAAAAGAGAAAGGGGACCGACAGCCGCCCAAGGAATAATAAGAAAGGTAAAGGGCTGGAACCCAAAGAAAATTGATTCCATGGCATTTGACGAGGCATTAGAAAAGCTAAACCTAATAGACGTGTTCAGTGAGAGCCTCCACACTGCGACTCCGGAAGATCTGGCCAGAAGGGTTACGAAAGATATCTGTCGTGTATGCGACCGCTGCATGCCGAAGAGAAGATCAGGCCTTAGCGCTTCGAGATCCAAGTACTGGTGGACGGAGGACACATCCGATCTTCGTAAACGGTGCGTTGAGGCACGAAGAAGAGCTACAAGATCCCGAGGGAACGTAGAATTGCAGGACGAATACAAAGAGCGCAAGAGACGACTGAAGAAGGCCATTAAATAAAAAAAAAGAAGTGGCAAGACTTGCTGGCAGAAGTCGACGATCCATGGGGGCTCCCCTACAAGATCGTTAGCAAGAAATTGAAGGGCAGCAAACCCAGCCCACGCCTGAACGAGGAAGGGTGGGTGAGAGAGATCATAAAACACCTGTTCCCGACGGACGAGAAATTGGTACATGAGAAACTAGGTAGTACCGAGCCACGACAAGAAGAGCTTTTTACCATGGCGGAACTGGCGCAAGAAGGTCAGCGGCTTAAACCAGGTGAAGCCCCTGGTCCCGACGGAATTCCCAATGAGGTCTTGAAGAGGTTCATAGCCGATCACCCAGAGAGGATGCTAGCTATCTACAACGGTTGCCTGAGAAGCGGTTTATTTACGAACACGTGGAAAAATCAGAAGCTCATCCTTCTGAGAAAAGAGAGAAACCGATAGTCCTACCGCCCGATATACCTGCTGGACGCGATGAGCAAGGTCTTGGAAGGGCTCATCTTGCGAAGGCTAGAAGAGCACGTCGTCTCTGCGGGAGGCTTTTCGCAGCGCCAGTACGGGTTCCGAAAAGGGATGTCGACTGTTGACGCGATCAAGGAGACCGAGTCTGGCAGTCGCGGCTAGGGATCGAGGAGTAGAGAGGAAAGGATTCTGCGCGTTAATCGCGATCGATATTAAGACATATATGCTCTTATTTTTATATTTTTGAAATATGCAGTTGCATCAGAAGTATAAACCGGAAACTTACGTTAAGTGAACACTCACATTATTTACTTCTGGGACGTACCTTTATCTCTGAACTTCTGAATAGCAAATGAATGTCAGTATCTGGAGTAGTGCAGAGTAGTGTTTATATAGCTACCCTAGACGACGAGGACAGTGCCCATGCATCCCACGGATTTGTTACAACCTAAACATAAAACATTTTCCTGTTAAACGTCTAACTCTAGTTAAAACATACTTTAGTGATAATACCAGTGTTCAGTTAGTATAGAATCAACACAAACGATATGTGTAACACGGCAACACGGCAAGCGGTCTAAATAGTTATTATAAGTAAAACTAATTTTTTTTTAATTTAGATGCTCAGACCCTGTAAACCACGATAATATTAATATCTTCAACTAACAATCGATAATTATTTTTATTTCTAAGTACAGACCATCATTTGGATAATAGTAATTAGTTGTAAAGCTGTACACAGTGAACTAAAGTTTTTAAATATAGAATTACCGATTTTTAAACAAGTCTTGGACCAATTATACAGTGTTTTTGGCTATCGTTACAAGTATTGCTGTTATTTCTGCTTGTGTTGCATTCGAATGCACCTCGTGTGTTTTCTTCTCCACTTTCTCATTTTTTGTTGTATTTTAATTATTTAACCTAGAAAAATGAGCGGGGCCTGACATACGCTATGGATATTAACTCTGCATTCCTTCACAACTTGTGGATAAAAAAAGAGTTCTTAATCTACAGTAAGTATTTAAGTAATGTGTATTTCTACGAGTAACGCTGTTGTGCAAACTTGCCTTTCTATGCAAGGTATATTATGAATGGCGCATAATATTAACGCCACATAATTCATTCAGTTAAAATACAACTTATTTTTAAAAATGCTAAGTCTCACTCATAAATTTTAAAGATATCAACTAAGCTAAGGTGGGTTTTCTAACTTGCGTCTCAGAAAGTAACAAGGTTTGTTATTAATGTCATTTTTGAAAGTTTAAAAAGTCTAAGTGCTTGAAACATTTTGCATCATTATTGTTTCCTAGTTTCCTTGTTTGTAGTTTTATTCTTCTTTAATTTTTCCTTGTATGGTTTCTTCATTTCATGTTTATTATTGTGTGATTAATAATCATTTTGTGTTAAGAATATCTCATTTACTTTGTCGGAGTATGCAGATATGCATTTGGTATTGGGCAAATGCCATTGCAATTCTCTTGGGGCTACTACTTTATATATTGAACGTTATCCAGCTAGGAGACATCCTGATGCTAACATTTTTCGACGGTAAGTTAGCGCTTGAGAAAAGTTGGGAGGTCCAGAATTGATAGAAAAGAATTTTTATGGACGGACGAAGCAACGTTCAGACGAAACGGGATGTTTAATATTTATAACAAACATTGCAGGACTAGTCACCAAATTAGGTTTAGTGTCAATGTATGGGCTGCAGTTGCAACTCCCTAAGATGGAAGGATATTCTTGCGGCCATGCGGCGGAGGAACGTCCCCCAGTACCTGCGGACAATCGTCGAGAATTATCTGGATGGACGGCAGATATACTACGACGGTGAAGACTGGAGCGTGAAAGAACTGACAACACGTGGTGCACCACAGGGATCTCGTCTAGGGCCCTTCTTCTGGAACATCGTCTACGATGCCCTTCTTGACATCGAGGTATCAGAAGGGGTACACCTGCTAGGATTTGCAGACGACGCCATAATCGTAGCCGAAGCACTGGAAGAACACGTCTTGGAAGTTAAGCTGGACAAGACCATCTTAACGGTCAGGAACTGGCTGAACCGCAGAGGGCTGGAGATGGCCGTAAATAAGACTGAAGCCGTCCTAGTGACGCCAGGACACCAAGACTTGTCATCGACGGGGTGCGAATACCATGGAGTAGGCAGATGACCTATTTAGGGGTGGAAATCGATAGGTCACTCACATTTGGACCGCATGTACAAAGGGCGACGCAAAAGGCTGCTGTGTTATCCGGACGACTGTCACGCCTTATGCCGAATGTAAGCGGGCCGAAGGCGAGCAAGAGGAAAATCTACGCATCCGTAGTAAATTCGACGCTGCTGTACGCAGCACCAGCGTGGGTCAGCGCTGCGTTAAAGAAGACGCACCGTGGGAAGCTGATCTCAGCGCAGAGACAAGTGGCGCTAAGGGTAACTGCCTCATACCTCACTGTGTCCGCAAGTGCGGTGATGGTGCTGGCCGGTATTCCACCAGTAGATCTGCTCGCGCAAAAAAAGGCCGAAATTTTTGAAGCGGTAGGGGCAGGCAAAGTCTCGGAATCCGAGGCCAAAGAAGAAGCCAGAAGGCGCCTAATGACAAGATGGCAAACCAGGTGGGACCAAGGCGATAACGGATAATGGACACGCAGGCTCATCCCTGACCTAAATAGGTGGATGTGCAGATCGTAAGGTGAGATGACCTTCTCCCTCACGCAGGCTATGACGGGGCATGGTAGCTTCCATTCATACCTGTATCGGTTTAGAAGAGCTGAGACAGCGACATGCCTACACTCCCACGCAGCTGAAGACAACGCCGAGCATGCGCTGTTCCATTGCGCACAATGGAACGAGGAGAGACAAGCTCTCGAAGACGAGTTAGAATTGCCGATCTCTCCAGATAACCTAACGGCACTCATGCTTGAGGAAGAAAGGAATTGGCATGCCATCGCGAAGTTCGTGGACGCCGTAGTGAAGTGCAAGGCAGTGCAACTGAGATGAGCTTACATTAGTAGACCGGAAGAAGGGATAAATAGAGGAAAGAAGTGCAGCTGAACAGCTGACCAGGCCCGACTGTCCTAGAAGTTATGCCGAAAGGTGATTCCTGAGACAGTCAAAGAGTGGCTGAGAGAGAAATGGTTTTAGTGGGTAAGGGGGTGCTCAGTCCCACATAACCTCTACGGAGGGCATCTATAAAAGATTTTACCTTCAACTCTCTGCAAAAAAAACACACCTTTTGATATCACTCTTGAGCTCAACAAATGGCGAGAAATGATAAAAAAAGAATCACATACAATGTATTTCTAAAGAACAAGGTATGTAAAAATAAATTTATTAGCAAAGTTGTATAATCTAAAACAGAAAAATTAGTAGAATTAAAAATAATAATAAGTAATTTAGGTATTTACTCTAATACTACACAAGGATTTGCATATTCTGCGTACAGCTTGAAATTTATCGTTTTCAAGATGTCAATAGCCTGGTCCGTGATAGATGAGTACTATATCTTCTTATCAACATTACAGCAAACTAAAATAAAACTATTAAAAAACAACGTTTTGCACAGTACACAAACAAATATAATGACTGCACTACTCTTTACAACTGTTTCTATATATAATGATAATATACAAGGTGACATAGAAAAAAGTATCATACACAGTGCCACGCGATAGAGGACACTAAAATAAGAAAAAAAGTTCCTATGAACATAAGTCCGCAACGCCTTCGTTTAAAAGATACAGGGTGTTGAAGTTTAATTATTTTTTTTTTTTTTAATATCTTTTTACAATGATGTAATAAGCGGACGAAATTTTGTATACAGGGGCTTTTTATCAGGCAGAATTCAAATATGACCTTAGTTATTTTATTACTGAAGACCAGTGATCATATTACAAGCCCCCCTACGACAAATCCACCTATTTTCAAACCTCCTTTCAAAAAATTTCCTTACCATTCAAGAAAAGTGAGCTTGATGGCAAGCTGCCATCAAGCATAAAGTCCACTCTTGCAACAATGTCCAATGAAACATCTTCTAATAATGTGTTCAGGTTATTCCTTTTCAACAGTGCGACGAGTTCTGGAAACTCCCACTATTAACTTTTTTTTTTAAACAGACATCTTAACCACCCATCTTCATCCAAACGCCTATGCACGTCAATAAATGTTCGAACATTAGGAACCTGTCCTAAAGGATATCATTCTCGATAAAAACGTTGAACTTTGGACAAATTTGATCGAGCTTCTCCGTAACACATACTCATGTCCCTGTATTCTTCAAAAGTATAGTGAACCATTTTGCATGCATCGGATGCATTTTTCTAGTAAACCGGACTTCAATAAGGTATACCTTTCTGAAGCAGAAAAAATGGGAAAAAAGTTAGGACCGATACAAACAAGATGGAAACATGTATGTGGCGCCCTCAGTAATAAAAGAACTAAGGTCATATTTGAATTCTGCAAGATAAAAATCCCCTGTATACAAAACTTCGTCCGCTTATTACATTGTGAAAAGATATTTAAAAAAAAAAACAAAAAAATAATTAAACTTCAACACCCTATATATTTTAAACGAATGCGTTGGGGACCTAAGTTCATACGAACTTTTTTTCTTATTTTAGTATTCTCTATCGCGTGGCACTATGCATGGCACTTTTTTCTATGTCACCCTGTATATAATAATAATCAAAGTTAAAGAAATCGAAGAAATAACCGTAAATAGCAAAATTAGCAATCGAAATGACATATAATCTTTAAATGTGTGAGTTTCAAAATTGGTAAAAACATAAAGAGGTGATGGGGTTCCTAACAGGTTTTAGATGATTGACAGTAAATAAACCACCGGCTTCACTTGTAGTAAAGCATTCGGAATGGTAAGTTAACCTTGAATATAAATGAGCTTGCATTTTTTCATAGAATATAGCAATCAATTGAGGGTAGATATGTAAATCGTTTTTATGTTATGTTATAGGCTATGAATTATCATTTTAATAGTATTCGCGTCTGTTGCGCGAACTTCACTAAAATAGATCCAACAGAAAAATTAAAAAATCATTTTGGTAGGAGGGGAATAGTAGTAAACAACATCATGTTTTGCAAAAATTACAAATTTTCTTACCCAAAGTTTTTTTCACATTGTTGAAATAAATTTAAATAAGTCTAGGCACAAATAAATAACTACTTAAATCCTCAAGGTCCTACTTTGTTTGACTGAAATTTCTAATTCCACCATTTGTTTGATTTCACAGTAAGATAAACAATTACGGAATTTACTTCGAAAAGGACATTGTCTCATATATTTGAAATGCATCTCCTGAAATAACACTACAATAAATTCCAATTTCCAAATGAAATATCTACTTTATTATAACTCAATTATTCAAAAAACGTAAATTACATCATTTTTTAAGCAGACTAAGCGAATGCTCGCATTAATAGGAACAAAAATAAAAAAGATAATAATAGGTAAATGAATTATCTTTACGACGTATTATACAGTACTTCAAATGTTGAAAACAAACATTACACATTTCTTTTATATACAAAAATATTTATTATGTTACGCGTGAGAATGGAGCGGTGAAGTGGAGGACGAGATTGGAAGACATGGAAGGAGGATTCATTACTAATACAATGGAATTATATAGGCGTGTTATATATACATATTTATTTATTAAATACTTTTTAAATTGAGTGGTTAATTGACCTTCGTAACAGTTCTTTTACATTCCTGAATTTACGCTGAGACAGAATTCGAGGAAAAAACTATAATAAAAGTAAGTTGGGTCGGAAAGCTACATTCACCGAGGATCAGGATAAAGCATTAGCTGAACATGTTATCAAGCTGGCCAATGTATTTCACAGAATTTCACCTCTAGAACTTCACCTCTTAGCTTATGATTTTTCTGAGCAGAATAAAATCAAACATGGATCCCGTGTAGGCAAAAAAGTAGCTGGGGAAGACTGGCTAGAACTGTTTTTACGTGAATTTCGCTTAGGAAACCTAGGGTAGAAGCTTTCAATAAGCCTGCGGTGACAAAATAATAATATAAGTTTTCAGAAAATCGTGTTTATAACGTTGACAAAACGGGTATTTCAACCGTTCAAAAGCCTTCAAAGATTTAAGCACCGAAAGGTCAGAAGCAAGTGGGTTCAGTTATTTCATGGGAGAGGGGAAAGAACGTTACAGTAGTTTGTGCAGTTGGTCACTACGTGTCCCCTATGTTCGTTTATCCTAGAGCTCGCTGGGGCAATCTACAAATGTTCGAAAAACGGATTGATCAACGAAATTTTGTTGAACGAATGTCTGCACCACTTCAAAAAATGTGTAAAACCATCATTAGATGATCCTGTTTTACTTATATTGGGCAATCACACGAGTCATACATCTCTAGATGGGTATAATTTTTTTAGAAGTAATGGTATAATAATGATATCACTTCCGCCGCATGCATCACATATGTTGTAGCCACACGATCTGGCGTTTTTCGGACCATTAAAAAATACTTTGAACGAAGAATGTGATTTATATTTACGGATTCATATGCACCAAAAAATCCCGCATTAGGATTTGGCTTCAATTTTTAATAAATCATATATGAGAGCCGCTACTATAGAAAAGGGGGTATCTGGATTCAAAGCAGCGGGAATTTGACCGTTGGATCCGGAAAAATTTACTGATGATGGTTTTATTCAACTTGATGAAACTGAAAATACCGTAGAGATGCCAATTTCTATGGAATAGTCGTTCCAAGATGAAAACGAAAATTCACAGTACAGAATCCCATGTTGTTGGAGCCCGAACATTGAACACCTACAAAGAACAACATTGTAGAGAATATTGCGAAAGATATACGAGCTGAACCTCAACCTGGGCCATCAGATATAAAATGTACCACATCTTCACCAAGGTCTATGATGCAAAAGTTAGCTCCTTTACCCAGCTTCAAAACTAAAGGAATGTCAACGAAATCACGACCTAAACAACATTCGAAGATTTTAACAGCTACTCCACTTAAATCAGAACTGGAAGCTATGGAAGAAAAGAGAAAACAGAAACGGAAAAAAAAGAAGTGAATGTAGTAAAAAAAAGAAACACATTCGCAATATTAAATTTAATGAGGGCGACACTGAACCTGAGGGTGATTCCGAAAGCAAGATTTGTGATGATCATGACTTACACGAATTTTTATCTTACCCCAACCCATGAAGATGACATCTGTTTAGTCTGCGGAGAGTTCGGAAGGAACAACGAGGTCTGGTATCGTTGCAATTCATGCTCCAAGTGGTGACATGTCCCTTGTAGTGAAAAAGAAAAAGGGAAATCTTACCTGTGTGACCACTGTTCCTAACGATTAATTTTGATTTATTTTTCTGTGATTATTGATTATTTTTTAATTACATGTATTTTGTGGACAATAAAGGCTGAGTTAAAATGCATTGGAACACTTTACTTCACTGCGTGCAATTCCCCCAGAGCATGCGCGGTATTACCCACATGCCCAGGTAATGCCGCGCAAGCGATGATTTTTGTTTTTTATTTGTTAATGGATATTACAAAAAAATGACTGATTTTAAATGTTGCAATAGTTCGTTTATTGTATTGACACTCCTTATGGAAAAAATCGGGTAATAAATGAGAAAATTTAATAAGTTACAAGTCATTTTGCTTAAGCGCTCGTTATTCCCCCGGTCTTCCCTGCTCAGTATGTGAAGGTAACCGTAAATGAATATCTTCAATTTCAAAAGCTTAAAACGAGTTAATGAGATACTTTATTGCCGTATAAAGCCAATAACTAATACTTGTGGGTTTTCCAGTTGCCTCTTCAAAAAATAAAAACGAAAATCAGAAAATTCATTTTTTTTCAAATATCTCAAAAACTAAAAGAAATATTCGAGTTCTACAAAGACCATAAATACATCCTCTCAAATGCGTAACTTTTGTTCCATTTGACCGACCTTCCATCTCTTACCGTTTCCGAGATCCCCATAGTGGGCATCCTTATCTTGGACACGGTGTATATACAGGGTCCGGCAACAAGAGCGCCTTCTTCTATATCTTCCGTTTCATATAAGCTAGATTAATAAAATTTGGGATAGGGTTATAGTTTAGTTGTGTGCATATCTTAAAATTATTCACGTGTATACAGGTTGTTTATTTAAAGATGACCAAACTATAATAAAAAAAATTTAAATGGAACACCCTGTATATTATTACTTTTTTGAATTCTACACTTAGTTCCTAACAAATTCGCAATATATTTCCCTATCCCTAAATATAGCCGTTTTGGAGTTATGTCGATTTTTATAAAAAAAATTGAAATTTCAGAGAAATTTCAATTTCTTCAATTTCAAAAAACAAAAGTTATCTGAATTATATCAGAACAAGTACACAGATAGAGCTTTCTTATAATGCAAAGAAAATGTCATAATTACATACAGGGTGTTTACAATTGACTTGCCAATCAGACATTATTCCAACTAGTAAAAGTTTACTTTTTTAAACAGAACACGCTGTATATTATTCCGTTTTTGGTTTCTATATATTAACCCCTATCAATTCGATATACAATTCCCTATCCCTAAATATAGCCGTTTCTGAATTATTTTCAATTTTTCAAAATGTATAAGATTATTGGAACATTTTTTTAAATCCTCGTATAAATAGAAAAAAAAAACAGTGGAAAACAATTGTATTCCAAATTAAAAAACGCAACAGAAACTAATACACTATAATTATTAAAATTATTTCTAAAAATACAAAACTAATAAAATAAAAAAAAATAATTTAACGCTAATCATTAGCGATAATGATTTATAATTGTTCAAACTGTTGTCCGTTTTCTCGGATGCAGACGAGAAGTCGATGTTTAAAAGATTGTTCAACTCTACGCAACAACTCAGGAGTAATGCTATGAAAAGCCTATGTTATACGATTACGCATATCTGCGGCAGTGGTTGGTGGTTCCCTATAGACAATACCTTTTATGTATCCCCATAAAAAGAAATCTATTCTTGTCAGATCAGGGGACCTAGCTGGCCACCTCATAGGTCCATTTCGCCCAATCCATTTATTTTGAAAGACTATTGAGATAATCTGCAGAGTAGTGAGCAGGAGCGCCATCATGTTGATACAACATTGTAGCTCTAATATCAAGAGTAATATTTTCTAATAAGCCCGGTAAATCGTTACGCAAAAAGTTAAGGTACTTCTCGCCATTCAAGTGTCCATCAAAAAAAAATGGACCGATGACATAATCCCCAACGATGGCACCCCAGACACTTAAAGACCACTTATGTTGATTATCAACTTGTCTTAATAGATGTGGATTTTCTGAGGAATGATAATGAAAATTATGTGTATTAACAAATCCATTCTTATGAAATGTTGATTCGTCTGTCCATCAAATATTATAAAAAAAAATTAGGGTTTTGAGTAATTTTTTCTCTGGCCCAGTTACAAAATCTTACTCGATGATCTGCATCGCTCAATTCTTGGTGTAACTGAATATGATAGGGATGTAAGCGATTTTTTTTTAAAAGACGGCCTACTGATCTCTCACTTATACCAACTATTTGACTTATGTACTTTTGGCTTCTGTGATGATCCTCTTCGATGGCCAGAAGAACCCTCAATACACTATCTTCATTTGTAGAAGGTTTAACACGTTCATGTTTGGAGTAATTGGCACATGAAGTTGTAATGAATGGGTAAAAATGACAAAACGTGTTATACGTCATTAAATTCGTTTTAAAATACTGCATTTAGTAGTTTTATGAAAGTGGTATGCTTCCATTTCATTTTTTGAGCTACGGCAAAAATAAAGTTTAGAACGTTCTAGTAAAAAAGTTAACAAAGATAGAAGTGAGTTTGCATTTTTCTGGAAGTGAGTTAAGTATGTAGAATGATTTTAAGATGGTCATGGCACTCTGGATGAGAAAATAAAATTCAATTTTAAAATTACATTTGGAAAAAAATCGATTTAAATATTATGCAATCGGCCGTAAAATGACCTCCAGAATCCGAAAAACTAAAAATATACAGGGGTTGTCATTTAAAAATCAAAAGTTAAGGTCATCTCCGGTAAAACCGGAAGTCGGAAATGCTTGTAATTCCTAAAAATGACGTTTGGTTAGAGTAACAACCCTGCCAAGTTTCATTTAAATCGATAGATAAATAAAAAAATGGCAGCCGGAAAGTGATCTCGTGGGCACCCGTATATATATATATATATATATATATATATATATATATATATATATATATATATTGCGGTGATATAGTCTGAGAATTTTGGCACTCATTCATCACCAGTGGCGTCTTCCATAAAATGGAAAACAAAACAATCTCCGACTTCTTCTGGAGGAAGAAAAAGTAGACCAAATAAATGATATAGCAACTTGCCACTAATCCAAATTGTTGAATTTTTCGAAACCAAGCCTGAGAAATATGGAATCTACATCTAATTATTTGCGCTTCAGGAAATACTTCTGTTATAGCGTTATGAATACTAACTTCAAAATCACATACAAATTGTTTTGATTTCCATGAATATCCAAATATGTTAGATTTTTCATTAATAGACGAGAACAGTTTCCGATAGGTATTTTTCAGTTCATTGTTCAGTAAACAAAATGCCACAGGAATGTATACATATTTAAAAAACAGTTGCACAAAATACTTGGTACAATAATCAAATGTACCATCGACGCAAAAATTGTCACATTTACACATAAGTTCAATGTTGCCTTTGCAGGAAAACACTATAGTGTTGTTTATCTTGTCATTAATGATTAAAAAATTCTCATTATAAACAGTCTTAAGGTGGAACTGCATCGATTCTACATAATCATGCACTGCTTGGGTGTTACGTGGCAACTTTGGAAATCTTCTTCGTTAACTTTGGCCAATGTTGTTTCTTAGGTAAGTGATGTCCCTTACACTGATAGTATCCAAAACATTAGTCGGCGTCTACAAAAAGGCCTGAATCTGTTCAGATGGTGGTTCTTCACTACAGACTCCTTCTTCTCGTTTTCGTCTTAAACTGTTGTTAACTGTTTGTCTTGGCTTCCGCACTTCTTCGAAAAAATATTACTTACACAATACCTTAAAGTGTATAATTTGGCTTTATACTTCTTTTTAACACAATTCCAACACGTTTCACCACTACTTTTCAACTCTTTATAGTTTTCTAATATTAGAAGAGGGTTACCACGCTGCCCAATTATTTCTTTTAAACCCATCATTGACAACTATCAACATTTTGAAGCGACCCTTTGCTTTATAGAGTTACCCCTCTCCCCTTTAGATACAAATGGAAGATAAGTAATTAAGAAGTTTAGGTAAAATGGGAAATACAGAATTTCTAGAAACATTATTGAAAATACCTAGTGTACTTTTAACATGGAGCTAGCAGATAAGCATATATCACGTTAATTACATTTTTCCGCCGCACGGGAGTTCATGTCTGCGATAAGCGCCCCCCTATGGTATAAATTTCTCTATGGACGGGAGATCGTGCCAAGGATTAAAGTTAGACGGGAGATCGTGTGCACCGTAAATCTTTTCAGCAAACTTTCACTTTGTAAGTTTCAACAGTTAATCAACTGAAAAGTATATGTTTATTTCCAGATTAAATTTTTCACATGCCGACACGAGTAAGATTGCTACAAATACTTGTAACTTACATTGCTTAGTGGGATGCGTGTATGGGTACGTTCGTGTGAAGGTGTGTGCGTGTATCCGCTTGTGTGTGTGTGTGTGTGTGTGTGTGTGTGAGTGTGTGTGTGTGTGTGTGTGTGTGTGTGTGTCTATTCATGCGCGCGCGTTTTCGTGTTCGTCCGTGGAAATGCTAATCCGTAGAGTGCGAGTGCAAGTGTGAAGGCGAGTACAAGTGGCAGTGCGACTAATAGCGCGCGCGTATGTGTGTGTCCATGCGTGAGTGAGTGTGTGCATGGGTGTATGTGTGTGGGTAGGTGCGTACATGCGTGAGTGAATGCTGCGTGCTTACGTGTTTATGTGTGTGTGTGTGTGTGTGTATGTGTTGTGTATGTGTGTCTGCGTATGCGTATGCGTATGCGTGTGCGTGTGCATGTGCATGTGCGTGTTCGTGCGCGTGCGTGCGCGCGCTTGTGCGCGCGAACGAGCGTGCATGCGTACGTGCTTGCGGATGTGTGTGTATGTGTGCGTGTGCGTGTGTGTGTGTGTGTGCGAGAGAGAGAGAGAAAGAGAGAGAAAGAGTTTGTAGAAGTAGATAATGGAAAATTAATATCTCATAAAATGTGTCACTAATGGCTAAAGTTAGTTCTAAATTAGCATATTTCGCTGCATGTTAAAATGCCCCTTTATAATCTTGCATTTTTAATATGCACTTTGTAAAATTCAATAGCGTGTCTGAAAGGTCTTTCTGAACCCACATTTTTTTCATTGGTTGTATGTAAACCATGGGAACTCTTTGTTGATGTGAACGTAAAACTCATAATGCTTTTTACTTCCCCTTGTAATTTGAATGCTTAATAAGATAAACAAAATTTAGGACTTAAAAATCATTATTAATTTTATTAAAGACATAAACAAAAAGTTTACCTCGAGTAGGATTTGAACTTACGACCTGTACTTTGCTAGAGTACCGCGCTAACCAACCACGTTGAGATATGTGCCCCAATCTATGTAAATTTGGTCTTTATGTATGTAGAACTGATACAAATTTTAAATATAATAAAATAGATAAATATAATATTTACTATTAAGTTTATCCGTTCATAATAAAAACGTATAATAATTTAAATTTTAGTAATGGTTTTCAATTTTCAAGGTAGGCTCAAGTACCGATCGGATATTTTTTTTAACCAATGATGAATTATTATAACCAGTTGCTGGTATTTGAGATATATTGAGCTTTCTCGTTTCTTGCGTTCCCTATCACCATCTTAGCTTTTTTTAACTGCTTGTAAAACAGTAGAAGAAACCATATTTATCTAGGAACGTTACGCAACTGTGAACCTCGAATAGGATTTGAACCTACGACCTTTGCTAGAGTACCACGCTAACCAACTATGTGATAGTTTTCAATTTTCAAAGTAGGTATGTAAGGTCCTTTCTCACAATTTTTATATTTGCCGCGGCTAAACTGCAATCGGTCTTTAGATTAGAAACTAAAGAGGGGGGTGGGTTCGTCGGAATATTTAAACTTTAGTTCTACACTGTCCACATAAAATAATCACAGTAAAACGGTTTAAAAATATGTTATCCTATTATTTACAAATATAACGTATTGACACTTAACCTAGACTAATAACATTATGAACTACTAACATAAACATAAACTTGAGAAATAATGAGAAAACAATTTGGATTTAATACTTAGACAGCGGCGTCGGGGCATCCACTAGGTCTGGACGGAGAATTGGGATGTCCTACTTCTTTCCACTCACTCGAGGCGATGGCTTATTGTTCTCGAAGTCGTTTCTGTAAACAAATATTAATACTCCCTAGTTACACTAAATGAGGAACGTAATATTTAAATGATTAATAACGTTGCGTTTAATTAATTATTTATGCTGGATACGGCCCTGTCTACAAAAGAAAAGACTGTATAAACAAACTACTGGTTATTTAAAACGAAGGTTGCACATATCTAGGTCACTAGTGAAAATCAATATCCCGAGTTCACGGTTGTACGCAGGACGAGAGTTCACCGGTCTAATTGCTTGCTGCTCTTTATCTTCAGTAATTTCTGGAAGACAGACAGGCGCGTATGCTTCGTGAAGCAATTTACCTTCGCAATCTATTACGTTCGATACTATGAATACCTTCCGAGGTTTTCTCTCGCATTAAATTTAGACTGGGCGGATTATACAAGTTTGGTTGTATAATTAATATATTTGCGCGTTATCTACTGGGATGTAATTTTATGGCGATGATTTATTTTAAGCAAATGAACGAAATCTCACGTAGATACAAACGAACGTTACCTAATGGTATACACCAAAACGCGTATTTATTAAAGGCGGTTTTATACTTGCGGAATAAGCTGGTGGAAAACAATTAATTGATTGTTTTCTTGAAATTCAATTACTAAGCGCGTGGTTATCGGTGTACGGTTTTCCTTCTCTACAGGTCTTTGACGGATACTCTACGTTTAATTTGTTTGTGATTATAGGTCCTTGGATCTTCGCCAGCGAGGTGGTGAATGCAGGTGTTTATAATGTAAGTGAGAGTAAATGATAAGAGCTGCAGGGCTATACAGTCCTACCTAGCTCCCGTCGTCAGGTATATGGTAGCGTGGTGTATGTTTTTAACTCCCGACTACTTCGTGGCTTTGCCCGTGGCGGTCTGGGGGTTTGTGTGTGTTGGTGTTTGAACTCCCGACTACTTCGTGGCTTTGCCCGTGGCGGCCTGGGGGTTTTAGTGTATGCTGGTGTTTATATTCTGAATTACTCTACAGACTTACGTGTCGTTAATGACAAAGATCGAGGATAGCTATTTATTTACAAAAAGGTTCGCGGTGCGCGGTCGCAAATACAGAGGGCTAAACTAGCGGTGGCTATCACTAGGTCTGCGGCGATTTACTTTCAAACAATCGTCACGTGCAGGTTTTCTGGAACCGGAGTTAGCCTAACGGACTAACTACTACAGGAGCTGGTAAAACCAACTAAACAATTCTCGGCGGCGGGATGCGTTCACGAGGCGCGACGAAACTCTTCTACTGCTGCTACTGGTCTGGTCGGCTACGGCTACTCGTAATAATAATAATATTATTAATTAATTAATAATCCAAAAGGTGCGCGACGCGGTTTTTATAGGGGACTCTCGGTAGGCGGTGGTGGCTTCCGTTTGGGGGAATCCTATTTGTAATTGGCGGAGATTACTCTGACGTATAAAACATTCGATGTTTTATGAAATCTACGGTGGAGGAAACAAACTAATTTTTGGTTGTGCAATCACACGAAATAATAAGAAATATTAAGTTAGGTACTGAGTAATATGGAATACTAAGAAATATTAGATCAAGTCTTGCAGGTGTTTGAATACTAAGAAATCTTACATCATTTCTTTTACGAGGGCTGATTGTTAAATAATTAATGAATTTTGTAGTAATGACTTGCGGTTCGTTACAGGTCGGATATTTTTACTTAACCAATGATGAATTATACCAGCTGCTGGTATTTAAGATAAATTAAGTTTTCTCGTTTCTTGAATTTTCTACAACCATCTTAGCTTTTATTAACTGCTTGTAAAACAGAACAGTAGAAGAAACCATATTTATCTCGGAACGTTACGCAACTGTGAACAAAACTTCTGTTAACAACTTAAAAAACTTTAACCATATTATTGAGCAATAATACGGAAAAAAACATGGTCTATCTTTATATAATTACAAGTTTTTGTTATGAACGAATAAGTTCAAAAGTAAATATGTAATTAAAAATTATTATTATTCAAATCCTACTCGAGGTAAACTTTTTATTTATGCTTTTAATAAAATAATAATAATTTTTAATTATTACCTTTATATTAAATTATATATGATTAACGTAGTACAATTGTTGCGATTCTCAAAACCGAATAGAGGCCTTTTCCTTTTTATTACATTTGAAAGCAAGTTGATGTACTGTTAGCTATGCCACGTACAGCACTTTACGTACCGTTTATTTAGAAAATTTGTTTGTGTAAGTTTTGCTAAGCATTAGCAATTGGAAAGTAAATGATCAAGGTTATGTAGTGCTATTTTATTCTACCTACTGTGGAGTCCAACTTATTTGGTTATTTATATATTTAACTATATCTAGGGTAGCGTGTAATGTTTTGATACCAAATAAATTTTTAATAAATTATATGTGAATCTAATTAAATAGGACAAAATTCCAATATTGCAAACATATACCAAACAGTATAAAAATTGATATCTATGATCAAAAAGATTATACCTTTTTCAAATTTTTTAAGCTAAATTCCTCAAATAAAAAAAATGCAGAAGAAACGTCTTTCATAAAGTGTTTTATTGCACTCGTGCATTAGACTTGGCTCGTGCGAAAAAACGCATCTCATAAAGTTAATGCCTTAAAATACTATTATCTACGCTTTTATATAATTACATTGCACAGTTTAAATGTTAACTTTGACCAATACGACAATCTTAACAATTCTAAATACTTAATTATTTACGTGCTAACAAAAACTGAAGTGGAATATTAAACAAGACCTTAAATGGAAATTAATTCGATGTAATAATGTGTCTTCATTGCCTTGTATAATAAATTATTATTCTTACGCATTTTTAAAGATATTTTAAAAGGCTACCTTATGTGTCAAGTTTTGTTTTAAATTTAAGATTAACACAATTCTACCCAATTACCAAAACTTTGAAATATACATTTAAGCCAAAAATGCATCCACTAAACATAGACTAAGTTTATAAGCAGCTTGACAATGCTCTTCTTCTCCCGATATTTCGTCCATACATTTTGTAATTATACCACCATGCGATCCAGGAAGTTCAGAAATCCACTGTCTTTTTATTTCTTCATTCGGACTTCCATCTGCATTGTAGAAATTACATTTCTCAAATACACACCGTATAAAACATTTCAGCTTCAAATTGTTTGGAGTACCTCCATTATGAAGCCATCTATTTACCAACTTTTCATCCACATTTGTGACATTTTTACATTCGTCTAGGTAAGGATCGACTTTTTTTCCAAAAATGTCTGCTGTACCTCGAGGTATCGCCTTAAACAAATTGAAAGTATATCTACTAACAAAGTTTTAGTAAAATTACCCGATAGCAAACGGTGACTGTAAGCAGTGATAGAAGGACAGTTACGATTTTCATGTTGTTAATTTGTAAATTAAGTATGGACTAAGGAAGGAAAGTGCACAATCACCGTATTTATTGGCTTCCTTTACGTGGGAAATAAAGTTGTAATTGAAATAATATTGAAATATATGCTAAATGGATGAATTAAATAGCAAAATAGTGTAATGCGTAGGAGCGTGTAAGTAATACATTACATAATAATAAATAATAAATTACACTATATTCAACTTATTAAAACTACCAACGCACACACAGTAAAAAATTGCCTCGATAGGAACTCGAATCCACGACCACTACTTATCTAGGGTAGGGCTCTTAAGCATCTGAGCTATCGAAGGAACTGGTTCCACTCAATTCAACCCTAAACTGTATACAACTTAGGTGATTAGTGGGTTTTTTTCTCTAGACACGATAGAGGTTTAGGATAAGTCAATGCTCAAAATAGCCTCCAAAACAAAATGGTCGACAAAACAAATTTCCAACAAAGGGGACGAAGACCGTGTGTGTGTGTGCGTACGTGCGCGCGTAATTGTGTGCATGCGTGCGTACGTGCGTGCGTGGGTGCGTGAGTAATCTGTCTTCCTAATCATTAACATAAAGGAATTATTCTCTGGATTTCCGCAGTTATGTAACCAACAATAACAAGCGTTCGTTATTTAGATACTTCTATCGTGTCTGGGAAAAAAAATCACCTAATTGCGTAAAAGTAAACACACCGACCTTCATTTCACGTGTTGATAAAACAATAACAAATCGCAATAGCTTTAGATTTTGTTTTGTCTATTAATAGGACATTGCGTAACATTCCAAGTAGGGTAGGGAGGGGGAATAGCGCTCACTGGGTAATAGTGCTCACCTCCGTAACTCTGTCAAAATAGAACGTAGCAACACGTCACGTCACGTGAAGTATGAGGGAAGGTGGCCTCTAACAGACAGCGATGCAAACGGACAGTCAGCTCACCTCATTGGACCGTGAAGTGCGTTTCTTCGTTTGCAGCACCGCTGATCTAATTTTTGGTTAGGTGTTTTTTGTCGGTAAGTCCAAAACTTTAATGCTTATTTAATTATTAATTTTCTGTTCTGACAATAAAACTATTCTATTTTGTGATAATGCAATCAATTTTCAACAATTGTGTATGATTTTTTTTAAATTTCAAATTAATTACAAAACCAACATTTGGGGTTATACCACTCATCTGAGCGCCACTACCCCCTTAGTGACGTATTTTTTTATTGTTGTAGATATGCCAAGAATCGTCAAAGGACCACCGCTAAAGCGGCTTGGGCCGAAGAAAACCTTCAATCTGCTAAAACTGCGACTGAAAGAGGTTTGTCCAAAAGAAAAGCCGCAAAACAATATAACATACCATTTACTACTTTGAGAGATCGACTAAAAAATGAAAACATGGGCAACCCAAGACTAGGTCGCAAGCCCGTTTTCACCCAACAGCAAGAAACTGAAATTGTTGAACAAGTTAAGTTGCTGGGTTCGCTATACTATGGACTCAATGTCGCAGATTTGCGTAAACTTGTTTATAAATATGCTGAGCTCAACAATATCAAAAACAATTTGGACCAAAGCAGCAAAACAGCTGGATTGGATTGGGCACACGCCTTTATGAGAGGAAATCCTTCAGTTTCTATACGCAAAGCTGAAGCGGCAAGCATAAATAGAATTTCTGCTTTCAACAAAGGAGAAATAACACATTTCTATGACAAACTTGGCGACTTAATAAAAAAACATAAGTTTATTCCCAACAACATTTACAATGCGGACGAAACTGGTATCACCACGGTGACAGACCCATGAAAAGTGCTCGCCGAAAAAGGACAAAGAAGAGTCGGATCTGTTACAAGCGGCGAACGAGGAAGCAACATAACAGTTATGTGTGCGATGAGTGCAGCTGGAAACTTTATACCGCCCATGTTTATTTTTGCTAGACAGAGAATGACGCCTTTATTAGAAAAAGATGGACCAGCTGGTGCATTATACACCAACTCTAAAAATGGCTGGATAAACGAAGACTTATTTGTCACTTGGCTCAAACATTTCGCAGCATTTGCTAAGCCTACCAAATAATCACCTGTGTTGTTAATTTTGGACAATCACAGCAGTCACATTTCCCTTCAAGTTTTTAATTTTTCCAAGGAAAACCACATCACAATGCTTTCCATCCCACCTCACAGTTCTCACAGAACACAGCCGCTGGATGTATCTTTTTATGGACCGCTGAAAGCTGCTTATAGGCATGAATGCAACAGGCACATGAAGACATATTTAATGTCTAAAATAACTCCATATGATGTTGCAGGTCTTTTCAATAACGCATACGTACAAATTGCGAATATAAGTAAAGCAGAATCAGGATTTCGAGCCACGGGAATTTACCCATTAAACTCAAATGTTTTCAATGATCAAGATTTTCTGGACGCGTCGCTGATGACACAAGAATCGGAACGATCGCTGAAAACCAAGACCCAAATGTCCAGAATTCTGAAGATGCGCAGTCTGATGATATGGCTATAATTTCAGGACATACATCTCCATTGGCAGGTTCATCAAATAAGGATCAATGTTCTGAATCTGTTTTGGCAGTTGTTTGTAAGCAAGAACTTGTTGATGAGCAAAGAAGTCCGGTATCCTTTGGTGCTATAGCAACGACACCAACTATTGCACCATCTTCTAAGCAAGGTCAAAGAAAGCGAAAACAACATGCTACCATATTAACTGTAACTCCTATGAAAATTATTTTCGAGGATAAAGAAAAGAAAAAAAATAGCGAAACTCAATAAGACTCCAAAAGATGATAAATCAAGACCAAAAAAAGTTGTAAAAGAAAAGAAGAACAAACATATGAAACAAAAATCTTACAAAAGAAAAATTTTTCAAGAAAGTTCTTCAGAGAGTGAAGATGAAGAGCACCTTTGCGGCGAAGACAGTGATGACGAAATTAATGTGGATGATGAAAATTATAACAAATGTATTATTTGCGAAGAATTTGGAAAAAATAACGAATTGTGGTATCGCTGCACCATCTGCGGACTGTGGGCTCATGCTATATGTTCAGGGTGGGATTCGCCAAATGGATTCATCTGTGATTTATGTGCCCAAAAATAAAATATTAGATACTATTTCTAATTTGTCTTACCTCTAATAATAATTATACTTGTTATATTCCAAAAACATGTTTGAGCGTCATTACCCAGTACCCTGAGCGGCATTATGTAAGGTCCTTTCTTACAAGTTTTATATTTGCCGCGGCTAAACTGCAATCGGTCTTTAGATTAGAAACTAAAGAAGGGGGTGGGTTCGTCGGAAGATTTAAGCTTTAGCTCTACACTGTCCACATAAAATAATTATAGTAAAACGGTTTAATAGTATATTATTCTATTATATACAATTCTAACGTATTCACACTTAAACTAGGCTAATAACATTATGAACAACCACCATAAACATTAAATTGAGTAAAAATGAGAAAAACCATTGAAATGTTAATACTTAGACAGCGGCGTCGGGGCATCCACTAGGTTGGTACGGAGAGTTAGAATATCCTATTCCACTCACTTGGGAAGGCGGCTTAGTGTTGTCGAAGCCGTTTCTGTAAACAAATATTAATAACCCCTAGTTACACTCAATGAGGAACGTAATGTTTAAATGATTAATAACTTTACGTTTCATTAATTAATTATGCTGGATACGGCCCTGTCTACAAAAGAGAAGAATAAATAAACAAACTACTGTTTAT
This sequence comes from Vesta saturnalis, assembly GCA_036346205.1. NCBI lineage: Eukaryota > Metazoa > Arthropoda > Insecta > Coleoptera > Lampyridae > Vesta > Vesta saturnalis. Next base: position 2,862,623 of record JARFJB010001954.1, read on the forward strand.
TTTAAAACGGGGGTTGCACGGATCTAGGTCACTAGTGAAAATCGATATCCCGAGTTCACGTTCGTACGCATGACCATCGTTCACCGACCTTCTTGCTTGCTGCTTTAACTTTAGTAATTACTGGAAGACGGATAGGGGCGTATGCTTCGTGAGAAAATTTACCTTCGCCATCTATTATGTTCGATAATATTAATATTTTCAGAGATTTACTTTCGCATTGAAATTAGGCTGGACGGATTATACATGTTGGGTTGTATAATTAATATAGTTGCGCGTTATCTTCTGGGATGTAATTTTATGGTGGTAATTTCTTTTTATGTCAAGGAATGAAATCTCACGTAGAGGTAAACGTAATTTGCCTAAGTGTATAATGCACAAAACGCGTATTTATTGAAGGCGTTTTTATACTTGCGTAATAAGCTGGTGGAAAACAATTACTTGAGCGAGTGGTTATCGAGGTACGTTATTCTACAGGTCTTTGACGGATACTCTACGTTTAATTCGTTTGTGATTACGGGCACTTCGGTCTTCGCCAGCGAGCTGGTGATTTTTTAGTTTTTGCAAGTGTTGGGAATGTAAGTAAGAGTAAATGAGAGCTGCAGGGCTGTACAGTCCTACCTAGCTCCCGTCGTCAGGTGTATGGTAGAGTGTAGTGATCCAGGTAACTTCGGGCTGACCCGTCGAAACACCTTTTGTGTGTGTATGCTGTGTGGATGTGACTGCTTCGGGACTTGGCCCGTCGCCGCTTGAGGGTTTTGTGTGTGTTATGCGTGTACACCCGACTGCTTCGAGACTTGGCCCGTCGCCGCCTGAGGGTTTTGTGTGTGTTATGAATTACTCTACAGACTTACGTGTCGTCAGTCACAAAGATCGAGGATAGCTATTTATTTACAAAAGGTTCGCGATGCGCGTTTGCAAATACAGGGAGCTAAACTCGCGGCGGCTATCACTAGGTCTGCGGCGATTTACTTTAAAACAACCGTCACGTGCACGTTTTCTGGAACAGGAGTTAGTCTAACGGACTAACTAATACAGGAGTTGGTATAACCAACTAAATAATTCTAGGCGGCGGGATGCGTTCACGAGGCGCGATGAATTTCTTCGCTATGATCGAAGAAACTAACTAACTCCAGAAGGTGCGCGGCCCGGTTTTTATAGGGGTCTCTCGGTAGGCGGTGGTGGCTTCCGTTTGGGGGAATCCTATCGGTAATTGGCAGAGATTACTCTGACGTATAAAACATTCGATGTTTTATAAAATCTACGTTGGAGGGGAAACAAATTAATTTTTGGTTGTGCAATCAGACGAAATACTAAGAAATATTACAGGAGATACTAAGTAATATTAAATACTAGGAAATCTTCCATCATTTCTTTTACGAGGGATGATTGCTAAATAATTAATTAAAAAAATTTTGTAGTAAGGAATTGCGGTTCGTTACAATTACCCAAAGCCAGGGGCAATACCGCTCAAACATGTTTTTTTATAATGTTTTTCTACTACTAGTAGGTTAAAGATATCTGCTTTAGTTGCTACATTGTTGATTACTTAATAATTAGAGACTTTGTTACTTTTTGTTTTCCATAAGTGAACGCCATTCCCCCTCCCTACCCTACCCTCCACCTTTTATATATAGACCTTATTTAGTTAATCATTACCAGTCGCTCTAACCGTTAATAGGGACTCCTGTGTTTAGTGTCTCAGAGCTTTATGGAAGAAAAATTAAACCGTCCAACGATAGATTTGGCCAATGGTTCTTATTGTGGAATTTACAAAACAACAATCTTATTTCGGCCATTGGTCGTATTAATTAAGTGGATGGAGAGTCGCTGTTGCAAGACAACGCTTTAGGATCGCTTATACCCATTATTGCCTGGTTTTGCGATTACATAATGATTGTTAAAATGTGTGCTATGGACCAAACAAAAATCCTCTTGTAAAGTAAGACGTCTGTGGCTCGTTTAGTAGTTACAGATTATTGCAAAAGATGGTTTACAAAGTGTTACTAAAAAATATCCCAGTCAGTTTGTGTGCCTTACAAAATAGGGATCTAGGAAAGTTTACCGAAAACAGTTTATCGAAAACAGTTTATCGAAAACAGTTTACCGAAAGACAATTAACCGAAAGGTAAATTTACCGAAACAACAATTGGTCGAATTACAAACCAGTACAAAACAGTTTACCGAAAGGAATATTAACCGAAAATGTATCATAATGCTATGAGGTACGTGCAGGTTATGTATCTAATGACATACTATTATATAAACGAAGTTTTCCTTCACACTTTACCAAGGCTTAGGACTTGCAGCTCAAATTGCTGGCGTGTTTAAAAAGTCGGAAATTAATTCCTTTGTCATTTTTTTTATTTACTTGTGTTTTGACTTTTTTTTGTTTTTCTTTTTTTATGCTACCATTATATACTAAGTCGGAGACGAATTCCTTTGTAATTTTTATTATATTTTCTTGTGTTTTATTTTTTTGTTTTTCTTTCTTTATGCTACCACTATGTACAAAAGTTTTAATCTTAATTTGGATCTAATAACTTAAATTATGGGCTACACCACGTAAATATTAGAATGAAAAACTGTACGACGCTGATAAGCTGATGTTTTTAAAGGGAATCGCTTCCAATTTAAATTAATAATAATAATGGTTTTTTAAGTACGCACGTATTATTTCAACGCAATCAAAAGTATTCTTAAAGCTCCTTCTTTGCATATTATGTCATTTTATTTAAAGCAGCGTCGGAATTTTTTCGGCGGGAAATGACCGTGAACCATAATTTTCGGTTAACTTCTCTTTCGGTAAACTGTATTTCGGCAAAAATGTTTTTCGGTAAATTGTAATTCGGCCAATTGTCGTTTCGGTAAATGGACCTTTCGGTTAATTGTCTTTCGGTAAACTGTTTTCGGTAAACTGCTTTCGGTCAACTGTTTTCGGTAAACTTTCCGGGAACGACAAAATAGAGCTTGCAGATATTAAATTGGAAACACTTTTACAAGAATTTCCTAAACGCACTAAACCAACTAAACAAGAAAGACTGCTATCTTCTGGATTTGGATATTACCTAGAATTTTGCGGGAATTTGTAACAAGCTAGAAATGGGCCACTATTTACTTAACAATTTTAATCCCTGTTTCCAACGAGAGCGCAAGAAACATTTTAATGTAATTGTAGATAACGATAATAAGGTTGGCATAGATTGCCTAACTTGGTTAACTTCTAATGTTAGAGTAAAAACTTACAATAAATTTATCTCCCCGTTCTTCTCCTTGTACATACCGTCAGAGTTAGGTCATGTCTCTGCTCGGACGGGGGGCTTGGCTTCACCGCCTGGCCCGCAGAGGAGTAAACCTCTGAAAAAAATCCGTGAATCCAAGGTGTTATACGTACCGTGCGGATGGATGAATGGCTCCACGTTACGAAGTCTTGAACGGTTGTCCTGAAAGCACCTGGCGACCCTTTCTTGTATATAGCCTTAGTGTGGTAAGGGCGCACTGCCGCACTCGACATTTAGTTCGTCCCGACTCGTGGGATCAAGATGAATATTGATCTAATGGAAAACTCAAGGGTACCCGGCCCCTTAAAACCGGGTGAAGGTAAGGGTCCTTCTAAATACCCCTTAACGAACCAGGAAAAGGCGGTAACACCCCGGTTCCTGGTCGTTAAGAAAGTCGACGGCGACTTTAGTAGAGACAGTCCGTTTCTTATCCAGAGACAGTTGTACGGTTTAATTGGAGAGACGAAAAGCATTCGTAAAGTTAGGGATGGGTTGTTAATTGAAACCGTTAGTTCAGCTCAAGCAAATAAACTCTTACGAGCAGAAAGACTGGGAGAATTGGGAATTGAGGTTACCCCTCATAATACACTAAACTCCTGTAGAGGAGTAATAAATTGGAAAGACCTCTTAGTTTGCACGACAGACGAAATATGTGAAGAACTCAAAAGTCAAGGTGTTACGGAAGTGCGGAGGATAAAGAAAAGGGTTAACGGAGAACTGCAGGACACTCCTAACCATGTACTTACCTTTAACTCTCCAAAGCTGCCTAATAAAATTAAAGCAGGTTACCTGTCAGTAACTGTACGCGCCTACATTCCGGCGCCGATGAGATGTTTTCGGTGTCAAAAGTTCGGCCATACGGCACAACGATGCGAGAACATGCATGTGTGTGTTTGCGGAAAGGAATTGCACGAAGGGAAACCCTGCGCAGAACCACTGCAGTGTGTTAATTGCAAAGGCCAACATTTGGCTATATCCAGACAGTGTCCAATATATAAACAAGAAACCGCTGTACAAGAAGAGAATCTTTCTTACCCTGAAGCCAGGAGGAAAGTAATCTTACTTAACCCGCAGCAGGGCATTTGCTACTCAAAGATGGTGGAGAAGAAACAACAACTTGATACCACCCAATTAGTAAAAGAGCTGGTACCTACCTTACTTACCATGCTAAAAGAAGTATTTATAACCAAGGAACCACATGCACCGCGATTCCAACCGCCGGCAACGAGATCGCGTGTGAATTCATTATCGAGTCAAGGTCCTGCACTTTCAGACGTAGGATCGGAAAAAGGAAAAGAATAGAGCGAGTAGGATCTAGCTATTCGACGGAAGACGAGCTCACCGGTAGCTCGGAAGTCTCCGTCAAAACGTTGAAGAAGAAAAAAGGGTGGCCTAAAGGAAAACCCCGAAAGGGATCGACCTGATAGGGAATAATTTCTGTGATAATATCTGTGATATTTGTGTTTGCCGTCCAGAGTATTTATATATTATATTTATTTAGAGTTCTATTTATATATCTATTTGTTATTTATATGTGTATGTCCAGAGTACTCATTTACTTACCTATTATTTTACTCGTTAGTTCGTCGTATTTATACACGTTTTCAGTCTTTACGTATTCTTATTAATTTATTTAACTTAAAATGGAGGGAAATAATGAATACATAATACAATGGAACTGCAATGGTTTAATACGGCGATATTGCTCTTTGAAATTGATGATAAGGGATTACAACCCGTATCTTATGTGTTTACAGGAAACCTCGAAGTCTGTACGCATTGAAGGGTTACAGAATACTAAGGAAAGACGTGGAAGCAGACCGAGCTAGCGGGGGAGTAGCGATTCTTCTCAGAAGTGATGTAGGTGCTTTGGAAATCCCTATTTTTACAAACCTGCAAGCAATAGCAGTAAGATTAACAGCACCCGTTAACCTCACTATCTGTAACATACTTACCCAAGGCTGACTGGAGATCGCAAGACCTGGAAGGGCTGTTAAGGCAGCTACCACGACCGTTCCTTGTAGTTGGGGATCTCAACGCTCATAACCCACTATGGGGTTCTGCCACCGTGAACGCGACAGGTCATCGCGTAGAAAGAGTTGTCGAGGATAACAACCTAGTTGTGCTTAACAACGGCACTCCAACATTTATGAACTCGAAGGCTAACAACTTCTCAGCGATAGATCTCTCTCTGTCCACGCCGGACGTAGCCCACAAGATCGAGTGGACCACATTAGACCATCCTTATGGTAGCGATCATATCCCTATAGCCATGTCTTTTGGACTCCGACACACTCCTAGCGCTACCCCCAGAAGAATTACGGAACTATGTGAGACTGTCGATGAAGCAGTAGCGGCTTTAAGAACCGCAATCATCCATGCTGCCGAAAACAGCATTCCTATAGCAGGGGGAACAGTTCGACGAACGCCAGTTCCATGGTGGAACGATCGAGTAAGGCAGGCTATAAGGGAAAAGAAACGCCTTTTTAACTCATTCAAGAGGCACCCGACGTTGCAAAATATGATCGCCTTTAAGAGAGCTAGAGCGCAAGCACGCCGAACGATGTTGGAGAGCAAACGTACGTCATGGAATGAGTACGTATCGTCGATTAACCGATTAACACCGACAGCCGAGGTATGGCGTAAGATCAAGGCGGTGGCAGGTACGAAGAGAAACCTAACTTCCATTAAATTAAATGTGAACGGTCATCTACTGGATAGGACAATAGACGTTGCAGAAGCTTTTGCAGATCAATACGAATCAGTCAGTAGCTCTAAGAACTACGGAGCATTCCCCCTGGAAACAAGTCACGAAGGGGAAAAGCTTTCAAGTTTAGACGACCAAGGTAACTTACCAATTAACGCTCCATTTCGACAATTCGAAATTGAAGAGGCCTTGGAAAAATGTAAAAAATCCGCACCAGGACCAGATGGAATCCCTTACGAATTCGTGAGGGAAGGTCTTTCCATTTTCAAACAGCCGCTCCTCACTTTATACAATAATATATGGAACGAAGGTACATACCCTACTGCCTGGAAAGAAGCTGTGATTGTAACGATACCGAAGGAAGGAAAAGACCCTACACAACCATCTAGCTACAGGCCGATTAGCCTGACCTGCTGTCTAGGCAAAATCATGGAAAAAATGGTTAGTAAGAGGATCATGTGGTACTTGGAGACTCACCATCTCCTCGCCGAACACCAAGCCGGCTTTAGACAACGCAGATCGACGTTGGACCAACTGGTGTACTTAGATAGAGCGATCCTAGATACATTTAGAAAAGGCGAGCATGCCGTAGCCGTGTTTTTCGACCTCAAAAAGGCCTACGACACGGTAAGACGAAATGGAATCGTGCGCAAACTCCACGACTGGGGATTGAAGGGCAACGTACTAAAATTTGTCGCTTCGTTCTTAGACGACAGAAGCTTCAGGGTGCGAGTGGGCCACGAGCTATCTACCAGAAGGATCTTAGAAAACGGAGTGCCGCAGGGGTCCACGCTCAGCGTGACCCTTTTTGCCATTGCGGTCAATGATCTAGCATCATCGGTAGACCCATCCGTCGGTAGGTGTTTATACGTCGACGACTTGGCAATTTTTTTCTCGGCACCTAAAATGAAAACTATCGTCGATAAATTGCAGAACGCGATTAACACGATACTGCTAAACTCTACAAAGAGGGGTTTCCGATTTTCTGCACAGAAGACCCAGAACATACATTTTTGTCGCATGAGGAAACCGCACTATGGACCACGCATGTATATGAACGAAACACCCATAACCTGCAAAGAAACGATCAGATTTCTCGGAATTACCCTCGATTCGAAGCTCACATGGAAACCGCACATCATCGATCTTGTACGGAAATGCAAACTAGCTCTGAATGCACTGAGAGCAATCTCTGGGACTAAATTTGGGGGGGAAACGAAGATATTGCTAGATATCTACCGTTCGATGATCCTCGCCAAAATCGACTATGGTTGCGTCGCATACTCATCGGCTCGTAAGACAACACTCGCATTGCTAGACCCAGTACAGAACTCAACTTTACGATGCTGTCTAGGCGCTTTTCGTACCAGCCCTGTAGCAAGTTTACTCAGCGAAACAGGAATGTTGCCTTTGGAAACGAGACGCGCGTACCTGATCATCAACTACGCCGTTAACATAAGAGCGCAGCCGAGACACCGGAACTTTGCCATTATGTTCCGAGGCAGAAGTAGGTACGTCATCAGACCCACCATCTCACGACCTGCCGGCGTGCGAGCACTGGAATTGTTGAACGAATTAGAATATACGTTACCACGCACATTGACGATAAACACAGCCGAATTCCCACCATGGACTAGGGAGGAAACATCAATCCATCTAGAATTAAACCGAATACCTAAAACAAACAGAACTGCAGAAGAACACCGAAAAGCGTTCGAAAGTATACTAAATACTTACCCAAACTCGATCGTTGCGTACACCGATGGATCTAAGAATTGTCGTGGTGTAGGAGCAGCCATAGTTGTGGGAGATAAAACCCACACTTGGTCGCTACCACCAGATGCCACCGTATACCTAGCAGAACAATACGCGGCATGGCAAACGCTTAAATTCTGCGATATTTCTCTATCACAGCATCACATAATAGCCACAGACTCCATCAGGGTTATCAACGGGATTCGCAAAGTACGTCCACAGGATTCCATGGCGATGATGATGGTAGACACACTAGAATACCTGAAAGAAATAAAAAAGGAAATTACCTTTATATGGGTACCAGGGCATAGCGGTATACCTGGAAACGAGAAAGCAGACGAAGCGGCGCGCAGAGCTGCGTGTCGGGACACAGTCAACGCCGAGATCCACGTTCCTGAAAATATAAGGAAAACTTTAAAAGGAAAGCTGAAACAAAAATGGCAGGATCGGTGGAGGGAAATAAACAACAGCCTAAATAGTATAAAAAAGGATATCAGTCGTTGGAAAGGATCCGAAAAGCTATGCAGACAAGATCAGACTAGAATAACAAGACTGAGGATTGGACATACTAAATTGACACACTCATACTTACTTACCTCTTCCGAACGACCATCGTGTAATTACTGCGAGGATCACGTCCTCACAGTCAATCACGTCCTATGTCAATGCCCTGCAATAAAAAATATTAGAGATATGTGTGAATTAACAAATAATATCGAAGAAATACTCACCAAAAAGGAAGGCATCGAAAAGACAATTAGGTTCTTAAAAAGTATAGCAATGTACCAAGAAATATAATGAAGAGAAAGGAGGATAATGTAAAGCGCTAATGACCACAGAAGTCGATGCGCTATATAAAAAAAAAAATCTATCAAATAACAAGTCCTAGAGTTAGAATTATTGGTAGATTAAAAGGGACATTTTTTCTTTTCTCGCCAAGTAGCAGGCACTATCTGGTTGGAAGTAACAATTTACAACTACAGCAATGATGCCTGTTGTTTTGGTAACGATATGAAACCCTCTGCCCGACAGTTTAATATTATTAGAAAACAGCAAAAATTTATTCCAGAGTGCATCAATGTACTCTGTATGTATCTCAAAAATGTAGACAAAAATAACAGACACTTTACAAAACAGTTACTGCTTGGTGTTTAACAATATTTGCATACTGGAGAAACGAAAATACAAGAAAGTTGACTGGGCTCCAATTAAAACTACCATAAAATTTAAAGGAACCATCCAAGTTAATAGATTACGTAATTTCTGCATTTGGCTTTAATTGCCTGCCTATAAACTACATAGAGATTGTGGAAGAAGAAAGAAACAAAAACGATACACGTATTATACAACAATGGTTTATTAAAGCTAGGGAGACCTATTTCTCGAGATCTACAACACCATTTTCTGCAATACCGGAAGCAATTGAGGTAGAGGAAAATGGGTTCGTTAAAACAAGCAATGTAATACTTAATAATTTAAGAAAAAGAAGCAATATAACAAACAAACTAGAACCCTACTATCTTAAGGAAATAGAACCTCCATCCAAAGCTTATGTACTATCTACAAGGAAGCGCAAGTTGGAATTGGAAGCAGCAGAATATATAGAACAGACTAACAGCGTAAAAGAAGACTACATTAGCGTATTGGAAAAAAAACAACAAATGTTACAGATTAGGGACAATATAGTTAACTATTTTAAGACATCTTGGAAGAATCTGGACACGTTTGGTACTTTGGCGAAAACGGGTGGTTCCAAAGTTGTTTACTTATTAAAAGGTTACATTAAAAATACATTTTTAAAACCGGATAGAAATGCCCTAAAAAGAGACGGTTTTATTTTTATTCCTTATAATGGTATGGATATAATTACTTTAACAACACTAGAACCAATTGTTACGCCTGAAACTAATGGAATTAGCACATTTAATGAAAATTCTTTTGCTAAGATAGAAGATGTAGAACCTTTAGAAAATATAGAAAATGTAAATTTCACGAAATAAGACATGGTCAAATTAACGAAGTTTCTATGCAAGAAATTAAATGGATTATAAAGGCTAGAAGCTGTAGGAAATTGGAGCGGTTACCCGCTGGGACAGAATTAGTTATAATAAGTATTAAACCGATAATCACACAAAACATAATTTGGATTGTATATTACAATTCGAAAACATGGATACGTTACATATACAATATATATATATATATATATATATATATATATATATATATAATAATAATTTATTTGCGTGTTACTGTGCAGAGCACTTACATTTGTCATATCACAATATCGATAAAAAAAAACATATACAAAACAATTTAGAAAAAAAACAAACCAATACCATAACTAGCAAAGATACAGAAAAAACAAACATTAAACAACTTTTAAAAACATCCAAGTTAAAATTAAATAATATGTGGAAAGGTAATCAATTTAGAGTAGATAAATAATCACACAGGAATTCCTTAATTGAGTAGTACGCTTTGATAGTTAAAAAATCTCTTAATTTATTTTTTAAGTTTGATCTAGTTAGCGTTTTGATTTGAATGGGAAGACAATTAAAGAGATTTTGAGAAATGTATACAGGACCCTTCTGCGTTTTGGATAACCTACAGTAGTTGGTTCTGATGTTATCTCGCGATCGTGTATAATGCTCATGTATACCAGATTGCGATTTAAATAAGTGTAAATTGTCTTTTGCATACAATATACTTTCCAATATAAACAGGGATGGCACAGTAAGAATGTTCAAGTCTACAAAAGACATCTTACAATCATCCTGATATCGCTGTGCATTTATGATCCTTACTGCACGTCTCTGCAGTCCAAATACTATGCTTGCTGAGGAACAATTTCCCCACACCATTATGCCATAACTTACTACAGAGTGTATTAGAGAGTAGTAAGCGTTTATTAAAACATTTTTGGAAACATTTTCCGCCAGACGTATTAGAACGAAAATATTTTTACTAATCTTTCTACTTGTCATTTCTGTATGAACATTAAAGTTTAAGTGTGGATCAATCTGTATACCTAAAAATTTTACTGATTGAGTGTTTATATGTGAATGCGGACGTAGCGAAAGCAACAAGTTTTTTGATTTCGTTTCATTTAATTTTAATTCGTTTGGTATGAACCACTGTGACGCTAAGGTTTGTACTTTTTTTTGTTTTAAAATAAGTTCATCTAACGATTGTTCATTTACAGAAAGGGTTGTATCATCAGCGTAGAAAATGCAATCAGCGTAAATGGTTACAAAGTCTGGAAAATCGTTGAAATAAATCAGAAACAATAGAGGACCAAGAATGGATCCTTGGGGAACAACACGAGTTATAGAAAGTCTGTTTGACAGAATTCCATTGAAAGAAACGTACTGAAATCTGTCTGATATATATGATGAGATTAGTGTAACGCTGCTTTCACTAAAATTATTTTTGCAGCAAGATATTGTGCGATACACAATCGAATGCTTTGTTTAAGTCCAGGAACATAGCGATTGTGTATGCACCGTTTTCAAAACAGTCTAATGTGGTATTTACAAATTTTATTAATGCATCCGAGGTACATTAGTATCTAATTTACAATCATCTAGAGTATTCCATGACGTATGATTAAGAGCGTTAAATAAAGCCATAAGTCCCTTTTGAGTAATTGGTCTAAAGGTAATTTATCTCTATCACTAATTTCTATTTGAAGTGTAATGTATTGACCTAAGTGATATGATAAACCCGTGTCTACATTTTTGAAAGTAAAGCTGTTTATAGAGAAATTTAAAAAAAAATTATCCAAACAGTTTCTTCCTCTTGTAGCTTCAACAGTTGCTTTTCCAAAGCTATACGACAAGAAAATATTACTAATAGTGGTGGCATTATACTCACAACTGTTGAACTTCACATTAAAATCACCACATATTATCACTCGCGAGTAAGTCTTTAATAAATACAAAATACTTTCCAGATTTTCATAAAATATATTAAAATCTCCTAACGGCGATCTGTATAGGGAAATTAAGGCTACATTATACGAGACACAGTATATAGCTGATAGTTCACAATGAATTTCTTTAGATAATTGGGTTATTTTTGGAAGAGGACAAAGATTTAAGTTTGCAGTGGAGTTGAATAAAATTAAAACACCACCATGACTTCGGTTTGTTCGGCAAAAATAGGATGCAATTTTCCAAGCACCCATTTTAAGTCCTCCGCTTAACTCCGCATCCGATAACCAATGTTCACACACGGATATAAACTGAAACGGTACCCTAACATCTTCTAAGAATGCTTCTAATTCGTCAAATTTTGATCTTAAGCATTGAATATTTATATTAAACACAGTTATTGACAGTGGGGTGTTCTCGTAAGTATTTTTTTGCATGTTATTTGATATGTTATTTTTTTTAATACTATTTGTTACTTTCACTGTTTTAGAGACGACCTGATAAAATTTAAATTGGTATCTGGATTTTCAGTTCTTCGACATTGATGAAGTTTATTTAGATGATCCGAATTTTGTGCTGTTATATATGCACTAATTCCAGAGCTTACGACGCCTTGAGATGAGGTTTCCGTATCTTCAAAATATCTTCTATATATATATATATATATATATATATACAGTGTCAGTGAGGAACTGTACAAACTGAAATGGTATGTTCCTTGGGTCAATTTAAGTAAAAGTCCATAAACATAGGTCTGATTCGCAATAGTTACCCAGATACAAGCATTTAAAGTTTATAAATGATCACATATTTTTTAAAAAGTAATTATTATTAGTCAACTGGAAAAACAAAACCGAAACAATCTGTCATTTATTCGTTTGTGTTCTAATAATGACAAAGTGGATTGTAGTAAATTAAGTGTAATTTAAATTTAAAATGCCTTTTCAATTTTCTAACGACGAGTATGCTGACATAATTTACATTTATGGATTTTGTGATGGAAATGCGAGAGCTGCCGTTAGGGAATATGAACGAAGATTTCCCAACAGGAAATGGAACTAGTTGTGGATTTTCTTGTAGCCACTGGCAGAAATTCAACCGCAAAGCAAAATCTCCAGGTTCAAGGTGCTGAACGTTTTGTGTATGATAGGGATACAAAAGCCCATCATGTAATGTTTGCCATACTGACATACGGGGGACTCCCGTTCGAGAAGAAATTTTTCTAACACTCAACCCTGGACTCCGATCAACCATCTGTAGAATGTTTTCTTGCTCATTCACATTTAACTCCACGGACGATCAGATCTTATTGAAACTGATGGAAATGAACCATGAGTTCGAAACACAGAAGAAAAGGTTTGGTGATTTGGAATCCTCCTGTTGGGAAATCTTCGTTCATATTCCCTAACGGCAGCTCTCGCATTTCCATCACAAAATTCATAATTGTAAATGATGTCAGCATACTCTTCGTTAGAAAATTGAAAAGGCATTTTAAATTTAAATTACACTTAATTTACTACAATCCACTTTGTCATTATTAGAACACAAACGAATAAATGACAGATTGTTTCGGTTTTGTTTTTCCAGTTGACTAATAATAATTACTTTTGAAAAAATATGTGATCATTTATAAACTTTAAACGCTTGTATCTGGGTAACTATTGCGAATCAGACCTATGTTTTGGGACTTTTTTTACTTAAATTGACCCAAGGAACATACCATTTCAGTTTGTACAGTTCCTCACCGGACACCCTGTATATATTGAGATGAATCTAATTACATGCAAGTAGCTATGAAATTTACATAGTGAAGTTTTACTTTAGTTTGTACAAAATGGTACATTTCAGTTAATAATTCTAGAATAAAATGGTTAATAAACATTGAGGAGTTTGTAAAATTTCAATATTTCTTAATATAATTTTAATAATGTTAGTTTAAGTAATCGACAACACAGAACATAGAAGTATAGGGGATGTTTGTTATCGTTTATGAGTTAATTCAAATTTTCATTTAGTTTTGTAGGTTTATATTAAACAATATTCCCTAACGACATGTAATACAGGTTGTGGTTGATAAAAATAATGTTAAAACTAGATTTAGGCTGGTATCAATGTCGCAATTTACTTGTACGCAGCCAAGATTTGTGAAAACATTCGTATTTGTGCGTTAAACACATATTTGTGCAAAACTTATGAAAAAACAGAACAAGCACATTAGTGAGTGACTATAAAACATGAATCATGCAGCAGTTCTGGGATTAATGTATTTAATCAACAGTTTATGACCTTAAACTAGTGTGTGACAACATTCCAACACTAGTCGTAGGAGAACTTATTTACCTACGAAAATGATCATATAAATTAATTTGTGACTTGAACATTAAATTTAAACACTTACATTAACAATTATTGTGTTTAAAAGTGTGAAATTTAACATTAAAATTATATAGACAAAATGAGGTTATGTTATACCCTCGCACATAAATTTTTGTAAAAAGTATTTTAAACTGAGACAATTTATAGAAAATAAATTAGTAGAGGTAAAAATAGTAAGGTAGCCTCAATTTCAGGTTATAATTCCTTGTATTTATGTCCATTTTTGTTAATTTTAGTTAGTAAGAGTTTTGGTAGAATTTAAGTAATTTTCCTTTCAAATTGGCCGTAGGCATGTTTAAGATGTATATTTGGGTGTAGTAGCATCCCCTATTCATGTAGAGGTAATTTCCAGGCCTGTAAAATTCCTAGAATTAGTGCAAACTCGATAAATAAGGGTAAAAATTAACATAGTTATTAAGTGTAAGATTTAGATCATCTTTAGTTTCAAATTAAAGATAAAATTATGGAGATTATGGAAATGTTTTTAAATTTGAGAAATGTTAAACGGGGCGAAAGTTATAGGGCTTTAAAGAATTATAATAATTTAAGAATTACAATAGCCAATAAGCATGCAGCAAAAATTTGTCGTAACTAGTGAAAACATTCGAAGATTTGGTGGTCAAGTAGAATCATATAAATACAAGTGGTTTAGCTTCACAAACTCTCTTGATTTTCATCTTTTGCAACAACTTGCCAGAGTAAGCTGTTGCGAAATTTTTTTTGAAAATAATTTTTAAAAACAAATTAATGTCACTTCGGGTAAATAACAAAGTGCGATTTAGTATCGGAAGTGGTCACGAAACAAGTGATAGTTTTTTGTTCGTGAAATAATTTAAATTAAGGTTAGTTTACCTTTTCCAACCACAAATCGGAAGTTTTCGTTACGTTATAAAAATATTTCCGCAGTTCGACTTTGTTCATATTAAATTTATATTGTTTATGTTGATGTGCATATTTAATTGTGTTGTCTTCAAGTTATTATTATTATACACCTGGTTTATCAAAAGTGTGTTTAATTTACAACAACCATCAACGATCCATGCCTTTCAAAATTTATTTTGAATTTAATTAATAAAGAAGTGATGAGACTAAAACAAAGATTCGTGAATATTTAATATTAATAGTGAAACCTACCTAAGTGATTAAGCTGGTTATTTAAAAGAAAACTCTGGATGTTCGAGAAGCAGAATTTCAGTTCGCAGGAGCTGGTGTCTTCAATCATCTTCAGCAGCAGTAACCCACGAAGGGAGGACATTTTATGTGAGTACTTTGTTGACATTCATACTTTATTGGTATGTTTATAATTTCTATCCTTTGTAATAACCATATGTGCAACAACAGGTATACATGTCAAAAGGGAATGTTATTTGTTCTAATAATTTAAATGGTTTATATTAATTGTGTTTTTTTTTAATTATTCAAACGTCGTTATACTTGCTTGTATGTCGAATTTCACTTTTCTTTATGGTCAAAGCATATGGTTGCGTATTCACAGCGCATGCTCACGTGTATTTTAAATGAATTTTGTTATGTACAGGGTATAACGCAGATATATATGCGAATTAAAAGTTATAATTCAATTTATTTAATCAATTCAGATGTTAAAAATAAATAGGACATTAACTTAATGTAATTTTAATCATATTTACTATGATTATTATATTCAATCAAATAATATAAATCAAATTCATGATCATTTATTTTACAATATTAAAAGTAGAGTTCCTTCTAAATTTTGATCCCTGTACCCTGTTAGATGAGTCTCATTGTTCTACCCGGATATTCTTATTTTTATAACTATAATAATAATTTAAAAATAATATTAAATCTTAAATATAAATAAATAAAATATTAATATAAATTAAACCAAATTCAACCTATATTTGAGTGTTAGGAATATCATTGCAATATATATATATATATATATATATATATATATATATATATATATATTTTGAGATGTTTAGAAAGAGGTAATAGAAGTATCGGACAGCTTACATGACATTTGGGTCATAAAAAGGGGTAATTTCTGGCTCGAGACAAGTGCGAGACACAATTTTACATAAATCTGGTTCACGATGTGTTTAAAATAAATTTATTTGGTATAAATTGATCTGAATATCATTTGCTAAGTTTGGTTTCATCATAAAAAGCAATTTGTTGCTACCAAAATTGTCAAAGATGTTAAATATCACCATTTTCGTAGAGTCATTTTAGTAGTGCAATTTTTACAATAAAATTCAATTTTTCAAAGTTAATTTGGCAAGTAGACATTTCACAGGTGTTTAAACATGGACTATGTAGTTAGGATTATGTTAGGGATAAGGTATGTTTAGTTTTTAAAAGCAGGAAATACAAAATTTAGTTAAAAGGGTTATAATATGGATAGTATAGACAATTTTCGCACACATTTTTGTTAGTGAATTAGTGACAAAGTTTATAATAAATGATTCACAACAAGAAAGACATTTAGAACATTTTGGCATACAAACATTTATAGTGCCGTACAATTTATAGTGTAAAAATCCCAAAACAGTGTTAGACGATGAGACATTTTCAATGCAAGACTAAATAACATTATGCATTGCAAATAAGTAGTGTGAACAATAAAGACAAGTTGTACAAACCTTAAACATAACATTTTATATGCTAAAAACATTTTTAATATGAATTTATTTCATATTTAAAATTTAAGTATGGTTACGTTGTAAATTTTAGATTTTCACATAATTTTATACTTTTTCCATATTATTAGATTTAGTTTTTGCTCTTAAAGCAAATAATAGATGTTCTTTCACAATATAAATAAGTTTTATAAGGATACAGCGTTTTATCCGCAAAATTTGCTAAATCTAAGGTGATTTCTAGACAAATTTACAAAACTTAAAATTTTCATTAAATTAAATGTTTCGAATTTAAAAGATATGTTTTCTTATGTAAATTGTCCTCAGAATTCCATTTTCGCAAGTAATTTTAGTGTAGCTTGTAAGTGTGTATAGTTAGTAGCTTATTTTGATTAGATTAAGTTGTTTCGTTTATTAGTGGTAGGATTTATTGCTTATTCGGTGTCCTTTTATTCGAAATTTCACATAGTTTTCATTTCTGTTTTAAATTTCATTTCCGACCATGTATAAGAAAGTTACGGCCAAAATTCCATTTTGTACAATTCTTAAATTTGATTAGCCAATCACATTCATTGTAAATTTTGCAATATGGCTGTAAAAAATTGAAATTTCTGTAGCAACCAGAAACCTATAAAAGCAAGAGCTCAGGAAGTCATTCTCTCTCCAGTTTTGTTCAAAAGTGAAAAGATTAAAACAGTGTTGCTAATCTAGTGTTTACTTAACCTAATTTATTTTCGTCGAGAAAGTTTACGGTACGAATAATTTCGAGAGCACTTGTTTTTATATCTTCGGTCAAAATTTAAATAGTTCGGTCACCGATACCTGTCGTTGTTAATAAATTATTGCTGTACGATTAATTGATGTCACGATTTTGTGAAAATTTGTTTTCATGTTTTCCGATTTAAAATAATTCTGATATACCAAATTAAATTCCATTTTACTTGGTGAAAAGTTGTTTTATTTATCCGGACAATTCCTCTTAAATAAATATTATATTTTCGGTAACTAAAATAAAATTGTGTTAACAAAAATCTTGGATACTAATAATACATTTTAAACGAAATCAGTCATAAGGATTTAAAACCATTTTTAATAAAAGTTACCATAGTAAATAAGTGTTTGGAGGTTGCCGTTTTTGGAAGGAAAACATCTTGAAGATTGGAGGTTGGAGTCTTCGAGAACCGAGATAGCAGTTGGATATTAGTAACAACAACATCCGAGTGAACATTGCCTGCCTCCAGCTGAAGTTTGAAGACATCATTCAATCGACAGGAAGGATTGTATCTGTGAGTTTTAAAATTTTTTAACCCTGTTATTGGTATTTCCCTGCAAATAATATTTGTTATATGTTATTAATTAAGAATTTCAATTATTTACCTGTGTAAACACCTGTGAAGCAAATCATTTCCTTTTCTTTTTCTAAATTTTCACATTTTGATCCAAACATTAAAATTTCTTAATTATTTGACATTTTTGACAGTTTTAATTATTTTACACTTAAAGTCAGTAACGCATGCGTTAGAAAGCAAAACTTATTCAGAGCAAATTTTATACGTCAAATTCAATTAAGTATAGGATATTTCTTATACAAAATATATTTCTTCAACTAAATCCTTGAACCCTTTCCCTTTGAGATCCCTAATCATAATTTAACAATTTAATACTTAATAATAAAATAAAAGCCAATTATACAAATATAACATTTCAATTTATTGGCACCGCAACGTGTGGGCACGATTTAGTTTGAAGATTTTGGATATAAAAGCACAAAAAAATTTTATAGGTATTTAGTTTTTCATTTTTTCGTTCATTGTTCATTGTTATTGGTTATTTGTTATTGTTTATTGTTTATTGTGTTTATTAGTGTTAGGATTTTTACAAAAAAGGGGCAAATTTAGTTAGTACAACTAGTGAATGCAAGATCGTAGGGTAACTAGATCAGGTAAAGTTTACGGACCTAAAGATATTGAGGTAAAAGAGAAAAGACAGGATCTAGTTACAAAGATGGAAATTGAAAAGAATGTTGAAGGACAGCAAGAAGGGGGAAGTCCAGTTAGAGAAAGCAAGAGCTTAGACGTGGACATGATAATCGCCATGCTAATGAAAGCGGAAGAAAGTAGAAAGGAAGACATGATGAAAGCGGAAGAAAATAGGAAGCAAGACATGATAAAAGCTGAGGAAAATATTGATAGAAAATTCAACAAGCTTGAAGAAAATAGGAAAGAAGCGGAAGAAAATAGAATAAAAGCAGAGGAAGAAAGGAAGGAGGATATGAGACGGCTACAAGAAAGTATCGATAGACAACTAAGTAAGTGGGAGAATGATAAAGAGAAGTTAGTACATAAAATGGAGAAAACGAAGGAAGAATTAAGCAATAGCATGCACCGAGAAAATGATAAGTTATGGGGAACGATTATCGACAATAAAGAAGAGGCAGATGACAAGATTGGAAAGTTGGACAAGAATATTAGAACTGAAACCCGTCTAAGAGAAGAGGCTTCTAACGAAATAAATGATAGAGTAGGAAGGATACATGACATCCACGAACAAATATGTTTCCAGGTGGATAAGAATAAGGATGAGAACAAGAAACAGATAGGGGAAATTTGCAATAAACTAAGAATACACGATCATGACCTAGAAGAGTTGAAAGAACGTGAAACACCTCGAAATTTTCAAATCGGCTGGGATAATTGCATGTGAATCAAGAGATGCCATATAAATTTGAAGGCAAGAAGCAAGAATCGCCAATGCTATTTTTGAAAAATATAGAAGAATATTTTAATGACATTAAGGACAATAAACAAAGAATGCGTTTGGTGAGAAAGATGCTTAAAGGGAATGCCGAACTATGGTACAATTTAGTACAAGAGCAATGTACCGATTATAAGCACTTCAAGGAATTATTTACCAAACAATATTGGAGTGATGTCCAACAAAATGTAATAAGGGAAGAATTTTCAAGGGCGAAGTATGACAAAAACTATGGCACTTCGAGGAGATTTATGTAATGAAGAAATACCAAATAGCAAGATACTTCACCACCGATGAATGAACAAGAAATAGTCCAATATTTAGCAAGGCAACTGGAGAATAATGTGGCAGAAAACATTATTCTGCAAAATATAGATAATATAACATCACTACTGCAATTTTTAAGAAGATACGATGCGTATGAACAGCATCAGAACAGTTACGAAAGAGAGAATTTAACCCTAGGAATTATGGAAATGACAGAAGGAATATAATTACAGGCACGAAAGAGAGGACAATAGGAGAGACAATTATAATAGGAATTATGGAAATGACAGGAGAGATTATCAAAATCAATATCATCGTGCTGATAATCGTGAGAGTATTTCAAAATGGCAACAATAGGAAGGCAATTATAGATCGGGAAGAGAGAGGAACAACTTCCAACAAAGACGAGGAGGATATAATAATGGCTACGATAGGAATAGATTTAATTACAACAATCAAGCCAAGGATAATGAACGGGAACATCAGAATAATAGAGAGAATGAAGGAAAGGATCATCGTAGAAATGATATGGAAAAAGAAAATAGAAGGCCATACCAAGAGATCGTGGATGATCAGAATAGGAGGGTGAATAACATCCAGGTACGAGAAGAAAGGAGGAACCGAGTTGTGGAAGGATTAGTTGGGTCAATGCTATCGTACATGCATCCCAAGACGAAGAAAAGAACACACAAAAGGACTTTGACAAGATCACCGTTCAAAATTTTTAAATACGAGCTTCCTTGTCAACAATGTAAAGACAAACTACCAACATCCTACGGAATTTTTAGAAAGTGAACAAAATTTAGAACCAGAAACTGCAAACATTTTATTACCTTTCGTTAACATTAGAATTAAGAATTTAAATTTATTAGGATTAGTTGATACCGGATCAGAAATTTCATTAATACAGGAAAAGATCATCGTAGAGAATAACGATTTATTTAAAGATGAGATCATTAGAATAAACAAAATAGAAGTTATGGCAGCAACGGATAAGAAGCTTAGCACTATAAATAGGATGCTACATACTGAAGCTAAGGTAGGGGAACAGATTTTTCAAACACAATGGTTTATAACTAACAATTTAAAAATGGAGTTAATAATCGAATGGATTTGATTAAGCAATTAAAATTGATTATCGATGCGCAACATATGAAGATAAGAATTGGTAAAGATGAATTAAACTGGGTACAGCCCTACAATAAAAGATTAAATTTATATAAACCGCATATCCAGTATTTGAAGGTGGAAAGAATTATAAAGGATGAGCAATTCGATATCAATCACATTGGTTACAAGCAAGAAGTCATAAACATTATACAAGAAAATTTGGTGTTGATAAATGAAGAACCTAGCGTAGCAAGTAAATATGTACATAAAATTGAAGTGCCTAGATGAATCTAAAATTTTCATACTTCTATAAGTTATTCTTATTTCAAAATTTAATTTTAATAGGGAGGTCAATTAAAGAACTTAATATTTTCTTGTACAAAATATCTTCATTCTTAAATTGGGGAATTTGAGATGTTTAGAAAGAGGTAATAGAAGTATCGGACAGCTTACATGACATTTGGGTCATAAAAGGGTAATTTCTGGCTCGAGACAAGTGCGAGACACAATTTTACATAAATCTGGTTCACGATGTGTTTAAAATAAATTTATTTGGTATAAATTGATCTGAATATCATTTGCTAAGTTTGGTTTCATCATAAAAAGCAATTTGTTGCTACCAAAATTGTCAAAGATGTTAAATATCACCATTTTCGTAGAGTCATTTTAGTAGTGCAATTTTTACAATAAAATTCAATTTTTCAAAGTTAATTTGGCAAGTAGACATTTCACAGGTGTTTAAACATGGACTATGTAGTTAGGATTATGTTAGGGATAAGGTATGTTTAGTTTTTAAAAGCAGGAAATACAAAAATTTTGTTAAAAGGGTTATAATATGGATAGTATAGACAATTTTCGCACACATTTTTGTTAGTGAATTAGTGACAAAGTTTATAATAAATGATTCACAACAAGAAAGACATTTAGAACATTTTGGCATACAAACATTTATAGTGCCGTACAATTTATAGTGTAAAAATCCCAAAACAGTGTTAGACGATGAGACATTTTCAATGCAAGACTAAATAACATTATGCATTGCAAATAAGTAGTGTGAACAATAAAGACAAGTTGTACAAACCTTAAACATAACATTTTATATGCTAAAACATTTTTAATATGAATTTATTTCATATTTAAAATTTAAGTATGGTTACGTTGTAAATTTTAGATTTTTCACATAATTTTATACTTTTTCCATATTATTAGATTTAGTTTTGCTCTTAAAGCAAATAATAGATGTTCTTTCACAATATAAATAAGTTTTATAAGGATACAGCGTTTTATCCGCAAAATTTGCTAAATCTAAGGTGATTTCTAGACAAATTTACAAAAACTTAAAATTTTCATTAAATTAAATGTTTCGAATTTAAAAAGATATGTTTTCTTATGTAAATTGTCCTCAGAATTCCATTTTCGCAAGTAATTTTAGTGTAGCTTGTAAGTGTGTATAGTTAGTAGCTTATTTTGATTAGATTAAGTTGTTTCGTTTATTAGTGGTAGGATTTATTGCTTATTCGGTGTCCTTTTATTCGAAATTTCACATAGTTTTCATTTCTGTTTTTAAATTTCATTTCCGACCATGTATAAGAAAGTTACGGCCAAAATTCCATTTTGTACAATTCTTAAATTTGATTAGCCAATCACATTCATTGTAAATTTTGCAATATGGCTGTAAAAAAATTGAAATTTCTGTAGCAACCAGAAACCTATAAAAGCAAGAGCTCAGGAAGTCATTCTCTCTCCAGTTTTTGTTCAAAAGTGAAAAGATTAAAACAGTGTTGCTAATTTAGTGTTTACTTAACCTAATTTATTTTCGTCGAGAAAGTTTACGGTACGAATAATTTCGAGAGCACTTGTTTTTATAACTTCGGTCAAAATTTAAATAGTTCGGTCACCGATACCTGTCGATGTTAATAAATTATTGCTGTACGATTAATTGATGTCACGATTTTGTGAAAATTTGTTTTCATGTTTTCCGATTTAAAATAATTCTGATATACCAAATTAAATTCCATTTTATTTGGTAAAAGTTGTTTTATTTATCCGGACAATTCCTCTTAAATAAATATTATATTTTCGGTAACTAAAATAAAATTGTGTTAACAAAAATCTTGGATACTAATAATACATTTTAAACGAAATCAGTCATAAGATTTAAAACCATTTTAATAAAAGTTACCATAGTAAATAAGTGTTTGGAGGTTGCCGTTTTGGAAGGAAAACATCTTGAAGATTGGAAGTTGGTGTCTTCGAGAACCGAGATAGCAGTTGGATATTAGTAACAACAACATCCGAGTGAACATTGCCTGCCTCCAGCTGAAGTTTGAAGACATCATTCAATCGACAGGAAGGATTGTATCTGTGAGTTTTAAAATTTTTATAACCCTGTTATTGGTATTTCCTGCAAATAATATTTGTTATATGTTATTAATTAAGAATTTCAATTATTTACCTGTGTAAACACCTGTGAAGCAAATCATTTCCTTTTCTTTTCTAAATTTTCACATTTTGATCCAAACATTAAAATTTCTTAATTATTTGACATTTTTGACAGTTTTAATTATTTTACACTTAAAGTCAGTAACGCATGCGTTAGAAAGCAAAACTTATTCAGAACAAATTTTATACGTCAAATTCAATTAAGTATAGGATATTTCTTATACAAAATATATTCTCTTCAACTAAATCCTTGAACCCTTTCCCTTTGAGATCCCTAATCATAATTTAACAATTTAATACTTAATAATAAAATAAAAGCCAATTATACAAATATAACATTTCAATATATATATATATATATATATATATGATTACAATCAGAAAACCGAAAAATATTTCTAAATTCGCCGAGACCCGTCGATTTTTGTTCTTGCGGGGAGCTTCTTGTACAGCCAAGCCAACTCGATGTGTCCATCCCCCCCCCCACAGCTAGCTACGTAGCTCAATCGTGGAACAAAGCTGTAGATGCACGTACGGCTGTGGAGCGTTGTCGGCATTAGTATTTGATCCTGAACATGAGGCAGTATATAGTTTTGACGACGATATACGGAAAACGAATGCCATGCACTTGCGAAGAAATATGAAAACGGCATAAAATTATGTGAAAAGTATTTAAAGTTTAGTGCGGTACAACTAGAAGATTTTACTTTAGATTTGAAGGTGTGACTTGGCTCGTGCCAAAAAACGCATCTCATAAAGTTAAAATTTTATTATCTACGCTTTTATATAATAACATTGCATAGTTTAAATATTAACTTTGACGAATACGACAATCTTAACAATTCTAAATACTTAATTATTTACGTGCTAACAAAAACCGAAGTGGAATATTATACAAGACCTTAAATGGAAATTAACTCAATGTAATAATGTCTCTTCATTGCCTTGTATAATAAATTGTTATTCTTACGCATTTTTAAAGGTATTCTAAAAGGCTACCTTATGTGTCAAGTTTGGTTTTAAATTTAAGATTAACACAACTCTACCCAATTACAAAACTTTGAAAATTACATTCAAGCCAAAAATGCATCCACTAAACATAGACCAAGTTTATAAGCAGCTTGACAATGCTCTTCTACTCCCGATATTTCGTCCATACATTTTGTAATCATACCACCATGCGATCCAGGAAGTTCAGAAATCCACTGTTTTTTTATTTCTTCATTCGGACTTCCATCTGCATTGTAAAAATTACATTTCTCAAATACACAGCGTATAAAACATTTCAGCTTCAAATTGTTAGGAGTAGCTCCAATACGAACCCATCCATTTACCAACTTTTCATCCACATTTGTGACATTTTTACATTCGTCAAGGTAAGGAGCGACTTTTTTTCCAAAAATGTCTGCTGTACCTCGAGGTATTGCCTTAAACAAATTGAAAGTATATCTACTGACAAAGTTTTAGTAAAATTACCCGATAGCAAACGGTGACTGTAAGCAGTGATAGAAGGACAGTTACGATTTTCATGTTGTTAATCTGCAAATTAAGTATAGACTAAGGAAGGAAAGTGCACAATCATCGTATTTATTGGCTTCCTTTATGTGGGAAATAAAGTTGTAATTGAAATAATATTGAAATATATGCTAAATGGATTAATTAAATAGCAAAAAGTGGTGTAGTGCGTAGGAAATTGTAATACATTACATAATAATAAATAATACATTACGCTATATTCAATTTGTTAAAACTACCAACGCACACACAGTAAAAAATTGTCTCGATTGGAACTCGAACCCACGACCACTACTTACCTAGGGTAGGGCTCTTAACCATCTGAGCTATCGAAGGAACGGGTTCCACTCAATTCAATCCTAAACTGTATATAAATTAGGTGATTAGTGGGTTTTTTCTCCAGACACTATAGAAGTTTAGGATAAGTCAATGCTCAAAATAACCGCCAAAACAAAATGGCCGACAAAACAAATTCCAACAAAGGGGACGAAGACCGTGTGTGCGTACGTGCGTACGTGATTATGTGCGTGCGTGCGTACGTGCATGCATACGTACGTGCGTGCGTGGGTAATCTGTCTTCCTAATCATTAACATAAAGGAATTATTCTCTGGATTTCCGCAGTTATGTAACCAACAACAACAATCGTTCGTTATTTAGATACTTCTATCGTAACATACCAGTCGCTCTAACCGTTAATAGGGATTCTTGTGTTTAGTGTTTCAGAACTTTATGGAAGAAAAATTAAACCGCCCAACGATCGATTTGGCCAATGGTTCTTATTGTGGAATTTACAAAACAGAAATCTTATTTCGAACATGGGTAGTATTAATTATGTGGATGGAGAGTCGCTGTTACAAGACAAGGCTTTAGGATCGCTTGCACCCATTATTGCCTCGTTTTGCGATTACATAATGATTGTTAAAATGTGTGCTATGGACCAAACAAAAATTCTCTTGTAAAGTAAGACATCTGTAGCTCGTTTAGTAGTTACAGCTTATTGCAAAAGATGGTTTACAAAGTGTTACTAAAAAATATTCCAGTCAGTTTGTGCGCCTTACAAAATATAGCTTGCAGATATTAAATTGGAAACACTTTTACAGGAATTGCCAAAACGCACCAAACCAACTAAACAAGAAAGACTGCTATCTCTTGGATTTGGATATTACCTGGGATTTTGCGGGAATTTGTAACAAGCTAGAAATAGGCCACTATTTACTTAACAGTTTTAAGTCCTGTTTCCAAGGAAAGCCCAAGAAAAATTTTAATATAATTGTAGATAACGATAATAAAGTTGGCGTAGATTGCCTAACTTGGTTAACTTCTAATGTTATGAGTAAAAACTTACAACAAATTTATCTATCAAATAACAAGTCCTAGAGTTAATAGAATTATTGGAAACCATCTTATAGATATTTTAAATTGCGCAGGTGGTAGATTAAAAGGGACATTTTTTTCTTCTCTCGCCAAGTAGCACGGCATTACCTGGTTGGAAGTAACAATTTACAACTACAGCAATGATGCGTGTTGTTTTGGGTAACGATATGAAACCCTCTGTCCGACAGCTTAATATTATTAGAAAACAGCAAAAATTTATTTCAAAGTGCACCAATGTACTCTGTATGTATCCCAAAAATGTGGACAAAAATAGCACTTTACAAAACAGTTACTGCTTGGTGTTTAACAATATTTGTATACTGGAGAAACAAAAATACAAGAAAGTTGACTGGGCTCCAATTAAAACTAACATAAAATTTAAAGGAGCCATCCAAGTTAATGGATTACATAATTTCTGCATTTGGCTGTAAGCTACATAGAGATTGTGGAAGAAGAAAGAAACAAAAACGATATACGTATTATACAACAGTAGCAGTCGGACACCTTCCGCCGCCATCTTGGATTTTGACGTCACAAGACAGTCTACGTGGGGGACCGTATTTTTCACACCTATGGTTTCCTTTCGGAGGCCTTTTTCATCCCTAATTATTTTTTATACGCTCACGTGTGAGACCGTATTTTCCACCCCTATGGTTTCTCTTCGAAGGCCCTTTCCAACCCCTAATTATATTTGTTTTTACTCGCTCACGTGTAGGGCATGTTTTTCACCACTATTTTTATGGCCGCCCACGTGTAGGACGCGTTTTTTTCTACCACTATGGTTTCTTTTCGAGGGTCAACCCTAATTAGAGCCTGGAGGTTAGGTAAACGCACACGCATACAATGTTAGAAATTGCATAATTACCCTAATAAGATATTATTATTAAAATTATCGGTCCTACTCTTTAAATGGTATATGCTATTGGGTACGTTCGGATGATCTTTTACCTATACGAGAAATTTATTTATACGTTGTATTTCTAATAAGGATGTTCTTGTAAGACACGTGTAGGGCTTCGCAACTTATTCTCGGGCCTTCGACCCCTGGCTGGAGATGGAATGGGAACCCTAACCTTATAAGGCTAGTGTAGAGCTTAGCCCCCGTCGTGGCCCCCTTGGTGCAATTGTATGCGGGTTCTAACTTAATCTTACAGCTGTAGGCCTTCGCCCCGCCATACAGGATTGTATTCTAATAAGGAGGCCCTGGCCTTGCAAGACAGGACTTGTATCAGGGTCTGACCCCTGGACCCTTTGGGTTAAAATTGATTTTAGTGCCATCTAGTCGCATATAGACTAATGAACATTTTCTATAATAGAAGTTGATAATGCACATTTCTCTCTTGCTCTATCTTGTTTGTCTCTCTCCCTCTCTCTCTTTCGGCTCTTTCTCACACACACACACACACACCACCACGCACGCACGCACGCACACACACACACGCACACACCAGCACACACACACACGACACACACACACACACACACACAACACAAACACACAAACACACAAACACACAAACACACAAACACACAAACACACAAACACAAACACACAAACACACAAAACACAAACACACAAACACACAAACACACAAAACACAAACAACAAACACACAAACACACAAACACACAACACACAAACACACAAACACAAACACACAAACACACAACACACAAACACACAACACACAAACCACAACACACACAACACAAACACACACACACACACACACACACACAACACACAAACACACAAACAACACAACACACAACACACAACACACAAACACACACACACACACAAACACACAAACACACAAACACAAACACACAAACACAAACAACAACACAACACACAAACACACAAACACACAACACAAACACAAACACACAAAACAACACACAAACCAAACACAAAAACAAACACAAACACAACAAACAGACACGCACGCACGCACGCACACACACACACACACACACACACAAACAAATCAATTAATTAGTCAATCAATCTCAAGCGTGTTTTCGCGTTAGCGTGTTTTCGTGTTTGCGTGTTTTCGCGCGCTCGTGTGTGTGTGTGTGTGTGTGTGTGTGTGTGTGTGTGTGTGGTGTGTGTGTGTGTGTGTGTGTGCATGCGTGTGTGCGTGCGTACGTGCGTGCGTGCGTGCGTGCGTACGTGTTTTCGTTTGCTTCTCGTGCTAAAACAATGATAGTCGATTATATGTAGTTGTAGGCAATATTTTGTTGACTAAAAGCCGTAATTGGAAACACAGCTTGCTATGCCCAGTCCGTGGAGTTTTGTTTAATTAGCTTTTTGACAGATGTATTTATGGTAAGTTCAGGCCTGTATGTAAAATAATATAGAGGTGAAACTAGCTAGCCAATTTGTTTTGCTGCTACACGCATCGCAGTATTGAAGATTCTGTTTATGTATTAGAAAACGTACTACAGTCTCGAAACAGAATCCAGATAAAATTGAAGGAAATGAATACGGTCCAAGTTCTGCGAATGAACTGAAAGATTTGAAGAGTGTACAGCTTTTCCAGAGCAGTGCTGAAACCAGTTAATTTAGGGTTAACCTCATGTCTATGTAATAATAATAATAATAGTGTCCGACAAAAAATTGTAAGGGGTTATTAGCTGCTTTATAGGTTGTTATAATCGTTCAAGGTGAAGACGATGAGGTGATTGTATCTCAAAATCTCGATGATGGTGATGCTCTCTATGAAATTTCAAATAAAATTAGATTACGTCACTCTTATTTCAGATTAGAAATTTTAAAGCGTTTAGTTGACATTGCTATTAATCTCAACTGATAAAAATCCATATAACGTGAAGTACATGTGTGTGTGTGTGTGTGCGTGTGTGTGTGTGTGTGTGTGTGTGTGTGTGTGTGTGTGTGTGTGTGTGTGTGTGTGTGTGTGTAAAGAGCCGAAAGAGAGAGAGAAACAAGATAGAGCAAGAGAATGTGCATTATCAACTTCTAATATAGAAAATGTTCATTAGTCTATATGCCACTAGATGGCACTAAAATAAATTTTAACCCAAAGGGGCCAGGGCTCAGACCCTGATACAAGTCCGGTCTTACAAGGCTAGGGCCTCCTTATTAGAATACAATTTTGTATGACGGGGCGAAGGCCTATAGCTGTAAGATTAAGTTAGAACCCGCATACAACTGCACCAAGGGGGCCACGATAGGGGCTAAGCTCTACACTCGCCTTATAAGGTTAGGGTTCCCATACCATCTCCAGCCAGGGGGCGAAGGCCCGAGAACAAGTTGCGAAGCCCTACACGTGTCTTACAAGAACCTGCTTATTAGAAATACAACGTATAAGTAAATTTCTCGTATAGGTAAAAGATCATCCGAACGTACCCAATAGCATATGACCATTTAATAGGACCGATAATTTTAATAATAATATCTTATTAGGGTAATTATGCAATTTCCAACATTGTATGCGTGTGCGATGGATAACCTCCAGAGCTACTGTTCTTAATACTGCCAAAAGGATCTTAATTAGTGTTAAAGCTGTCCATCAAAAATAACCCTAAGACCAACTCCAGGTCCAAGACCAACCCCAAGTCCAAGACCAAACCCTAGACCTCTCACGTGAGCAAGTACAAAATTACTGTCAAAAAGGCTCTAATTAGGGTTGACCCTCTAAAAGAAACCATAGGGGTAGAAAAAACGCGTCCTACACGTGGGCGGCCATAAAAATAGAGGTGTATAAACATGTCCTACACGTGAGCGAGTAAAAACAAAAATAATTAGTGGTTGAAAAAGGCCTCCTAAAAGAAACCATAGGGGTGGAAAATACGGTCTCACACGGGAGCGTATAAAAAATAATTAGGGATAAAAAAGGCCTCCGAAAAGAAACCATAGGGGTGGAAAATACGGTCCCCCACGTGGGCGGTCTTGTGACGTCAAAATCCAAGATGGCGGCGGAAGGTGTCCGACTACTACTTACAACAATGGTTTATTATAGCTAGGGAGACCTATTTCTCAAGATCTACAACACCATTTTCTACAATACCGGAAGCAATTAACGTAGAGGAAAATGGGTTCGTTAAAACAAGCAATGTAATACTTAATAATTTAAGAAAAAGAAGCAATATAACAAACAAACTAGAACCCTACTATCTTAAGGAAATAGAACCTCCATCCAAAGCTTATGTACTATCTACAAAGAAGCGCAAGTTGGAATTGGAAGGAGTAGAATATATAGAACAGACTAACAGCGTAAAAGAAGACTACAGTAGCGTGTTGGAAAAAAAACAACAAATGTTACAGATTAGGGACAATATAGTTAACTATTTTAAGACATCTTGGAGGAATCTGGACACGTTTGGTACTTTGGCGAAAACGGGTGGTTTACTTATTAAAAGGTTACATTAAAAATACATTTTTAAAACCGGATAGAAATGCTCTAAAAAGAGACGGTTTTAATTTTATTCCTTATAATGGTATGGATATAATTACTTTAACAACACTGGAACCAATTGTTACGCCTGAAACTAATGGAATTAGCACATTTAATGAAAATTCTTTTGCTAAGATAGAAGATGTAGGGGATGTAAAACCTTCAGAAAATATAGAAAATGTAAATTTCACGAAATAAGACATGGTCAAATTAACGATGTTTCTATGCAAGAAATTAAATGTATGATAAAGGCTAGAGGCTGTAGGAAATTGGAGCGGTTACCCGCTGGGACAGAATTAATTATGATAAGTATTAAACCGATAATCACACAAAAATAAATTGGATTATATATTACAATTCGAAAATATGGATACGTTACATATACAGAGTGACAGAAAAAAGTGCCATGCATAGTGCCACGCGATAGAGGACACTAAAATAAGAAAAAAAGTTCCTATGAATATAGGTACGCAACGCCTTCGTTTAAAAGATATAGGGTGTTGAAGTTTAATTATTTTTTTGTTCTTTTTTAATATCTTTTTACAATGTTGTAATAAGCGGACGAAATTTTATATACGCAGAATTCAAATATGACCTTAGTTCTTTTATTACTGATAGAGGGCGCCACATACAGGTTTCCATCTTGTTTGAATCGGTCCTAACTTTTTTGCCTTACACTGTATGTCATTTTCGACTGGAAAAAATTGTTTTCCCATATTTTCTGCTTCAGAAAGCTATACCTTATTGAAGTCGGTAGGACCAACGGTTTACGAGAAAAATGCATCCGATGCATGCAAATTATCCAAAACGCCAAAGTAACTTATTTGCAAAACCGTAATTAGAAGTTACCAATATGGGTTTTCTATTAATGTGTGGGCAGGTATAATTGACAATTACTTAATTGGCCCATTTCAATTGCCCAATCGATTGACAGGTGAACTGTATCGAAATTTCTTGGAGAATGAACTAAATACGTTATTAGAGGATGTTTCATTGGCTATTATTAGTAGAATGCGTTACATGCATGATGGCGCGCCAGCTCACTTTTCTCGACTGACAAGGGAATTTTTGGATAGAAGATTTGGAAATACGTGGATTGGTCGAGGGGGACCTGTA
This sequence comes from Vesta saturnalis, assembly GCA_036346205.1. NCBI lineage: Eukaryota > Metazoa > Arthropoda > Insecta > Coleoptera > Lampyridae > Vesta > Vesta saturnalis. The sequence continues at coordinate 2,894,298 of JARFJB010001954.1, forward strand.
CCCTGGCCAGCTCGTAGTCCCGACCTCAATACCCTCGATTTTTCATTTTGGGGATTCATGAAATACATAATGAAGAGCAACTTTGGATAAGAATTTTGGAATCCGCAGATATATTCCGTAATAACCCAGGAATATTTCAAAGATGCCGTCAATCCTTAGGAAGAAGAATAGAAAAATGCATTCAAGTACAAGGACAACAATTTGAACATCATCTAAAAATTTAATGTTTTTTTTAATCACTGCCCTTCATTGTTGCTATTAAAATTTAATTGTTGAAGTGTTATGTCATTGTTTTTGCAAATAAGTTACTTTGACGCTTTTGGATAATTTGCATGCATCGGATGCATTTTCTCGTAAACCGTTGATCGTAGCGACTTCAATAAAGTAATCTTTTCTGAAGCAGAAAAGATGGGAAAACAAGTTTTTCCAGTCGAAAATGACATACAGTGTAAGGCAAAAAAGTTAGGACCGATTCAAACAAGATTACATCATTGTAAACAGATATTAAAAAAAAAAATAATAATTAAACTATCTTTCACGTAAAGGCGTTGCGGACCTAAGTTCATAGGAACTATTTTTCTTATTTTAGTGTCCTCTATCGCGTGGCACTATGCATGGCACTTTTTTCTATGTCACCCTGTATATATATATATATATATATATATATATATATATATATATATATATATATATATATATATATATATATATACATATACATATACACAGGGTGGGTCAGTTTTTTGTAGACAAACTTTAACAGGAGATAGAACACATGTTTCTAAAAAGAAGAGTTCCTATAAATATATGTCGTAGAAGGCTTCGTTTCCGAGATACAGGGTGTTGAATATAATTTTTTTTTTTCAAATTTTCATTATAACTCATAAACGAATGCTTAGATCTTTTCATGTTGGGGGGATAATGTCTATTAATTAAGGGGCATAAAACAAGCGCTAAGAATGTTCACAAACTTGCACAGTGGCGGAGAGGAGGGGGTGCTCAACCCCTTTCATAAACAAAACTTCTACGCCAATGACTATTTTTAAAAAACTGTTATTTTCATTATCTACATACAGTTTAACAAAAATAATGTACCGTCCTCTGTTTCGAAATTCCTGTGCGTTTCCGAGTTATTTTGATTTTTAGTGTTTGATGTGGTACTAAGTTAAGTAATGTGCTTTACGTGAATAATTGAATATAAAGTTTTTAATAAAAAGATATAATAAAACATTTAGAGCCATTTTAGTACCTAACGATCGTTTCTTTAAAATTTCAAATACATTTTGATTTATAAATAGGTAGGTTATCGGTTTTTTTAGTATCCATTGTTATTATCCTCGTATAAAAAGAAATGCATAATTATTATTGTTATGCGGTCAATACTTTCTGTATAATTATGTATGTCAATTTCGCCATAAACATGTATGTAGTTTTTAAGTGAGATTCTAATAAGTTATAGACCGCTGCTCACTTGCTCTTATTAAAGAGCCGCCACTGTATCAAGCCATACTCAAATACAAGACTTTTGTAAATTAAAATCTGTTTAGTACACTAATTTTAACAATCCTTATTTATTATTGTAACAATACTTAATTAATAATTGTGAAATTAATAAGAATTCTTAGCAATAACGATTTATAAATAAATAACAATAACACTAGTATAATAAAATTAGACACTTTGTTCAAAATGTAAACCGTTTTTTTCAATACACATTTCACAGCGACGTACAATAGAACGTCTTAAGTTAACTAAATGTTGCACCCTTATTTCATTGCAACAAAATATGATACTCCTTGGAAAACAAGTAAGTATTAAATTTTATATTTTGAAACGACAGTTTGACTTTTTACAAACACTTGCTTCATCTTGAATAATTTCACTGTTATTAATTATTGTTTTTAAGTTCAAAAAGTTATTTCATTTGATTTGCCAGCTTTTAATTAGTGTAACATGCCGTTTACATTTACAAATAGCGAACAAGCCGACATTCATTTTATTTATGGGTTCGCAAATGGGAATTCAAGGTACGCAGCTAGGGAGTATCGGAGAAGATTTCCAAATAGACGACAACCTCATCATTCCGTTTTTGTGAGTATCCATCGTCGATTTGTTAACCAGGGTTTGAAAAATGTACATGTGAGCCGACAGAACCACCGTGGACGAGATAGAATTGGAGAGGGTATATTGCGTGAATTTAATAGGAACCCCACGACAAGTACTCGACGTACTGCTGTTGCTCTTGGTATTTCCCAAAGTAAAGTTTCCCGGGTTTTAAAACGGGATCACAGACGCCCATATCATTTTCAACCAGTTCATGGTTTATGTCCAGGTGACGCCGAACGAAGACTTAATTATTGTAGGTGGGTTCTTAACTCCATTCAAAATAATAGAGATTTCTTATCCAACATACTGTGGACTGATGAATCCTGTTTTACTCGTCGTGGTATCGTAAACTTTCACAATCTGCATATATGGGCACATGAAAACCCACATGCCATTCGACCAAGAAGTTTTCAACATGAATTTAGTACAAATGTCTGGATTGGAATTTACGGCAACCACGTGTTTGGACCTTATTTCTTGCCACAACGTGTAAATTCAGAAATTTTCCTACAATTTTTAGAAGAACATGTTAATATGTGGGAAGACATTCCTTTGAATTTAAGAGGACATTCTTGGTTTCAGCTTGATGGATGTCCGGCCCATTATGGCAGAAATGTAAGAAATTGGCTAAACAATAACTACCCGGGGAGGTGGATACGTCGTGGAAGTCCAGTGGCGTGGCCTCCTAGATCCCCCGATTTAACGCCACTTGACTTTTTTGTAGGGGGATTCATGAAGGAAAAAGTGTATACCACTCCGGTTAATACACTTGAAGAACTTCAAAATCGCATCAGAGATGCTTGCAATGAAATAAGGGTGCATCATTTAATTAACTTAAGACGTTCTATTGTACGTCGCTGTGAAATGTGTATTGAAAAGAACGGTTTACATTTTGAACAGTGTCTAATTCTATTATACTAGTGTTATTGTTATTTATTTATAAATCGTTATTGCTAAGAATTCTTAATAATTTCACAATTATTAATTAAGTATTGTTACAATAATTAAATAAGGATTGTTAAAATTAGTGTACTAAACAGATTTCAATTTACAAAAGTTTGTATTTGAGTATGGCTTGATACAGTGGCGGCTCTTTAATAAGAGCAAGTGAGCAGCGGTCTATAACTTACTAGAATCTCACTTAAAAACTACATACATGTTTATGGCGAAATTGATACATACATAATTATACAGAAAGTATTGACCGCATAACAATAATAATTATGCATTTGTTGTTATACGAGGATAATAACAATGGATACAAAAAAAAAACCGATAACCTACCTATTTATAAATGAAAATGTATTTGAAATTTTAAAGAAACGATCGTTAGGTACTAAAATGGCTCTAAATGTTTTATTATATCTTTTTTATTAAAAACTTTATATTCAATTATTCACATAAAGCACATTACTTAACTTAGTACCACATCAAACACTAAAAATCAAAACAACTCGGAAACGCACAGGAATTTCGAAACAGAAGAAGGTACATTATTTTTGTTAAACTGTATGCAGCTAATGAAAATAACAGTTTTTTTTTAAAAATAGTCATTGGCGTAGAAGTTCTGTTTATGAAAGTGGTTGAGCACCCCCTCCACTCCGCCACTGTGCAAGTTTGTGAACATTCTTCTCGCTTGTTTTATGCCCCTTAATTAATAGACATTATCCCCCCCACATGAAAAAAATCTAAGCATTCGTTTATGAGTTATAATGAAAATTTGAGAAAAAAAAATTATATTCAACACTGTATCTCGGAAACGAAGCCTTCTACGACATATGTTTACAGGAACTTTTCTTTTTAGAAACATGTGTTCTATCTCCTGTTAAAGTTTGTCTACAAAAAACTGACTCACCCTGTATATATATATATATATATATATATATATACAGGGTTGGGAAAATGTGTGGAAACCCCTTATTTCTGGCTAAAGTATTGATTGTATCAAAAAAAGACCTTCACAAAAGTTAATGTAAATTTTATGATCTATTCAGTGGCGTACTAGGATTTGCAGCAGCTACGCCAATGTTCGAGACATGACGTCATCGATGGTTTTTAAATGGGCGACCCTGTATATTTTCGCATTTTCAGATACACCGTTTTTCTCCAATTATAATGATATATGGTTTGGTAGGTATGCGACTTGTCGTTTTTTAAATATTAACTAAAAAAATACAAAGAAGACGATACATATTATTTAGTAATTTTAATGAACTTTTGATTTACAACAAAAATTGAGCGCTTCATATTAAGAAAATATTCATAGTAAATGCTCAAATTGGAGACCTTCAGTACCTTGACAGTGTCCTATTCTTCTAACGACTGAGGTTTGGTCTTATACATAATAGATTTTAAATGACCCCATAGAAAATAGTCTAGAGGACTTAAATCTGGCGAACGCGGTGACCATTCAATATGTCTTCTTCGACCTATCCATCTCCCCGGAAATATTTCATTAAGATATTGACGCACGTCAACTCTATAATGAGGCGGGGCTCCATCCTGTTGGGACCAAATTTCATTTGAGGGTCGTTCAGGATTCTCCTGGTTCGCAAATAAACGAACTAATGCTGGAACAATTTGCTCCTGCAACAATTGTAAATATCGATTAGCATTATATTGTCTCTCAAAAAGAATGGTCCAATTATGTGTCCTATGGTTATACCCGCCCATACATTTAATTTTTGAGGATATTGGGTGTGACCTTCTTCCATCCAGTGAGGATTGTGGTCAGACCAATAGTGACAGTTATGTCGATTGACAAAACCATTCAGTTTAAATGTTGCTTCATCTAAAAAGACAATATTATTGAGAAAATTGCCATTCATTTCAATGTGATCCATCATTGACTGGCAAAACTGCATTCTTCTATCAGGATCGTCTTCATTAAGTTCTTGTATTAAATGCATTTTATACGGATGGAGATGATTTGTGTACAATATCCTTCTTACCGATCTACCGCTAATATTGTGATGTAAGGCCAGTTTTGGTATTGAAGTTATCGGTTCTACTTGCACATCAAGAATAATATCAAGTGCCATATCTTCATTTGTAGCCGATTTACTTCGACCTGATTTTGGCCGATTTCTAACACTTCCAGTTTCGTGAAATCTCCGCACAATCTTCGAAACCGTTGATTTGGAAATGTGAGGAGATCTCTCCGGAACTGTTGCATTAAAAATAGCACATGCATCTTTTAAAGATGCCTGTCTCCAAATCCAACCATCATTAACAACGAAATACGCTCACGTTCACTTAATTCAACCATGATTAGAAAACAATACTAATACTTTACACCGAAATTATCTGACGGAATTAACAGTAACTGACAATAATACAAAATATTTGAGCTATGTTACAGAAATAACCATGGCAACAACAAAAAAAACGAATATTTTTTATTAGATAGTACAGCAATAGCGATCTCTTATTTTATTATTTTATTTAATATTTAAAAAACGACAAGTCGCATACCTACCAAACCATATATCATTATAATTGGAGAAAAACGTTATATCTGAAAATATAAAAATATACAGGGTCGCCCATTTAAAAAAACAATCGATCACGTCATATCTCGAAAATTGGCGTAGTTGCTGCAAATCCTAGTACGCTACTGAATAGACCATAAAATTTACATTAACTTGTGTTAAGGTCTTTTTTTGATACAATCAATATTTTAGCCAGAAATGAGGGGTTTCCACACATATGCCCAACCCTGTATATATATGACCCCCCCCCCCTACAATCAGAAAACCGAAAAATATTTGTAAATTCGCCGAGACCCGTCAATTTTTGTTCTTGGGGGGGAGCTTCTTATACAGCCAAGCCAACTCGATGTGTCCATCCCCCCACCCGCAGCTAGCACCCCAACTTGTGCTGCGCAGTTCAATCGTGGACCAAAGCTGTAGATGCACGTACGGCTGTGGAACGTTGTCGGCATTAGTATTTGATCCCGAACATGAGGCAGTATATAGTTTAGGACGACGATATATGGAAAACGAATGTCATGCACTTGCGAAGAAATATAAAAACGACATAAAATTATGTGAAAAGTATTTAAAGTTTAGTGCGGTACAACTAGAAGATTTTACTTGAGATTTGAAGGTGTGAGAAGTTAGAGGTGCCAGTGAAGATGAAGAGCGAGAAGAAGTGTTAGTTATTAATTACATTTTCTCGAGTAGAAAAAGATACATTAACTATTGCTACATTGTTTGAGAAGTTATATTGTTTAAGATTGAATAAAAGTGTACAAGATATTCATACGCTTACATTTAATTATAAAATTAAAGTAGTTTACAAATAGTTGCAACATGTAATTACATTTGTATACAGCATGGAAGTCATTATATCAAATGGTGAGAAATAATAATAAAAACGTAGGTATGTGAAAATAAATTTATTATCGAATTTACATAATCTAAAACAGAAAAAAATTAGTAGAATTAAAAATAATAATATTTTAGATATTTACTCTAATGATCCATAAGGATTTGAATATAGCTTGAAATTGATATTTTCGAATATACCCGACTTCAGTAGCCTGGTTCTTGATAAAGAAATACTATCCACTCTTATCAACACTACATTATACTAAAATAAAACTTACATTTGCATAGAAACGAAATTTATGTCAATATGTAACCTTCCATTTTTTATAATTTAAAACCGGAATGCAAAATAAATAAAAAATATTGCAGCAAATATATTAAGCAAAATAATAAAAACGTAGGTATGTGAAAATAGATTTATTATCGAATTTACATAATCCAAAACAGAAAAAAATTAGTTGAATTAAGTATAATAATAATTTAGGTATTTACTCTTATGATCCATAAGAATTTGTCTATATATAGCTTGTAGTTCATATTTTAGAACATGCCATACTTCAATAACCTGGTTCTTGTTAGAGGAGTGCCATCCCCTCTTATCGACGCTACACTATACTAAAATAAACCTATTAAAAATAACAACATGCAGCAGCACAATTACTCACTTCTGTATATTCCTCCTCGAAGTACTATGTTAGTCTCAGTTCTGAAAATTAAAGAAAAAAGAGAAAATAACATAATTTAGGTATAAGTACAGTTACCTACCCCAGTCTGAGTAAATCCCATTACAGCATTAAATTCTGCAATGCGGATGCTAAATTTTGATAAATGCAGTGCATATTAATGATAGTACTTACCAGCCACTGTACATATAAAATAAAGATGAAAGAATGGTTACAATTTGCTATATAAATGCTGAATGCCATGTAGTAATAAATCAAACTTGAGCATTCACCTTTTAACCTGCGATAAATCCTTTGTACCATTGCATATGAAATAAAGTGTACAAGATATCCATATGAACAGCAAAATCTCTTTTTCGCTGATAACAAGTACGAGGATACTTACACCCACATTTTAATGAATTGTAGGCTACATTGACTACATATCAGGTAAATATTAGTGAGGAACATGAGGTATAGAATAATTCAAATTTAATATTTGAGCCAGTTGTTTAGAATTTTTTATAAATATGGCGAATGTGAAACCCTGCAACAGATAATTAATTTTGAGTATTCACCTTTTAACCTACGATAATTACTTTGTGGTATTATTTAGAAAAAAGTATTCATTGCAGCATATTCTGTCTGCATTTTGATATGGAGGAATGGAACGAAATCTTAAACTGACCATCTAATACATCAAACTTTAAAATCCGGCGAATCTGGGCAAGCTATTTTTTTAAAGATTATTCACATTAGGCTTCACCTAGTACATTTTTAAAAGTAGATTAGAGGGTAATCCCGGCCCCGTCTAGTGAGTAGTGATTAAGGGCCGGTTCTGGACCAGTTCAAGGTCACTCGCCCTCTGGTGGTGAGAAATGTAATCTTTTGGATTTCTTCAAGGTCAAACTTTTGTCGGGAAATTTAAATTTTAGGAGTTCGCTAAAAATCGCAATGGCACCATCCTCATTTTTGGCGGTAAATTTGTCAAGGTCAGAAGCTAAAAATAGAAATTGCAATGTCATCATATTACAATTCTTAGAAGTCTAAAAATAGTGCGGTCAAAGGTTATTGACCTACGGTGGTGTCATATTTCTTAGAAATATGAAAAGCTATAAAATAGAAAATCTAAGAATAGAATTTTCAGGGTAAAATTTTTTGGCGGGAAATATCAATTTTTCAAGCTGGTCAAGGTCAAAGCTAAAAATAGAAGTAGCAAGGTAATCAATCTTAGAAATCTAAAAGTTTTTTGAGTAGGTTAGCAGTTTTGAAAGGATGCATGTTTATAATAAAAAGGCTTCTCCGGGAATGCATGATTCAGTAAATGTTTTATTGCTAGAAATGGTGAAAGTAATAAGAATGATAAGAAGAGAAAAAAATAAACAATTATTAAGTATTGATGAGAGAAAGAAAAGACTCGAGGTGTTAATCAATAAAGTAAAAGATTTGCGGATAGATTTAGAGTTGTATGAGCTGAAGAAAAAAATGAATCAACTTCGAGTGAATGTGCCATGAAAAGTATTAAAAATCAAGGTGCGTTGTAATTTGAATGAAAGGTGCTTTAAAAAGTAAATAAGTAATTACAGTAGTGTATGTTATATTGCATAAAGGAAAGGCACTTTAACAGTATTCATTTGAATAATAAAATGCAGTGTGTGTAGGCATCTAACAAGAAAAATTAGATTAGATTAGAAACGAAAAATCCTTAAAAAGAAGTTCTCGTATGGTGTAATTGAATTTTCACATAAAACGAGTTTCTTATGATTTATTAAATTATACAAATTATGCAGGAAGAAATGACATTGTAACCTTATAATGATATAAAATGTGTAGCAGTTTAATCGTTAAGTCAAAAATTCTGAATTTTTGTATATAGACTAAACAAATAACAGCGCAAAAGATAGCAGTTCCAACACTAAAAAAAAATGTGGAAAAACTTTAAGGTGTTCTTTTACTATTAGGATATAAAACGTACATTTTTAATTTTTCCCAAATAAAGTGAGCATCAATATGAAATTTGATATAGTAAAACAATAGTTTAACAAATTTATAAACTATTTGTAAGACGGTTTTTTTCTAAACTAGATTCTAACGACTTTTCATGAAATAAAGTAATAACAACTCTCACAATGCATCTTTAGACATCTTACATACATATACAACTCATGTTAAATGGATTTTACTCGTAATGAGTAAAAAGCATCCAATTGCAAAATGCACCCATATAGTATTATCAGTATGATTTGTAATATTATATTCAAATTGAAATACTGTACTAGAATGTAATGTATAATTGCAATTATTGTTGTATAAACAACGATAGACGTGTACTTGCTATGAAAGTGATGTATGTTTAAAAGTGTGTGATGTAAGAAAAGATGTATGTGCATATCTATGGAAAGAGATAAAAGACGACGCTATGTGGACTTTCTCTGACGCAGGGTGTAGGAGGGGATGTGGAGGAGGGGGTTAGTAAAGTCCTAGAAAGATGCGCTCCTGAAAATTTAAAATTTGCACTTAATTCTCAGAAAAAAAATTTGTTTTCCAACGCAGTTGTTTTATAAGTGACAATTTATCAATTTCATGTATAATTTTATCAAAATATTAAAAAATGACACTTAAATTAGTCAATTCCATTTTTAAACAACAAAAAGCACTTAAAACACAACTTTTTGTACTTACGCAAGCTCAGAAGAAACATATGCATGCAATTTATCCATGTAATGTATCTAAATGCTCTTTAAATTACCCAATTCAATTTTGAAACAACGAACAGCACTTAAAACATGACTTGTTTTTTAATTTTCGATGCAGCGCGGGTATTACTACGTTAATAATAATTGTAGGATAATGAACGCAGTTATTTTGCTTTGAAAGCATTTTAAGCACTTATCGAACATTCTATTTTTATCTGTCATCAATTTACATTACAACTTTGAAACGGGATTTGTAAATGTATGAATGCAATTGTGTCATCTGTAGATTTTAAAATTCCGAATTTATTTAACTGCTATCCTTTGCGCTGTTATTTGTTTAGTCTATATACAAAAATTCGGAATTTTTGACCTAACGATTAAACTGCTATGATAAAAAGAGTATATTTATTTTAAAACATAATTTATTGTTTACTACTACATTTCATAATGTTATTCACCTTTTCTTTGTAATAGTTTTACTTATGTGATAATTATAAAGTTGCATATCAGCTGAATGGTTAAGTCAAAAATTCTGAATTTTTGTATGTAGACTAAACAAATAACAGAGCAAAAGATAGCAGTTCCAAATTTTCTAAAAACTAAAAAATGTGGAAAAACTTTAAGGCATTCTTTTACTGTGAAATATTACTATCACGATATAAAACGTACATTTTTAATATTTACCATATTATTTGAGCATCAAAATATTATACCAAAACTTTAACATATTTGTAAATTGAAACGGGATTTGCAAATGTATGAATGCAATTGTGTCATTTGTATTGCATAAATGCATGGTGTAAAGTTTTCAGATTTACATGCTTTTGGGAACTGTTTTGACTTTTATTTAACGCAAGCTTTTTCTCACTTTTAACTGTACTATATTTTCATTCTTTATTTATATGCATAATATTTTACAATAAATAAATCTGTAACGCAACATGCACTTAAAATTTGCAAGAAGGACTGCTTTACTTTGATGTAGAAATTTATACATGAGTAAGTCAGACTTCCAGATGTTTTCAATTTTTTCCTTAACGTAGATCATTTCACTTTTCTAGCGCAACTTGGACTATCACTCACATTTTTTAGCTGTAATAAAATTTTTTTGGATAATGAGAATAATTCACGAAAAATAATAAAAATATAAAAAAAATTTACAATGAAAAGATACAATAAATTCCACAAAAAAACATATTAAACACATCACACATACATCCCTTCCAACTTAAGCAATATATTTTCAGTCTTTAGCATATTTTGCCGCACACACTCTATATATTGATTAGCCTCCTTCAGTTCTTTATTCAGTCTTTCCACTCGCCCCATACCCACCACCTCACTATTCAAATAGTCATTGTAAAGCTTTGGTAACCACCGAATACTTGTTTCCATAAAGGCCTGAAGGGTTGGTGGATCCTGCTCATCATCCTGCTGTGTGGGGTGCCCTTCTATAAGAGCCAAATTTTTTCCTCCATATTGCAGGTTTCGCAACGGTGGTGGTTGTGGGGGTGTTGCTATAACCGTGATTGCTGGCGTTATGCTGAAAAAATGAATAATTTTATTTGTACTAAAAATTCTTTGTGAATTAATGAAAGGAAACTATAATATTAATTAAAATTGTACATACCTCTCCAAATACTTCGAAAATTCATCCTCTACATCACTATCCCTGATGGAGATGATGGGGATGGTCTCTTCGAAGGGTGCTGATTGTGCGGTGTTATTTGATGGGCGCACCAAAACATCATGTAACATACAAGGTTTTGCCTGTCTTTTTAGCGAAAGTTTAAATTGTTTACTGGACGAAGCCATTACTAATGGTGAATAATTAATGAGTATTCAATTAAAACTTTAACGTTATATGCACATAGATCTGTTAACGTTAACAAAATTGATAACAAGTGGAAGTGGTTAGTACAATGACCTAAGCAAGCAAAAGTGACGAACTCTAATGAATGCAGCATAATCTAGACATGAGAAGGCATTTCGCATGATGTCAGCAAGGTTAAGTTAATAAATATTCTTAGTAAACGCCACAAAGTGCAATGTATGACCTCTGCAAGCAAAGATGGTGCAGCATGTCATGAGAACAGTATTGATGTCAAGGTTAATAGATGTTTCCAGTAAACGCTACAAAATGCGATCTATGCATCTGTCTATGGAGACTGAAGCTCTTGCAACAAGTTATAAGCAGTTTTGACCTTGAATGCTAGGAATATATTACTATATAAGGAGATAAAGAGCAGTTTTGTACCAGTCAGTATATTGCACTCCCGACTAGAATTGCAATTGTATACCTAAAGTACTTCTATAGTTACTTAAATTTTTAATTTTTACATATCAGTTATAATAAATATAATATTTGTTTCCATTACTACATAATCGACAGCGCGTGTGCTTCATATTTTCTTGTAGTGTTGGATACAGTTTTGAAGGTAACTATGAGTAAGGGTATACCCAGTAGTAGTGATATTGTTAATCTAACAAGAAGCATTATTCCATTGTTGAAAACCCAAAATGAATTTGTAAAGCACATCCGTATAATTAACACTAATATTAAGCTATTGCAAGGTATAATTCAAAATAAAATTTATTTAGAGACATGCGAAAATTTGCCTAAACTCGAAAGTAATTTATCATTACTAAAGTGTTATCTTATAAGAGTTAAACAGTTAAAGAGCGCTTCAGAGAAAACAGGTAGTGGAACTGTCAATGTCACTAAAAATCGTACACGCAAATTAAGTTGGTACTCTCTAGATTCATGTTTTAATGGTAGGATACTTACTGGAATTACAGTCAATATAGCAAACATCAAGGACCCTCTTATTTTTTTACAAATTGCATACAATAGTTTTGCACGAAAGGTTAAATTAATGCTAAGGCAATCGACGCTAAAGGTGAATGTCCTTTTAGTCTGCAATTTTGTCCATCCTCAAAATCACGTTACCGAGTTGAAGACATTTACCATAAAAAATTATACCATCAATATTGCGACCAATTTACGTAAGTGGTATAATGAAAACGTTTATTATAAATCACAGAAAAAATTAGAGGAGTTTTCCGAAAGGGATTCCGGTTGGGCATTACATGAAGTATACATTTAAAGGTGAATATTAATAGATATGTCCCATTTAGGGGCGGCCTTTCAACTTACGTTAAAGTTCCCTACTTTATAGCAGTAAAGCATGCGGTAGTGAATGTTAAAAATGACGATGAGTTCTGCTTCCTGTGGGCCGTTGCATCGGCACTATATCCCGTGTAACATCATTCAGATAGAGTGTACAGTTATCCTCATTTTAAGGATGTTTTGAATTATGATTCAATTTCCTTCCCCATTAAACTAGATGATGTAAAAAAATTTGAACAGTTAAACAATCTCTCCATTAATTTGTTTTGCATTCAGGGGAAAGTTATATCACCATTTGTGTTAAGTGAAAATCAAAATAGTGCGAGGGAATCCATAAATCTTTTAGTACTTTTTGCTAATTATCAAGCTGCGGGTGATATTAATAGAAAAAATAATACTGTTTATCATTTCACGTGGATTAAAAATATGTCAGCTCTTATTTCTAAACAACTATCGAATAAGGAGCATAAGAAATTCATTTGTTATCGATATTTGAACCATTTTTCTTCAGATCTACAAAAACATATCATTCACTGTCATCAATTTAATCGATGCTCTGTTAAGCTGCCTATTGAAGCAGAAAAGTTTCTACAGTTCAAAAATTTTACATTCCAGGAAAAGGTGCCGTTTGTAATTTATGCAGATTTAGAAAGTATTTTGGAAAAGTGTGCAAATTTAACGGACATAGATAACAATACGATATTTTACTCCAAACATACACCCTTCAGCATCGCTTACTAATTGAAGTGTTCATACAATGATTCTTTATCACGATTTAGACTTTATAGAAGAAACGATTGCATTCAATGGTTTGTTAAAGAGCTTCAAAGTATTGCACATTGGACTACCGAAATAATCAATAAAATAATACCTATGGATACTTTAACTCCCAATCAGGTTGAGCACTTTGAAAGCACCGCGATTTGCCACATTTGCGAAAAACCATTTACTGATTATGATATAAAAGTTAGAGATCATAACCATTTTACTGGTGCATTTCGAGGAGCATCACATCAGAATTGTAACCTAAACTATAAAGACTCCCACATTCTGCCAGTCGTGTTTCATAATTTGTCAGGTTATGATCGTCATTTCTTCATTAGAGAATTAGCTACTGTTCCCGGTGAGATTTCACTGCTACCCATAAACAAAGAAAGATATATTTCTTTCACGAAAGTAATACAAGGCGCTTAAATTAGGTTTAGATTTATTGACTCTTTCAGATTTATGAGTAGTAGTATTGAAAAGTTGTCGGACTACTTGGAAAATAGTAAAAAAAATGATTACCCACGCTAATTGTAACAATGCCGAAGAATTTTCGCTACTAGTTCGCAAAGGTGTGTTTCCTTATGAATATCTCGATTTCTGGGAAAAATTAAGCGGGACCAGACTCCCTCCCAAGGAAGCGTTTTTCAGTCATCTCACTAATGAGGGAATCAATGATGCGAGATTTGCACATGCATTTAATGTTTGGAACAGATTTAATATTAAATCGTTAGGGGATATCGCGGATTTGTATCTAAAAACGGACGTTCTATTGTTAGCAGGCATTTTCGAAAACTTTCGACAAACTTGTTTAAGTACTTACAAACTTGATCCTCTGCACTATTATACAGCGCCCGGTTTGGCATTCGATGCTATGCTTAAAATTACACAAGTACAGTTAGAACTATTTACAGACATTGATATGCTGATGTTTATTGAGAGAGAAATTAGAGGTGGTGTTGCTCAATGTTCTAATCGATATGCTAAAGCTGACAATAACTACATGGGGGAACAATTTGATCCCACTTCCGAAAGTGTGTATTTAATGTACTACGACGTAAATAACTTATATGGAGCCACCATGTCAGAATTTCTACCATTTGGTGATTTTTCTTTTGTTGATAATTTTGAAACTTTAGATTTAATAAACCATCCCGATGATTTGGAAATTGGCTATATAGTCGAGTGTGATTTAGACTATCCCATAGAATTACATGAGAGTCACAGTGATCTACCATTGGCACCCGAAAATATGGTACCACACGTATCTGATTCCAAAATGAAAAAATATTGCTTACATTGTATCCTAAACATAATTATGTAATTCATCACAGAAATTTGAAAGTATATTTAAAATATGGATTAAAGTTGGTAAAAGTACACTGTATATTACGTTTTAAACAGTCCCCATGGTTAAAAAAATATATCGATTTAAATACCGCCATGCGCCAGCAATCTCAAAATGAATTTGATAAGAATTTTTATAAATTAATGATTAATAGCGTTTTTGGGAAGCTGATGGAAAATGTACGTAAACATAAGGATATACGTTTAGTAACGAAATGGGAGGGTCGCTGTGGTGCTCGTGCTTACATAGCACAACCAAATTATCATAGTTGTACAATATTTAATAATGATATGCTTATCATTCAAATAAATAAGCTAGAAGTATATTTCAATAAACCTACATATGCAGGATTCAGTGTTTTAGACGTTTCAAAAACTTTTTTATGCAATTTTCATTACGGTTACACACTACCCTAGTTTGATCATAATGCTAAGCTCTTGTACATGGATACGGATAGCCTCATATACGCCTTTTCAGTTCCCGATATCTATAAATGCATTAAAGAGGACATTGATAATTCGATACATCTGATTATAGCCCCAACAATATCTTTGGAATTCCATTAGTAAATAAAAAAGTCCCTGGCTTAATGAAAGATGAAAATCATGGCGCGACTATGTTGGAATTTGTAGGACTTCGCGCAAAAATGTATGCTTACATGGTTGATGAAAAAGTTGTAAAAAAATCAAAGGGTTCTCCGCGCAAGCGTCAAACAGATTACGATAAATGATTATAAACATGTTTTGTTTGATGGTGACGTAATAAGGCGTTATCAGCATCTGATAAGATCAAAGAAACATGATGTGTTTACAATCAAACAGAATAAAGTAGTACTTAATCCTTGTGATGATAAACGATTAGTAAATTTCAATTTCACTGATACTAGACCTTGGGGATTTAACTTTACATAGCATTTTATTCGTCTTCTGTTTCAGAAAACAATTTTATCATTATGAACAGTCTTGAAGACAAATTGCAGGAAGAGCTATGGTACAGTAGTGATAAAATCTACAGAAAATACCTGAAGCGTCCTTTGTTGGGAAGTCCTCCCCCGAAACCTATTTATTTGTACTGAATATATTGCAATATATTGTCATTCCTGATGAGTGTTTTTACTGGTGTGCTATAAACTCAAAGTGTGCAAATGAAATTATCAAGACATTATTTGATAAAAAAATTAAATTAGACGATACCATCAAAAGTTTTATGAAATTGTTAAATCTACGTTAGAAAATATTGCTTATAAGGACACTGTATTTATTATAACTGAATGTCTTGAGAAATCGGCATATTATGCTAACTACAAGTGCCTCGATATTTTGATTGAAATATTATTAGAACAAAATATCAACTATGAGTTTCAACCGTGGGAAAACGATGAGCACCACAAAATTTATTACTGGATACTAGACAACATCAATAAAGGTGAAACAAATTCAAATTCCTGCTTGGGATGGAGGTGTGGGCCAGATTCGGGTATATGGCCATCCAGTAATTTATGTGATTATAGAAGTACTTTAGGTTCACTTTATAAGATAATGAAATTTTAAAAATAAATGTAATATTTAAAAAATAAAATACTATTATTTTTTGTGTGTGTTTTATTTCATCTAAGAGCTACATCCTTTTCTACAAACTATATAATTAATATAAGTAATTTGTTTCACAAAGTACAGGTTAAATGTTATAAAACAATATCATCCTTATTGATCCATAATCTTTCATCCAATCCCCACCACTTTACGAATAACTTATTATTCTTGGAGCGAAGCACATTTTCTACTAGATATACATCGGGATACTTCGTTTTTTGCAATTCATGTTCATAAAACCCTCCCAGTACAGGCTTTCCCTTCATGTCTTCCAGCATGTACGTAGTGGGGTTAGTAATGCGAACTTTCACAACCTTAAATAGTTCACTAGACCAATTGGGTGTGTGTCCTTTGGCGCTAGATGAGCGTTAGCGTTTCCTTGGAAAGTTTTCTGAACTGCTTGTAAACAGAAATCAAGGTATCTTTTACTTATAGCATCACCATCTTCTTCAGGGTCAGCCAACTGTGTCAAACGATTTCCATCCAAATCGAACCTTGTTGATAAATAGTATTGCTTAGTGATGACATGGTGAGGATCTATGGGATCGGCCACATTGCTGAGTCTCTTATTCTCAATATCAAATTGATTAGCATCAATCAGTTTAAACTGAGGGGTTAGTTTCTTTAATTGATACTGGACATACGAACGGTCAAATTTAATAAAGGGCATTTTAGTTGTGACATGTCGACATCAATTCATTCTCATTTATACTGTTTAAAAAGCGGTTGTTCGATTTTTCAATGTATCTATCTTCATGTAGTTCTTCTGCAATTGATATTATGTCATTTACAACACCTGTGTTTCCCGCTAATTTTTCTGCCCACAATACCTCCAGATCACGAATTAGTTCATGTATATCATTCCAATATTTATATTCAATGGGTCTGTGTGTTAATTCCTTAAAAAACATAGCTCCACCTCCCTTGGTCGTGGGTGATGATGATGATAATAGCAAGGGTTTTATTATTTGTGCTGCGGCTTCCTCGAATCTGTGCACTTACGTCATAATCTCGCCTTACTACATTCGTAGCCTCTAAAATAGTTTCATATTTTTTTCTATCTGTTGACTTTACTAGACTTAATTCGGGTTCATTCATAATAAGCAGATCATATAATCCTGGAGTCCCTTTATACGTGACACCTTTAAGAATTATATCATCTCCTTTAATTGTGATGGGCGTATTACCAATTGTCCATTTGTCAGTTTTGGTATCATAGAGGACTCGATACGTATCAATATCACCTTCGGCATTCTTCAAAATACGTTCAAGATATATACGCGGCAATTCATTGTACTGCTCGAGAAATTCTTCTGAGATGGGTTCATTATGGGAATCATCTGCGATACTAGACAGTTCTTCTTCTTCCTCCCCAGTATTAATCTCTCCCACGACGGATGTATCTAAGAAAGATGGAAGACTTGTGGGAGGATTTCTTTGAAAAAACGGAAGCTAAGCTAGTGGACTAGTAGCACCTTTACTTGAATCACCTAATGGAGTGAGGCCTGGGGTCCGTTGAACTTGAGCTAGCGGACTAGTGAGGATAGTAGCGTGCTTCCTTGGAAATATGAATACGGGTGGTTTTTTGGGTTTAACGCCAATAGACTCCTTTTTAGGTGTTTTTTTATCGATTTTATTTACTATTTCAGTTAGAGGTTCTATTGAAGGCTTATAAGTACTTTCGGATGTTCTTTCATTATCAATGCGAGCAGTCTTACTATTGTTATACTTCTGCTGTATTATTTTACGAGCCTGAATAATTTTTTTCTTTAATATCATTTCCTTGTTATCCATTGTAGTAAAGCGGGTTTGCTGAACAGATAGCTGTTTACACAAACAGATAGCTGTTAATACCTAAACTGATCAGTACCTACTAAACTACTGTAAGCAGTTTAAGGTATTATATATTCATCAAATCTTTTCCTATAGCGACCATTATTAACTTCAGCATCCTTGTTCATGACCATGAAACCAAACGGATCTACCCAGCATTTTGAACACATGTCCCGAAATGATTTCATGCTTATGGTGGGACTTATATGATCCTCATACACATGTTTTAGGTTTAATTCATCTTGCTCAAATAATATAATTAGATTCGCATTGTCACGAATTAATTGCTTTGGAATTTTACTGTACGTTTGACCCAAATAGAAACAGTCAATATCGTTATGTCTACCCATAGAAAAATATGCCCTTATGTTATTTTGCTTTTCACAAACGATATCATCGAAGATAAAAATGGAGTTTGATTTTGCACAATTAGGCTCAATGACATCTTGATTATCACTGAAGGTAAAGTAACCTATATCTCTCATTGGAAGTAAGATTTCCTGTAAAAGTTTGTACTTGCTTTGATTCAATGACTTAGAGTATACGTATACATGTTTAAATTTCAAGCCATTCTTCTCGGTAATCAGACTGATCATTGCGTTTGTTTTACCACAATTGGAGGGGTCACATATAATACCACGTATACTATTAGGAAGTAAATCACCATGTTTTGAAGTAATAAACTTTTCATCAAAGTCATGATTTTGAATTGAGAGTTTTTGTTTTTGAGCAACTACTTTCATCGTTAGTGGATGAAATAAAACTAAACGCATAATTACAACATTTTTATTTATATACTAGGCTATATTACAATAACTATAACTTTTTCGCTTCCCCAGTGTGTGGGCTGTACTGCACAATAGCGTCATGGAGAATGAGACATTGACAACAATTCCATTATCGAAAGGTGTTAGAGATTCCATTTACAATTTGATGTCTACTGTTGAGTTTTTTAAGGATTCATTTTGTTTAGAACAGTCCATTACAAATACTGGACATGATTTGAATTAGGAATAGTTGAATAATGCATCTTTATCATCTTCACCATAGTAATCACATCGGAATTTCAAAAAACTGCGATAGGCAGGTATATATTGGTTAGCTTCATATGGACAATACTCAGAATTCAGATGTACTTTAAGATTTCTGATGTTAATGTGATCAAAATTGCCGGCCCTTGCTGACCTTGTATACCTTTTACCTTGTTGGAATGCAACAATTATCCAACGTGGTTTTTCCAGTTGCGTTGATGTTTTTATTGGCCATATGTCTGAGGTTGCCTGTTTTAAAGAAGGTAGTTCATATAACTCCCATTAACGAAATGGAACAGTAATAATAGAATTTTTATTGATTCCTTGAAACAAGTTAAGTTTCGCAGCATCACTAAGTGTTAAGTGCGGTACTTTCCATTGAATTTTATTTAAGGTTATTACGGCATCAACTTCACCATAGTAACAGTTTGTATCGCTTCTAGATCGAATTAAAACCAACTCTTGGCGCATATTCACGATTACCTGACGATAATCCTCCATTATTCCAAATATGTGGTTCAATGGTATGCATACTGTAAAAGATTTTTCTCCATTTTGCTCATCGAAGTCTACTTGTAATGGTTCTTCATTCTTTGGTGACCATCCCAAATGACTTAGTGCTTTGCTTTTGCTTGCCGTATAAGAAATATATCCCTTAAGCGTAGATGTTATTCCTGGATTTCTACAAACATCCACTCTCTGACCACCAAACTCATAACGAATTTATTCGAAAAGAAAGTTCGGATAATTGCTGGTTAAGCTGCATGATTTTCTTTCATCTTCTTTTTTGAGCTCAAGTTTACCTTCTATGTACAGAAAACTATCATAAGTAGCCGTAATTAGATCTTGACTTTGAATTAAGATTCGTATTTCTTCGGAAGGTCCATATTTAGAAGATTCATATGGAAGATAAGTGTGAATATCTGATTTAATTACAGTATCATCAAAATGTACGTTTTGAAAGACGTTTAACGATTCTGCCATTGTGGTCGAGAACTTTTAAACTAATTGATGTTAAAAAGTATTTCTCTGCAAATGTTAACCTCAATGAAGGTTGATGACTAATTAACGACTTACTGTAGGGATGATGTCTTTTATATGAGTTTTTGAAAGATGGAATTGGTCCTGGATTAATTCTCAGACCCATGTTCATTTAGTTCTAAGCGTACAGTGAATGGTTCACTTTCACCAAAGTCTATTAATTCACCCTTTTGATTAGTCAAATTAATTGTTATATTACTAATAATGTCAGTGTTTACTTCTAAATATTGAGTATGGCTTGGAGTTTTATCTAGACGATAACCTGGAGAAACTGAAACATCAATCTCATATAATACTTTAGCAGATTTCCCATTTCGATAAGATCCCTTTATAATGCTGCACTCTACGTGTAGATTAGTGCGTTTAAGTATTTGGATATCTAACGCAGATGTATGTAAAATATTTGGTACTAATATTTTAGACTCAAACCCTAGCATGCGCCCAATACAATTTTCTTTAGTAAAATCAATCTCAAATGAACTGTTTATCTCACCTTTAAGTGTATTGTTGTTTGCTCTAATGATAAACTTTTCTGTGGGTATTTTAGATTTTAGATAATCGTTAATTTCATCCAACTCATATGCACCGTGTGGAATATTAATCACTTGCAAATGAGATGGATTTGTTCTAAAATAAAATCTATCGTTGCCTGTATAAATGTTTCTAATGCTGTTGCAGCCGTAAAATCCAACCAATCCTATAACGTATTTCTTCCCCAAATCTAGCTCTATCGGTGAATAGAAGTTGTAGCTAGCTGTGTTACCAACACCTTCTAAACTGAATGTTATTGACATAACTGAGAAAATTTGATGTTGTGCTGATTATTTATATAAAAATTGTAGGCATAGGTGTCCGCAAATAATTGTATTAAACTCTTGATCTTGGTTGTAATTATAATATATTTTACACCCCTGAAAGTAGTTAATCACTTCGTTTGGTGGTCGAATATTACCGAAATCATCGTAATACCATACCTTTTTACCACGCGTTTTGTAGCAAACCCAATGGGTACCTGGTCCTCTTTGGCTATCTAAGTTAATAATTCCAGATTCATTTTTCCGTGGCAATTTAGGCATGCTATCTCTCATAAAAATATACCTAAAGTACGGTACGTGTTTGGAGTATTTCTTTAAATCAGTATCCGTTAACGGTCTTTCGGGTAATCTATTCAGTTTTTTGGAAACGGTTTTAAGTATAATGCACCACCACCAGATTTGTTTGGTTTTAGAAATAATGCACCGCCTTTCTAATTCATGGAGCCTATAGCGATCGATTCCATCATGCGATTATGGCGCGATGTCTCTTCCTGCAATTTTTAGCATTTTTAGCATCATTGACTGCTTTAGCAATTCGTGATGCACCGCCAGCTAAGAAATGGTAAAAACCCTCCTTGTTTAGGTAGGGGAATTACTCTAGGAACTTTAATGTTTTTCTTTCCTCTTAAACCTTTTACCACACATTTTGCCGTTGAAAGCGCTGACTTTATTGTGTCTGTGAAATTTCCGTTAGGTTTAATTTTTTTAGCTATTGTTTTTCGTAAATGCCATAAATTTCCACCATTTCATTTCTTCTTCAGATTAGATCGACGTTTACACCCCATTCCCAATTTTCTCTTTGCTTTCATGATGGTACTGACTGCTAAAGCTGCAGTTCGTTCACCTAACGTTGCGTCTAATGATTTAAAGCACTCCCAAGCTTTTGCAAAATGTTATCTGCTTTATGCCTACTTTCTAAAATCTCGGTAATCTCTGTAACTGATATCATGAAGTTTGCACTGAGCATCTAATTGATTAATACCGGGGTCACCGCGTGCGAGTCGTTTTTCTAACTTTGTACCAGGACCGCAATACTGGTAACCAGGTAAATGCAATTCAAACGGAAGTTTATTAGACCATTCACTAAACCACCACCTACACTCTTTCGCTTATATATATATATATATATATATATATATATATATTGGGACCTGAAAATTGCGCGTCTGAATCCGAAAGTTAGGCGTCTGGAAACATCAGTTCTCATCATTATAAGAACTCGGGCGTGGACTTCTATCTTTGTCAAACCTATTCGAAGATTCCTAAGCAGCCGATGCACGATAATATGAATATAGTTGTGCTATAACAGCATAAATTACGGCTCAGGCTGTTGCATGCATCGAAAGCAGCAGGTTATACTGGGTATGATAACGAAATCATTGGTATCGAAGAACAGCTCCGATAAGAAGCTATAGTTGCATAATAATGTCCATCGATAAGTTTGGCAGACATTCGCTATCACATTTAAACATTCAACTACAAACATCAAATTAACCTGGGATGATAATTACGATATGCAAGGTAAAATACTGCAATGTCTTTGAACCCATCCTAGAAGATGATGATGCAACTAGGAAATACGTAGATAAGGATAATTTAAAATTGAATGAGGACAGTGATTACGATGCGCAAGGTAGAAAAGTCTGCAACGTTATCGACCCAGTCCTGGATGCGGATGTAGCTACCGAAAAGTATGTTGATAAGTGCAAGGAAGTTTTAGACCATAAAATAAAGGGTGATGTCGATTTATCGATTGCAAAACTATTGGTTGAGCGGGATCAGAAATTTAAAGAAAAAATTAATCGTATATATGGCGATATAAGCATTCTTAGTAGGGATAATTATAACATTAAGAATAAGTAATGGTTTTAAAGGCGGATTTAGCCGAATTTATTCTGTATGCTAAAGATAACCGTAACCATAAGTGTATTTTAACAGTGATAGACTGCTATTCGAAATATCTATGGACACGCCCTCTAAGGCGAAGAATGTCGACGAAGTTAGTCGAATGAAGACTTCAATTTTGAAGGAGGGTAGAGCTCCGGCTAACTTGCAATCGAATCAAGGACGTGAATTCTATAATAAACATTTTGAATGGTTGATGAAGAGTTAATAATAATAATGATGATAATAATAGCTAATTGTATATAGCTTTAGAATTAACCTCGATTGTTTGTGTTTTAATAGAGGTTGATGACTCCACCTAGTGGTATATTTTTTTAAAAGTAGATTTAGGTTCCTATAATTATTATGGCGGGAAAACTTCAAATTTGAAATATGTTCGAATAAGGGAGCTCGCCTTGGAGTCCATCCTAGAAGATGGTGCTGCAACTAGGAGATACGTAGATAAGGCGAATTTAAAATTGGCCGCGGGCAATAATTACGATGCGTAACGTAAAAAATCTAACAGTGATAGGCTGCTATTCTAAATATCTATGGACACGTGCTCTAAAATCGTTGAATGCCGACGAATGTCGAGCGATGACTTCCATTTTAAGGGAAAGTGGAGCTCCCGATAACTTACAATTAGATGAAGAACGTTTTGAAGGGTTAATGAAAGGTTGTGCAACACATTATTACTCGGTATATAGTGTATGAAAAGGCGGTCAATAAAAGCTATATTTGAATAAGCTAGTTTGTCTCGATTATTTATAGTTCTGTAAACGCGAATTTCTGTTAGTTACAATGAAGGCTGTTGTAGTGTCTACAGTGCTCTGCAGTTCTACTGCACTAATTACTAGTAGTGATGACGAAAGTCATTTGGAGATGGTTGAAACTTATTTTTGTGCACATGGTTACTTAAATGAAGATTCGGGTGCGTTGATAGATAATCATAGTTTAATCATTAGAAGTGCATTGGAATCCTTTCAAGAAAACTATCGACTCCCTGCCGATGGTTCTCTAAATGATGAAACCGTAAAATTATTAACCACTCCAAGATGTGCCAACCAAGATGCCATCAACACATATGCAACACATCCACATCATTGGGAACAGCCCGTCCTAAGTTATCGTCTAGAGAGTACAGACATGCGCATAATAAAATTAACCACTAATGCGATTAAATTGGGCAAAATATTCAAATTTAAAATTTAAATACAGTTCTAACAGTTACGATATATTAATATCGTTTCAACGATATAATCATTCTAGAGTAGTTGGAGGTAATCGCTGTAAATATTCGTTTGATGGACCTGGTAATGTTCTAGGGCATTCAGACTTCCCGACGAAGGATCAAAGTATAGCTGAAATACACATGGGCTAGGATAAGCGATGGTATCTTCGAGACTCGCACGTTCCCCAGGAGGATCGAACCAGCTACTTTACTGTATTACTACATGAGGTTGGTCATGCTTTAGGCTTACAACATACGCATGATGTAAATTCTGTTATGTATGCATATCATGTGAAACATTTTCGTGACTTAACGTCGGATAATACCAGGGGGGGTCCAATCATTATACTCCACTACCGCTACATCTTCTTTTATTGAAATTACTACTAAATCTGCTAAGACAACGCCTGCTTTACCTGCTCCAGACTGATGCAATATCGATATTGAATACTATTTGATTCTAAAGAAGCGATTGTATATGTTCTAAGAGAATTGTATTTGGATATCTGCTTTAAATAGTACATATATCGAGCCCACTGAGAACTTATTCAAATGGTTTCCCTTCTTGCCAAAAACTTTTAAACGCTTTGATACAGTATCTCGGAAGCCTAACACTTATATCTTCTTCAGC
The DNA here is from genome assembly GCA_036346205.1 of Vesta saturnalis. Taxonomy (NCBI): domain Eukaryota; kingdom Metazoa; phylum Arthropoda; class Insecta; order Coleoptera; family Lampyridae; genus Vesta; species Vesta saturnalis. The sequence goes on from JARFJB010001954.1 coordinate 2,919,394, forward strand.
GATGGATATATTTATCATGTAAAATATCCTAGTTTACAACTGATATCTGGATGGCCTCGAATATACAGCTCCTATTATATCCCTGCTAGCAGTCATGTTCATTCCGCTAAAAATACTTATGACGGGTGTACGCTAGTCCTTCACAGGAAAAACCAGATAATTGAATGTGATGAATGTCTTCAACGATCAAGAGCACATTTACTGCATACGGATACGTTTCCAAATCAACCATCGAAAATAACAACAATATTCAGAGTATATTAACGGAAATCTATCTTTATCGATAGGAACCAATTTTACGAACATAACGAGTTTACTGATCAGGTGATACAATCAGGGAAAGTTGGTCTTTCCATGATTAATATTCATTGTGCAAACAAAGGTATATTAGAGCAATTATATAACGTTTTAACAAAACGTATGAAGCTGGATAAAGTTGTATAATGAATTACATTATCATTATTATTATTATTAATAATAAAATCCTGTTTTGCATAATATCCGTTTTATTTTTCTCATCTGTTGAAAATCTTTTGTTGGAAAATCTATATTGCTTGTAATATTACAAAGCTCAATTTGGCTGCGAGTAGAGTGCATCCTTACTCCTCCGAATGCTTTCTTACTCTTTCATCGACATAGCTAGAGATTCTCACACTTCCTCCTAAGTCATTATTTTTAGCTAAGTATTTAAACTTTCGAAATCCTTATTATAATTCGCCACAAGGTTCTATGCTTAGTTACGAACAATTTAAGAGGCATCCTATATGTGTAACTGCACTCGTTAAAACGAGAGTATTCATAACCTAGTTATTGATTTGAAATTGGAATTCGAAGCATCTTCGGCCATTACCGCTGATACTTTGGCATATTGCGGTACTTGCATGATGTTTTAATTGAGTATGAACCATTTACTAGCATTGTAGGTAAAATGTAATATATTATTTTATCATATGAAGCTGGATAAAATTGCATATTGAATTACATTATTATTATCATTAATAAAATACTGTTTTACATAATATGCGTTTTATTTTTCACACATGTTACAATTTTTTTATAGGAAAGTCTACACACCGCAAGCCAGGCGTCTGGAATCATGCCAATTGTAAACAGGAGGATAGAATAGTATGCAGACCCTCCTTTTACGAACCCATTTCAAATTTTGAGTTTTCCCGCCATAACAATTACAGGAACCTAGATCTACTTTTAAAAAATATACCAGTAGATGGAGCCGTGATCAAACTATAATCTCCTTTTAAAAATGTACCACTAGGTGGAGCCTCTATCAATCTTTATTAACATACTGTTTTACATAATATACGTTAATTTTTACATATTTTTACAAGTATGGCATATTCATGCTGAAAGTTACATGTTTTATAGATTTTTGTGGGAAGATGTATACAATTTCAACTAAAAATTAATAATCTTTTACATTACAACTATGACCTATTAATGCCGAAAGCAATATAACATTTTAACAGAAAAATTTGCCTCTAGATAATATACTTTCTTCAACGCTCAGACCTTCATTATATAGATTAGCTTCTACTTCATTTATAAAATTTTCATAAATCGAATAATTACGATAATCATTCATATAATTCAGCTTCTGATTTATCACATCCGTAACCAAAAAGAATAGGTTGATTACCTGCTCTGATAATAATACTGAACTGCGTCCTCTGCTTACTCTGATTCGCTTTTATTCGTCGGTAACAACCAATAATTCCATTTTTATACCATAACCTATAAACATAGCTTTCTCGCATTCGTCAGATTTTAGAGTTTGACGTATTAGACGCTCAGTTTTAATGTTAGAGATTTCGCGCCATTTCACCATATAAAAATTCAGACTGCATATGACACTAAATGTTGTCTAAAATAATTGTACTACGATGATGTAATGTTGATAAGAATATATGGTAATCATCTATCACGAGCCAGGCTATTGACGTCGTGAGAAATAAATAGATTTCAAGTTGTACGCAGAATATGCAAATCATTATGTATTTTTAGAGTAAATACCTAAATTACATATTATTTTTAATTCTACTAATTTTTCTGTTTTAGATTATGTAACTTCGCTAATAAATTATTTTTACGTACCATGTACTTTAGAAATACATTGTAAGTGATTTTTTTATTATGCCTCGCCATTTGTTAGAATTTCTTTAAATTTGAATTATCTAATAAGTAATCAATGAAGCCTGTTGATAAACAATGCTGCAAAGTAATTATCGCAAGTTAAATGACTAATTATCTGCTGCTCTCGGGATGATTATAAAAGGTCGATAGTATTATCATAATGCACTTCAAAAATACATTGTACGTAATTTCGAAAATATGCGGACTCCCCTTATTGGAATACCATTTCTGAGGTCTAGTTTTCTACCATAGTAACCAAGGGATCTTATAAGGGGGGTGAAGATCCGAGAGCAAGTTCAGGAGTCCTACTTAAATTATAACCTATTTCAAATTTCAAGTTTTCCCGCCATAACGATTATAGAGATGTGAATCTACTTTTCAAATTATTATACCTAAAGCGATGATTATAATTTTTAGTGCTACAATAGTATATTGAGGAGGCATATCCAGAGGTCAGTAATTGTGTTGCTACATGTTGTGTTGTTGTTCTTTAATAGTTCTATTTAGTATGATGTAACGTTGATAAGAAGATATGGTACTCATCTATCACGAACCAGGCTATTGACGTCTTGAAAAAGATGAATCTCAAGCTGTACGCAGAATATGCAAATCCTTGTGTATCATTATCGTAAATACCTAAATTACCTATTATTATTTGTAATTCTACTAATTTTTCTGTTTTAGATTACATAATTTCGCTAATAAATTTATTTTTACATACCTTGTACTTCAGAAATACACTGCATGAGATTTTTTTTATTCCTCGCCATTTGTTAAGTTCAAAAGTGATATTAGAAGGTCACGAATGTGTTATCAACCATGAACATTAGAAGTACATTGTATGTAATTTCACAATAAATGTACTTTTTACATACGTATGTTTTCCCTCCCCATTTAATATAATTACTTTCATGCTGAATGTCGTGCTTGTTTTTTGTTTCAGCTAATTGTTCAATAATAATACATTATTATACCTGTTTTAATTATTTTATAATTTTTAAATGCAATAATGATTGATAAAACTAACGATTTAAATATAAATATTTATCTTACCCATGTTACGTATAGCATCAATAAATAATTTTTTCTGAACAATGCTACAAAGTAATTATCACAGGTTAAAAAGGTGAATATTCAACACTAGTTATCTGCTGTAGAGTTATCATTCACGCCATTTATAGCAAATTCTTGTCAATATTAAAACTGGATCAATTAGCGCTAATGTTCGATTTGAATTATTTTTTAACTTCCATTCCTGACTAATATTTACCTAATATGTAATCAATGAAGCCTAAAATTTATTGATAAAATTAATGATTCAGGTATTATATAATATATCAGTATTATATAATATATCTTACCTACCTACATGGCCCGGCAGCATGCAACATCCCCATAGGAAGACGTCGATTATCCATTCTGAAGAAGCTGTCAGAGGCTAAAGTACACGTCCTAGATGACCGACATGTCTCTCATTGCTCAACGCTGTAACAACCCATTTTGAGTTGTATTAAAATATACAGTAATTTATGTTCTTCGTTCATTTAGCGTCCATTTTTTCACTTCCTGATGAATTTTATGTTGTTTAGGAAGCTTTTTTTGGGTTTCCACCTAAATTTTGTAAAAAGTGCCATTGATTTAATGGTGAGATATATTTTAACGCATTATACTAAAATGAAAACATTTGCTCTTTGCAAGCACTTTGATTTACACTTTTATCACTTTTACTTTTCTACTTTGATTACATTTTAAGTACACATTTAATTCTACTTTTACGTACGCTTTCATTTTACGATTGCGTTTTGCTTTTAATGCAGATCTAAATTAGATCCCAATTTTTATCTGAATTTCGAGAGAGTGCAGTAAATATTGGATTCAAAATTTCATGAAGAAAAATGTATAAGAAGGAAAATTCCATTTTGTTGAGGTTTTCAACGTAAAGCAGCGTAAGTTATTTCGAGATGTTGCGCAATATTGGTGCAAAGATCACTTTGGTTTACATTTCCGTAATCGTTTAGATACCAGAGGTTATTGAAAAGTTTGTGTACAAAAATTTTACGAACAGGTATTTATGTTTAATGATTTTTTAGTAATTTAAGGCTATTTTTAAGATATATTTTATATAACCCTAATTTAACTGTTAATAAACATAGTTTGTATATTTTTTATTATTCACATTTTGGAAAATTTTATTATTGTAAACAACCTCGGTTTAGTTATTCAGAGCATAATTAAAAAATAACTTGGCGTCCGAGATCATTTTTATTAATGTTACATGGCAGTTATTATATTGATGTTCAGTGGAAGTAATCGAGCAGAAATTGTGGTAATTAAGCAAATCAAAAGATTGAATCGGCCCATTTTAATGAACCGACTGAGTCAAAGGCATTATTTTTGGTGAATGGTTTGTATCTCCAGTTAGTTTAACGATTTGTTCGGAGAATATTTTTACAAATATTTATTTATTATTAAATTTATTGAACTATTTTCATACATACTTATAGCACATGGGTCAGCCCCCTTGATAATCTTTCCAAGATGGTCGCCACCTCTCATTGGTCAATATATTGGTATTGATATTTAACAGGTGATAGATTTTAATCATGAAACTGTTTAGGCCGTTCACTTATCGTTTATTCATATCACTTAAATCAAGTTCTTCGCCTGTTTAACATATTCTGACAAATGATTGTGATTTTCGTAGCAATATGCCCGAAAAGTGTCCAACTCTCTCATTACACTCTCTACGAGATTAGACTGTCAAACATATAATTCTAATTCCTTGCTCCTCTAAAATAGTTTTCCGTAATTCGCTAATGGATTGAATTTCGTTATCAGACACTAATTGTTACGGTTTTCCAACCGGGGGTATAAAATTTGTGTTTATTCTGTTCAGTAAGGTCTTGGTGTTTGCTTACCTTATCGGATATAGCTTGACGAATTTTGCAAAAATGTCCCGTATGACAAATATGTAACTCACTTCCCCACGGGTAGTGGTCCAAATAATTCCACCCAAATTAACTCTAATAGTTCCACGATTTTCACGTTGTACATACCATTCTCTTGATTTTGGGTTAGCTGTCTCCGTTTTTTGACACAAATCGCCAGTAATCTATCTTTCTTCCTTAGCTCTAGATGAAAACGGTTTTTATTCAATAGGTTGAACATTTTTTAATTCTTAAATGTAACGATGATACTCCCCTATTTATAAGTTGGCTTGTTTCTTCGGTATACAAATACGCCGCCGTTCTTCACCTTTTTTGCACGTTCTACAAACTACATCCTACATGCGCTTTAATCGGCAATTTTTTCTCAATTCTTCCACTTCACCAGTGTTATTTGTTTCCAACTGCCGCGTATCCAACCTAAACGTGGGTTTTCTCTCGGATCCTATGGCAGTTTCATTAACCTTTTAAATTGTTTAAAATTGATATTTTGGATTTGACCCATTGTTAACGGCCTGTTTCGTTTGTTAGCATTGTGTAAATATTGCGACCATTACCTATTAATCTCATGTGTTATGTCGTGCATGTCAAAACAGTTCAAGTGTATTATGGTCCGTCTACATGGTGATTAGATGAGCCAAAATAATGGTATGGAACTGTTTTGATGTGAAAACTATCGCCAATAATTACGTGAATACCCAAATATATGAGAAATCAGAATGCTTTCGGAAAACGTTCGTTCACCTATTGCAACGCTTCTTGATGTTCAACAAACCTATTGTAAGTATTCAAGAATCATAAATAAGATTGCAACTCCTTATTTTCCAATGGTTTGAACATTCTTTTAATGTCAAGTTTTTAATAGTTTACTTCAATGCCTAAAATCGTAACGTTATGTCCCAAAAATTTCATATCAACTTTAAAAAATGTAGATTTGACTAACTTTACTGCTTTGTAAACACGTAGCAAATGCTCGGTAAGTCTGAAAGAACTTTCTTGTATTTTAACACCTCATCGATCAACTTACTTATCGCGTTTAATCTTTGTACTCGTCGTATTGACGGTGAATAGTTTGTGTCGCTGTGTATGCTGCTGGAAAGTGTAATAAAAAGGTAGACCCGCAGGTCTCTCTTGACATTAGTAGTTCATGACTCCGGTGTCATATTCCTCCTTTTCGTATTTCTGCTCTTCTAGGTTATTCAAAATGATTATGTTGTTCAATCCCTATAACTTTTATTCTCGATTAATCCTCATGTTTGGAGGGAATCTGCGATTTCATTTCCATTAACACCGCTTGTTTCTTAATTTTGCATATCTTCCCTGACTCCCTGGATAGATAGTTTTACTACGGGAGCAAAAATCAATTCCGGCTTCCTGGACCTTATTTCTTCGAGCACCTCCTCTGATATGATGCTCACAGAACTTCCGTGTCCACTAAAGCTGTTTGCCCTATCTTTACTTCAGGGACATAATTTTGATTGGATGGAGCGTACAGTCGAAGGCCTTTTATCTTTCTCACTCCTTTTCATGCCTTAGTCTCGATGGACCACAAATTTCCTTAGCTTTTCTGTTCTCTGGCAGGCCTCTACCTCAGTTTACTCTCTTGCCCGTAGGCCGTCATTTCTATTTCCGAACTCGTCTCTCTTATGATCTCGGTCTTCACTTCCATCGGTGTTTCTCCTTCGGTTTCGGTTTTAAAAATGCTTCAATAATTTTGTAGTATTGACTTGATCGGGGACCCCAATCGATTCGACGCCGAAAAGAAAATGCTTGGTCATCGCCGCTATAAATATTTTTTTTTGTGTGTCTGACTCTTGATGTTGTGTTCTTTCTATCTACCACCAAACATAGTGCGTGTAAGAGTCTTGTTTCCGACTATAGATTCGTGGTTTTCCGATCGATAAACACTAACTTTCGCCTATTCTTGTAAAGAGTAGATTTCCAAAAATGTATTCAACAGTGTTTTAGGCCTGCTTCTTCCAAACACCTTAACGCTTCACGTAATTTTCTATTTCTATCTATCTGTATTTTATTTAAACGTGAAAAAATTCACAAAAAGTCACATCGGATTCATAGATCAATGTCCACTCTCAAATATCGGTTTGTTTGGGAAAGCTGCTTTAATCATAAACCGAAACGATCATTCTACTCTTATTGTCATTGAGGGAAGTGTACATCGTGTAAGCCATATAATTGTCTAGATATTGTCAAGCCTAGCAGTGGTGGGGATAAATAGGACTGCCATAATCTCTCGAACAAGGATTTTACCTTAAGTAGTGTGTTACACGACCAAACCGAACTCGTCGTCATGCAGGCCTACCGAAGTAAGCGGGTTGCCCAGCCAGCTACAGTGGAAATTGGCGGGGTCGATATGAATAGTAAAATGATTGAAAGGTAGTTTCAAACACCTCTCACTTACCGTTAATTCACAACTAACAATGCTCAATTCAGCAATCTTGAATTTTTCTAAATTAAATAGTCTTAGGCGGGATTTTATCTATTGTTATTGTATCCTACTCAGTAAAATCATACACAACTCAAGTTCAATCACACTCGAAAAAAAATTTATCCAAAAGCTTAATAAAAGTTTGAAGTATACGGATCATTGGAAAAGTCTTGACCACACCTGGTACATACGAAAAATCCAAGTTATAAAACGTTATTTGGACACTTTCTAAGTAACCCGAGTATACATAAAAAATTTCTAACTGTTATAAAATTCTGAACTAAATAAATATTACCAAATTTAGAAAAACCATAATAAAAAGTCAGTTTATTAATTTTTAAATCACCACAACATTAGTTTGCTTCTGAAAATTTAAAGATAATATATATATATATATATAATATATATATATATCATATATATATGATAACGCTATTCCGCACGCACCAACGCTACGACGCAACACCACGCACACGCACAGCACACACACGCAACACGTCACGCAATTCCATAACGCAACCACAACACACGACACCACACGTAGCACACGACAGAATCGCACGATCACGACAACACACACACACACATCACACACACACACTACACTCAAAATAAAATCACACATAATAATATTCATATATACCTTATATACAATATATATATATATATTATATATACAGATGCCCAGTATAACATTTCCAGATGGGAAATTCTCGCTTTTATTATCAAAAATACGACTTTCGTTAAATTACATGTATTCTCCTAAGGATTTAGTGAGAATTATAGGAACTTTCAAATTTCCAAATTTCCATGTATTTTTAGATTATATTGGCAAGAAAATTTTAAAAAATTTCTAAAATATTCTTTTTCTTATTGTAATATCTATTGTTTTTGAGATATAAATTTTATTTGCACTTCTTAAGATTATTTTTTAAGACATGAATTGTTTAAATAATTTGATTTTTTTGCATTTTCAATTTTTAGTTTCAACCCCTAAATTACAGTTTTCTTAGGAAACACAATGTCGGCATTTAATATAATTATACGTTTTATTATCCTTTATACAATGATTATAAACAATGTTATCTTCTATTTTAAAAGCAATCAAAGTAAAATTTAAAAAATGTGATTTATTAAAGAATAAAGTAGGAAATCGATTCCCGGAGAGCCAAATTTGGTGGGAGCTAGTTACCAATTTAATAAAGTTTTAAAAATCCCCATCGATCCTATGTGTGCTACAAAAGTTATTCGGGGTCAAAGGTCAAAATTTGTGATTTTTTGGATTTTTCTCGAAAGTTTTATCAAAAAAAAACCTCAAACCAAAGTTGTAGATCTTAAAATTCTCTACAAAAATGGTCTTCATGATTTTTTTCCTAAGAGTTACTATTCCTGAGATATCGCGATTCTAAGAGTCACATTATACATGATATGCATACATTTTCACGCCACCTGTGAGGTAGTGTACTCGGCGCGTTTTTTTAACGTGGTTTTCCCTGTAGGCCTACTCCACTAACTGTCATGACAATTTTAGGATAATTTAAGGGAACAATACCCGTCAAGTTCTAGATATTACCTTATTATTGATATTGCTATTGATTATTGGGTTAACTATTGTTTTGATTTCTTTAGATATTTTAATCAGATTCATACTCTTGAAAGTCTACTTCAACAGTCATGTCTTCTTCAATTTCTTCTTCTTCCTCTTCCTCTTGCTGGATGTTCATAAATTGTTCAAATGTGGCTGAGTCATTGGTCTCTTCATTAAAATCACAGGAATCTTCCTCTATCTGGGCATTTCAGCAAGACTGACCTTGGCAATACACTGGAACACACAACCCGACTTTTTACAGCACATTTTTACAACCTTAGTTTGCTTCTAAAATTAAAAAATATATATATATATATATATATATATATATATATATATATATATATATATATATATATATATATATATATATATATGTATATAACGAGTATTTCACGACCAACGACACGTACAGTACCGCTTAAACACCACAGATTTTAAAAATTATTTCAATGTAATATTACATAGGATCATAATACCCGCATTTTAAAATTTTTAAAATTATTTCCATTTATACAGGCTATACCAAAAATAGTGGGACACCAAAGTTATGTTTTTTCAATAGAACACCCTGTATATTTTTGCATATTCGAATTGTAGAGTAAAATAAACCTAAGTTGCTGTTATGCTGCGTATACGTAAACCTTACCCTTTTCGAAATATTTGAGATTTTCAAAATTGTAAGGTAAATTTTATCATTTGATACCCTGTACTATAGCACAATGATAAATTAACTCCAATATAGAATGTGCCATTTACTGATGGCGTTTTTGTCAGTTTTACAGCGATCAAAATGGTGCATGCTTTTTATCACCAATAAAACGCCTGTTCCTCATAATCAGACTACATCTACTAGTCGTCCGTCGCGTCGGTACGTCAGTTTAATGTTTGTTCTGTCAGTTATAATTATAAAGTTTTGTTGATATTGAAACATACAGTTTTCTCGTAAAAATACTTGGCAAAATTATTTCGTTACAAAGAGAAATTTATCCAGTAAAATAAAAGTTCTTGCGTTTTTACTGTTGATATTGGTCACTATCAAATACCAGTGGTTGGAGGAAATCTATACAGGGTGTTTAACAAAGTTAATCGTTTGCATTCTTATTTAAATATAATTAACTTGCTTAGTTCAAATGGAATACCCTGTATATTTTTCTTTCCATTAGTGGAGAATTTAATTATTTTTCAAACTGTGTTGGGTTTTCCTATACCCAAAATCAATAATTTTGCAGTTATTCCCATTTAATTGAAATATTTACATGAATTATCTATTCTAACATCCAGGAGGAAAATAAACTATACGTGAGCTTTCTTCATTAAATCAAATCGTTTCCCATCTTCGACGATACTCAAACGTGCTCTTTCTTCGAAGTTACTTGCTCATTTGCGAGTATTAACGAAGTTACAGTAGAAAAGGCGTCCCGGATACGTCCTATCATGTCCTCTTTTGTCGTCGGGGAAGTAACGTAAACAATATCTTTGATGTAGCTCCATAAAAAACTCGAGGCACGTCAAATCGGGGATCTTGCAGTCTATTTTTGGGGCCACCTCTTCTAGTACACGTATCGGGGAATCGTTCATTTAAATGATTTCTTACACCATGACCGAAGTGCGAAGGAGCGCCATCCAAATGAAACCACATACGCTTTATGGCATTCAAGGGACGTCTTCTAAAAATGCCAGTAGTTCTTCTTGAAGGAATTGTAAAACAGCTGAACATTTAAATGAGCATCAAAAATAATGATTTTAGGTATAGGAAAACTTAATACAGTTTGAAAGATAATTAAATTCTCCATTAATGGAAAGAAGAATATACAGGGTGTTCCATTAGAACTAAGCAAATTAATTATATTTAAATAAGAATCAAAAGGGTTAACTTTTTAAACACCCTGTATGGATTTCCTCCAACCAGTCATATGGGAATTGATAGCTCATTATATTGACTACTCATAGTGACCAATAGTTATTTTATCATTGTACTATAGTATGGGTATCAATTGATAAAATTTACGTTACAACTTTGAAAATCTCAAATATTTCAAAATGGGTAAGGTTTACGTAAACACAGTATAACATCAACTTAGGTTTATTTTACTCGTACAATTCGAATATGTTGTTGGTTCAAATCCTACTCGAGGTAAACTTTTATTTATATAAAATTAATAATAATTTTTAATAAAAGAAATTAGTTAAATAATGAATCTCTATTACCATTCTTCAAAACAGGAAAATGTCTAACATTGTTTCGAAAAGCATTACGTTAAAATTCCCAAATCTTATAATCTAATTACATAAAATGTAGTGACAGAGTTTAATTATCGTTATATTTGAGTGACATTAACCACAAACAATCAAATCTCTAACGATAATCAAACTACTATCATTAAAAAAACTAAAATTATCCTAACAATTAAATTTGGTAATCCTTCGTCCGGTATAACGTAATGGTGGTTTACTTTATTTGCTGTTGTACTTAGCACTTTGCAAAATTCTTGAAAGAAAAACACGAGTATTTCCTTTTAGTTCACAATAAATCCTTTTATGCGTAAATGTTTAAATACCTCATCCTCAATGTGGGTTCTTGCAGTCAACTAATATGTACTGCAGCACTAAATGTTTACAAACAAAAACCAGTACAGTCCGTTTTAAGGTCTCTTAAAACTTTATTCGAGCTCTTTTATTATTACGCAATGTTACGATATTTATACAAGCAAATATATATATATATATATATATATATATATATATATATACATATTCCTTATTGCACATTAATACATTACCAACATATTATAAATTCACTCACTCACACGTTCACAACCATTTTCTACCTGAATTTCTTAGTACACAGTAGCCAAAGACCAGTGGCAATTCGGTGACCTTTACCATTGTCGTCTTAGTAGGGTTTTACCAACATGTTATCTTTCAATCAAGTTTTATACTTTCAACTTGTAATGCTTTACTAAAATTCACGTGGCGTATCATATACATCAATTTACATTCTGCATATAGCTCTGCCAGAAAACAAAGTCCCCGGAAAATATGCGAACTAAATATCACCAAAGTTGCGAATTCAATTTGCCCAATCACACGTTAGAATTCTTAGATGTACAATCGTGTACAAAATCACTAAATTGTCATTGTCATTGTCAATATTCTACTAAACACATGGCTTTTCTAAGTATATTTTATTAATAACTTTTTAAATAACTCAATTTCGATGTTTATTTGTAAATCTCTGTACGTTTTTCATAAAATTAATTATGAGTTAAGCAGTTTTACAGTTATTTGTCGGTTTTCATTATTGTTAGCTTTCTATCTCTAATTAATAACTTTTAAACAATCTAATTTCGATGTTTATTAGTAAATCTATCAATATTTTCGTAAACTTAAATGAGCTAAGTGGTTTATAATTATTTCCGTTAATAGTAATTGAATACTGAGTATTCAACTGAGCTTACTGTTCGAATAATATAATATTTTGAACATAATGAAATCCTTGTTCATGAAATACAAGAAACTCAAAATCTCCCCAAAACACAATTTTTTAAATTCACGCTACAATTATTTCAATATAAGCGTGACCTTAAGGAAAATTGTTTTTGAGGAGCCTTGAGTTTTGTATTTCAGTAATTACCCCAAACGTGAGAAAATTTAGGAATACAGTCAATTAAATCATAGTTAATGCAAATATCACTAGCACATCAAATTTAAATTTACCGCCTTGATACTTTTTAACTCGAATGTACCTATCAGACAAGGGCCACATCATAGCGCCACCTTCAGGGACTTTGTTTTCTTGGCAGGACTATACACAATATTTTTCTTTCTCGTGCAAATTCATTTCATTCAATAAAATACTTGTCTTTTTGGGTCTTTTAATTGTGTTTTAAATTATACAATCTAAACGTTTCGATAACACTTACAGTTATCTTCGTCAGTAGTATCTATTAAAATTGTTTAAGATGTTGAAAACAATTCTGTCAAAATGAAAATTAAAACATTCAAAATACGTTCCCACATGTTAACACAAGACTGCATATACAAGGTGGGTCAAAATAAACTTACAAGTTGAATGAGTGTGTGTGTGTGTGTGTGTGTGTGTGTGTGTGTGAGTGGTGTGTTTGTGTGTGTATGTCTGTGTGTGTGTGTGTGTGTGTGTGTGTGTGTGTGTCTGTTTTGTGTATGTGCGTGTGTGTGTGTGTGTGTGTGTTCGTGTGTGTGTGTGTGTGTGTGTGTGTGTGTGTGTGTGTGTGGTGTGGTGTGTGTGTGTTTGTGTGTGTGTGTGTGTGTAGTGTGTGTGTGTGTGACCGTGTGTGTATGTGTTACCCTGTTTATTTTGTGACAACTTGTGTGTAATATACTTGTACTCTGACACCTTTAGAATTAGTGGCAACTTACACACGTTGTCACATAGAAGAAAGGTTTTCTTTACTTCTACAACAGATTTCAAGTTTTGTCATTAAGCGTCTGAGTGTGTCACCATCCGTCCTTCTATTATTAATTTACTGCAAATGTGCCTAGAAGATTGTTTTAGTGTAATTACATAAAAATCGTTTCATTTGACATATTTTGACGTAGTGCACACATACGCACGCACGCACGCACGAACGCACGACACCCACGCACGCACGTACAGCACGCACCCACGCACGCACGCACGCACACACTACACACACACACACAAACACACACACAAACACACACACAAACACACACACAAACACACACACAAACACACACACAAACGTACATTTGTGGCAACCAACAGACATTTTAGTATGTAACTCTTGAGGTGCTTGTGCAGATTGTGATGTCTATCTTTCCATGTGGGTATATACAAAGGAACAGATCTCAAAATGCGTTGACCGATTTTCCTCAAATTTTGAACATTGGTGCTTTATATATTAGAGTTGATAACTTTTTAATATAATTTATAATCGGAGCAGTAGCCAGAGGTTATAAACTAACATTTGGGTTTTAGTAGAATCTGAAAATTTTCTGATATAGTTGAACCTGTGTATAACCTTACCACGTCGATGGGTGAAATCTACGTCTCTTTAACTTGAAAAAGAACACCATATTCACAACACTTAAAGTCTTTATTTTTTAATCATCATATTGTTACTATAGCGGTATGAACTATCCGGCAGTAAACTTCCAGATCGTTCCAGGAGTGATTTGATTGCTGTTTGCATGACTTTTCCACAACTGCACTACGACTAAACACTATTTTCGAAATGAGCATGTTTACATATGGATGGATGCACTAAATGTTATGTTTATCGTTTTTCCGACTGCACCCAGACTACTCATGAATACATCCTTTGTAATTAGCATCGTTTTAAATTCCTCGATTCGATTTTCTTCTTCTTTGAAATACTCGTAACAGCGCTGAGGTAAAACACATTTAAACTCCTCTGTTTCTAACACTATACATTCACCATACTTCGCATTGATTACTGCGACATTAATAACTAATATTTTTTCGATATCTCTAGGTCACATGCATTTTTATAGAGTTTGCAATAGGTGCTTTGGTTTAACACTGCTGATTCCATGTTTAACAACTTACTAACCGACTGATCTCAACACACTGCGACTTATATGTCCTTGAAGCATTGGCTTAAACAATGGATCGCCTTTGTTCTTGAAAGTTGATTTCTCAGACCTGAAACGGTGGGGGTAGCTGGATAACAATCTATTTTAGATAAAGGGGGGAATTCTGAAAGTTATGATTGATTCAAAAAACAGACATTTAATTGACATGAGAACCAACAACAAGCTGAACCTATCAAAGACAGTGATTTTGAGTATTATCTAAACAATTTGTGTTCATAGGTATTATAAATTTTAAATTATAGGTACTTAATACCCTATGCTTCATTGGTTGATTTGCAAAACAATTTATAATTAAGATATTTTCTGGAGAAAAGACCATCAAAAGTATATATTTATAGATGGAAAATTTCTTTCCACGTCTACAGACGTTAGATGCATTTTTAATGCGGTTAATATGGACAAATCAATAATTGTCAGGGTATTTTGCCCCTGTATAAGGGTAATTTTGTTTTAGTTTAATTCACTTAGTTAGATTCCGTATAACATATTTTTTTTGTCAAGTTTAATCCCTTTAGGGATGGTAGGTTATGGCGAGTTTTAGATTCTTGTTTGTGAATTTTTTTTTGTAATTTAGGTTGTTTTTCCTTATTATTCCTCGTTTATAGAAGTTTGATTAACGCTTATTTGTAAATAGTTGTATTTTAAATAAGGTTCATTTCGTTTGATTTTAAAATATAAAGAAAATTAAGAAAAATAAAAGTGTAGATTTATCTGTGTATGATGTCATGTTGGCGACTTAAAGACGCTTAAGTATAGTTGTTCAGTGTAATAGTGAATATGCTGGTTTTGAATCATAGAGATTGCATGTGGGCCTTATTGTTTGTACTTAATAAAACATAGGATATTTTTGCGTTAAGTCTGCTGACTTAAACTTTTGAAAATTACCGAGTCCTTACGGACGAAAACGAATTTATGTATTGGGGTACTAAATCTTCCCTTCCGTTTTTTAATTGGTGGAATTAATTAGATAAGATTTTTATGAGTAGTGGATGCAAAATCAAAGATGGATTTTGTAATAATTTGGATTCTAAAACTGATCGCGCTCGTGTACTAGTACGGTGCCGCTTGTTACGCTTTAAGGGGTGGTTTAGAACGTTGAAATTTTGGACCTTGTGGTGTTTAACGAACGTATTTTGTGTAGTAAGGGTAGTTTAGCTACTTCTGAAGAAGACCTAAAGGGATTTTATTAAAATTGTTCATCACCAAGGATTATACCTAGTGCCGATTTCGATTTTACGTAAAGTTACCTAGAGGACATCGTCGTGTTGTGTTAGTGCTTCAGTGACCTCTTTGGTTTTTCTCGCTTTGCGGATTTATTTAAATCAACGTTCTTGAGTGCCGCTTATTTATCGTACAAAGCGTATTTAAAGATAAAGAAACTTTCGCAATATATTAAAATTATAGTTATTTAAAACTAATTATTAACATTTTGGATTATTAGTGGAAATAAAACCAATTAAAAGCTAAAAGTTGTTACAAGAAAGTTGAACGCTCAAATTATTATTATTTTAAAAGAAGTTTTGAATTTATGCAATAACATTTTAACGCGATTCAATCAAGGATTGTTTGGTATCATAGAACAATAGTCAACATTTTATTCATCATTTTGCCAGACCAGGAAGATTCATTTCCGTTATAGCAGTAACCGATCACCTGGTTCTTTCATTGTTGTAACACAGGAGAGGTGTAATTCTAGACTTTAAGGTAATATAATATTGTGTTTTTTTTATTGAATATTTCAAGATTTTTGTTGCGAATTATTTTTTTTTGTTTGTGTTGATGAAAGTTTGGAAGCGGTGTCGTATTTTTTTGGTAAATTAAGTTGTTTTAAATTTATTTAGTGTAACTAATTGTAGTTTTGACGCGCCGCCTTCAGACTTTGTTATTTATTTTAGTGTTAAAGGGCAATTGACCCTATTGTAGTGTGGGTATATTATCCACGAATTATATATTTATAGGTTAAACGATTTAGACTGGCGTAAAAGCAGATTTCTGATCAGACATCCTGTCGCCTTTTAAGTTTTTTTTTTTTTTTTTTTGATACGCATTATCGTATGTTTGCATTTTTTTGATATTTATCCTTATTATTTTATTATAGTTTGTTAGGTTTTATAAATGTGTTTTAATTATGTGGAAACCCTTTTGTGTTACATAACAGTTTTTTTTGCAAATTGCAAGTTACCGGTAATTTAGTTTTAACGTAACAAAGTTATTTTTTTGTTTTATTGAGTAATAGCGTTATTAATATTTAGTATTTTATTTGATTTTTTAGTTGAGAGTTAATTCATTTAGAGTGCATTCTATAGCTTATTTTTTTGTTTTGATTATTATTTAATGCCTTATTATTACACTGAGGTGTATTAACGTAACGTTATTGAGTGTTTATCACGCTTTTATTTGACAAGCGTGTAGTGTTTTTGAAGCCCTATTTCAGGTGGTTTGCTGCGTTGCTGTCCAGCACACCTGGAATTGATTGCGGATTGGTAAGCGTATGTTTTTTGTATGTTTAGACATGCTATGTACTCGTAATTTTGGCACGACAACCCTTATTTTGACTACCAAACATTCTGGCGCCCTTACCGAATTGATTTTCTCTTCATCCCCTATTGCGACTTACGTACGTTTTACTATTCTGGATGTGCAAAATTTTTCAACATCTGACCTACACCCATACGCTGGCTAGTCGGGGCAAAAAGGCCAATTTTATCTGTAATCCCGTTCTTCCACCCGTTTATACCGTTACAACATCTAGATTTTCCCGATTTTCGTCCACAGTCAAAATTTTGTTAATTCTAGTTAACAGTTGATAACCACTATTTTTTTGTAAAATTTCTTTAAATTTATTTGAAATAATTTTGCCAGTATTTCCTGGGGTAGTATAAATTAATTTTTGAATATTATTTACTAGTTCTATCTATGCGTTAAGTGGCAATGCTTCCGTTTCCAATTTACAAATAGTCCCGCTTACAAAATAATAATGTGCTTTTATAAATGCTAATTGTCATGCAGTTCTGATTTCTTTAAAACCGATTGCGCTTTATTGATACAAGCACTTGAATTATCAGACAAATCAAAATTAATTCCTTAATTTTTTCCAAATTTTCTGCATAAAAAAGAGCAGCATTTAGCCACGTTCCCCAACGTGTAATTACAGGTTTTGGTGGTAAAGAAATGTTAGGTAGTTTGTATAACTGTACTCGTATCGGCGCCTTTACAAACACTTTCTTTACGCTACTTTACTAAAGGAAATTTATTTCGAATTGCTTCGGCTACTCTATTTATACCATGAGCCAAACATGTTACGTGAATTAAATTTTCGTATAATACCTTCAATTGTTGGCCAGCCTTTACCATATATGGCGCGGCATCAGAAAGCATCAAAACAATTTTATCTGTTGGAACAATATCGGGAACAAAAAACTGCATGAAAGTCTCATTTACAAATCTAACTATTGTTACATTATTGGTTTTATCAAGTACTTCACAAGAAATCAAATATGATTTGGCAGGTTGTTCTTCGCTTAAATAACCTAACATTAAATTTGCAACATAACGTCCACGACAATCTGTAGTTTCATCTACTATGAAATAAATATATTTATTTATAACAATTTCTTTTATATGTAGCATGGTTTCAAGATATACCCCATTAACATAATTTTTTCTAAGTGTGCTTTCATCTGGCACTTGCTTGTTACTAATTTTTTCTAAAAAATACCTAAAAGTATGGTTTTGAAGCTTTTTTAAGGGGAATGTTAGCCTTAACTAGAGCACTGCATAATTCAAAATTGAATTCTTCTTGGTCGTTTCTTTTGGATGTTTCACCACGTAAAGATTCTCGCAGAAATGTTTGCGAGAGCTTGGTTTTCTTCTGTGTTTCTAATTTTCCCTTATGCAGAGCGGTCTCAAGGTTGGTAATTTAGGATTTTCGTTCGCATGCGATCTAAACCAATATTCCCAATTTAAAAATAAATCAAAACATAATCGATTAGGTTCCATCGTTGTATTTTAAATATTTCCCGCGTTATCTTATAAAACGATGCATTTAAATACAACGTTTGAATAGAAAACTAATACCTGCTCTGTATTCACTAAAGGCCTCTTTCATTGTTGTCAGTATTTAAAAATATTTTAAAACAGTATTCTGAATTGTCACTTACCGCTTTTCCACATGCTGTACAAAACACCTTTTCACCGTCCATTCGGAGTGCAGGGACATTTTTTATCCATACTGGAACTAAATTATTCTTTACTTTTGGCATGTTAAATATAATTCGAAAACTAAATTCTACAGTCTGCACAACTGTTCACTTGCACGTTTTAAAAAGGAATGAGCAATATTATTCCTTATTTTAAAATAGGGTTTTTCCACTAAACAAGGTCATTTGGATGTTAGGGATTAACTATGTATATTTTACTCATCAACTTTTTCCATACAAAAATTTAAGAAGCACTCAACAAAAAACCGTCTTACCTCTTTGCAATCCGGAAGTATTAGGATTTAGGATAGTTGTCAACTCAGACAATAATTAAAAGTAAACAACTTCCTGCCGATGTTAGACACTACCTTTTAAAGATATTTATTTTAAAAGGATATAAAAATTTCTAACTTTGAACAAGAGTCCCGAAAATATTTCATAACCTGAGTTTCAACGCAAAAATTGAAAAAAAAATGTTAAATTATGCAAGAAAAGTGTAAAATATGCGTAAACATCAAATATCAGTATTTGGCCAAATATGCATTTGACCAAATATGCAAAATATGCAAAAACTACTTAGTGCCAAATAATTATAATTAATGCGATTCGTATAAAAACTGAAACGCGTGGGTGGTACTATAAAATGTAAGCAATATGCAATTTGCATAAAATCCGCTCTCTATTTATTACAATATAAAAAGATATAACTATACAATAAATTCTACAAAAATACAATATTAAAGAAATTATTCAAAAACTCCTTACTAAACTAAACTAATTTAAAAAATGTTCGCACTTCTAAAAAACAAAATTTACTGAACTACACTATACACACACTAATTTCACATACTAAAATTAAACTAAAAAACTACCCTACACATCTAAATTACCCAATATCTGTAATACGTTTTCCGTATTAACTATACTGCGTCTTATTTTATCTAAATTGTTTGAGGCTTCTGCTAATTCGGCAGTTAGCCGCTCCACACAGGACACTTCCGACACTTCACTCTGAATGTTGCGACCTAAAATCTGACTCAAGAACCTCATACCTTTCCTTTTAAATTGCTCCATGGTAGTGGGATCCTGCGACTGATTTTGTGTGAAGGTTTCAGCCTCCTCTGGAGCTGGTTCAATTAGCATCAAATCCTTCCCCCCATATTGTAGCAGTGGGGTCGGTACAACAGTCGTTGCGGGCATAATGCTAAAAAATTATAATGGAATGATTAATGATGAATTTATCAATAAACAAATCCATGAATAAGAACTATTAATTAAGTAACGTATACATACTTTCCAAAATATCGGGATAGATCATCCTCAACATCACTATCCCTGATTGATAAGATGGGTATTTCATCCACCACTGGTGTCGGAAGTACCCAGTTGTTTCTGGCTGCACTAATAGGTGGTGCAGTAAGTTCGCTTTTTTAAACCCAAGTTTGGCGCGTTTGCTTCCTGATGCCATTTTTTAGAATAATTATTACTATATGCGTGAATAAGTAACGACTGAATGTTAAAATACAATTTTAAGATTATATACATGTAAATCTGTTAACGTTAACAAAATTGCTAACTAGCGGAAGTGGTACAATCAACTGAAATTCTTGTGAATAATATTGCAACGTAGTCTAAAAATCAAAGCATTTTTATGTAATATTTAGTGAACTAAAATAAAATACAATATTTTTCATGTGTTTTATTTCATCTAAGAGCTACATCCTTTGAAACAAACTATTCCTATAGCTATATAAGTAATTTTATTTAATAAAGTATAAGTTAAATGTCTAGTTATAAAACAATACCATCTTTATTGATCTATGATCTTCCATCCACTCTTCGCCACTTTACGAATAAATTATTATTCTTGGAGCGAAGCACATTTATACTACATACACATCCGGATACTTAGTTTTCTGTAATTCATGTTCATAAAACCATCCAAGTACAGGTTTTACTTTCATGTCTTCCGACATGTACGTGCCAAAGGTCATCAAGACCTTTAATTATTGCTCGCCTTCGTTTAAACTTTTTTCTTTCAAGTTTGTGTAATTGATTGACGAGTTGTAATTTGGACATGGTACTAATTTTTTGATAATTTCTTAAGTTATAGCATCACCATCTTCTTGGACGTCCGCCAACTGTATCAAACGGTTTCCATCCATCAAAAATGAACCTTGTTGATAAGTAGTATTGCTTAGAGATGATATCTTGAGGATCTATGGGATTAGCAACGTTGCTGAGGGTCTTATTCTCAATGCCAAATTGATTATCACCAATAAATTTAAATTAAACGTTCTATTAAGGGCATATAATTACTTTCAAATATTCTTTCATTATCAATGCGAGCAGTTTTAAGACTGTTGTCCTGCTGTATTATTTTACAAGCCTGAATAATTTTTTTTCCTTAATATCATCTCCTTGTTATCCATTGTAGTAAAACGGGTTCACTTATCAGGTGCCAGTTTATCCTGAACGTATACCTGTTTACACTAAATAGATAAGCTGTTAATAACTAAAGGGGGGGCAGTAACTACTAAACTACTGAAAGCAGTTTAAGGTATTATATATTCATTAAATGTTGTAGCAAAACGGGTTCACTGAAGAGGTACCAGTTTGCTCTGAACAGATAGGTGTTTACATTAAACAGATTGCTGTTAATAACTGAATAGGACCAGTAACTACATGATCCTCATACATATAATTATATTCGCAATATGATGATAAACTAATTGCTTTGGAACTTTGCAGTAAGTTTGACCCAACTAGAAAGTCAATATCGTTGTGTCTAGCCATAGAAAAGTATGCTCTTATGTTATCTTGCTTTTCACAAGCGGTATCATCGAAAATAAAAATAGATTTTGATTTTGCACAATTAGGTTCAATCACATCGTAATTATCACCGAACGTAAAATAACCTATATCATTCATTGCAGGTAAGATTTCCTGTAAAAGTTTGTACTTGTTTTAATTCAATGACTTAGAGTATACGTATACATGGTTAAATTTCAAAACATTTTTCTCAGTAAGCTGACTGATCATTGTGTTTGTTTTACCACAATTGGAGGGGTCGCATATAATACCGCGTATACTATTAGGAAGTAAATCACCATGTTTTGGAGTACTAGACTTTTCATCAAGGTCATGATTTTGAACTGGGCCTTTTTTGTTTCTGAGCAACTACTTCATAGTTAGTGACTGAAATATTAATTTTATTACATACATAAATAAAACGTTTACCTCGAATAGGATTTGAACCCTACGACCTGTACTTTGCTAGAGTACCGCGCACCGCGCTATCGAGATTCAATCCACAATCGATGTAAATTTTGTCTTTATGTAGGACTGATGTAAATTCCAAATATAATGAGATTCCAATCAAATTGCTTATATTAATGGAATCGCAAGGATTCACACATACCAATATTATATTATATTTAGAATTGACATAAGTTCTACATACATTAAGAGAAAATTTACAGCGATTGGGGATTGAATCTCGATAGCGTAGTTGGTTAGCGCGGTAATTTAGCAAAGTACAGGTCGTAGGTGCAAATCCTACTCGAGATAAATATTGTATTTATGTATTTAATAAAATTAATAATAATTTTGAATAACTGCAACGTTTTTATTTTATTTCCTTATTTAATAAATGCTATACATTTATATAGCATTTATAAGCAGGACGATAATACAATATTTCCATTAAACATAGTGTTATGTAAATTAATATTACACTTTGCATTTAGAACATCCTCAATGTCTTCATAAATGTCATCATCACTACCATGGAATTCTTTCTCACGAAAACGACGGTAGTCAACAACTTGTATGAACTTAGACACCAGATTGTAAGATTCAAGAAATTCCAATCTATAGCTTATTATATCCTTTAAATTGAATAGTTCTTCTATACCATGTGAATTGAATGTGCAAGAACAACAGTTGTAGTTTTCAATCATAACAGTTTTCTTCATCATCGTTTAAACATGACCAAGCAATTTTATTTTCAATTTCTTGGGATCGGAAAAATTGTAGTTCTACATATGAATGCCATCTTAGAAGCTCATTCCATTCATTCATATCTAACACCACATTATTGCTTTGATCACAGTTGCTACACCCCAAATGCACTACTGGTGCAAGGTTGAGGTGTGTACTGTATCCAATTTCCATATATTTTACATGATGAGTATCATTCGATAGTTAAATAAATAAATACAATCAATTAAGTATTCATTAGCTGCATGTTTATACATTTCCAATAAATCATCGTTATGTTGAAATGATTATGCCCAGTCAGTGTTAGAAGATTAACCTTTATCTTGTTTCGCTTCATTTTTATTTTTACTACTATTACTACCATCACTATTTTGATGGCACCAACAACACAATGTTAACTTGTTATTATTCATATTGTTACTGCAACTATGTGGGGTATCCATATATAACGATGAACTTTTGAGTTTGGATCGTTCCAAGAATGATGTTATTGCTGCTTGCATTATAACGACTTGCAATTGTACTACAACTAAACACTGACTAAGAAATGATTCATGTGTAATTTACATATGGTAGGGTTGTAGTATGACCTTGGTCTACTTTTAGCATAGATAATAGCCTGTCATTCTTCTTGTTTTCATAAACTGATTCTATCTTTATATTTCTAAGAAATGTAATATGATACCTCTGCGGATCAACAATCTTTCAGATTGAGCACTCTGTTTTTAGATTTCTAACAATTGAACTATGATGGTCTAGTACTTTTAGCTTTAAATTTTGATCTAAACGTGTCCTTGATCCCCACAACATGTTTAAACCTGTTAAATACCCACCTTGTCCTGTTTTTAGTTTAGAATATTATTTCATCTTCACTCAATTTAGTCAACCCAAGTATCATTTGAGCTTGATCTACTTTGTAACATACATACATACATAACAACCTGTCATTCTTCATGTTTCCACGAAACTGATTCTATTTTTATATTTCTATGAAATCTAATATGACACGCCTACAGCTCAATACTATTTGACCTTGAAAACCCTATTTTAATACTCCTAAGAACTGTAATACGATCATGATGATGATAATGATGACCGTGCAATTTCTATTTTTAGCTTTAAATTTTGACATTGTCATTTCGCCCTTGACGCGCTTCACAAATTTAAATTTCCCGCCGAAATTTTGACCTTGAAAGAGCTCCGAAAACTTTTATTTCTCACCACCAGAGGGCGAGTGACCTTCAACTGGTCCAGAACCGGCCCCTAATCACTACTGAGGACGTAATTTGACCTTGAGGGTTGATATTGGGCTTGGTTTTAGAGTTGACCTTGGGAGTTGACCTTGGGAGTTGACCTTGACGGCCACGTGGTGGGCATGGTTTGGCCTTCAGATTGACCTTGGGGCCTGACATTGTAGTTGGCCTTGGTTCTGCCCGTTGGACTAGCCGAGGTCATAAATTGTAAGACAGGTGTGAGAACTTGTGTTAGGGTCTACACTCTCTTGTCGTGGTCCCCTTGGCTAGAAATAGTATTCTAATAAGGGGACCCAATGGCCAACTTGTAAGACATGTATAGGAACCTGTGTCAGGGTCTGCGCTCTCTTGACGTGACCCCCTTGGCTGGAAATAGTATTATAATAAGAGGGTTCTAACGTTATGTCATAAGGCAAGTATATGAACTTGTGTTAAGAGTCTGCGTCCTCCTGTCGTAGTCCCCTTGGCGCGAAATTTGAATTTGTCTGTTTGTGACGCCATCTAGTTGTCTATGGACTAATGAATATTTTCTGTACGCCACCTAGCTGTATATATCTAGGACTAATTAGGATTTATCTGTAGCGTCATCTAGTGGTATATTTTTAAACTAGCGAATGTTTTCTGTAGTAGAGGTTGTTCGTGCACTTCTCTCTCTCTCTCTCGTTTCCACCGTTTCTCTCTCTCGGCTATTTCTCAAACAAATAAATCAATTAATCAAATCAAATTAATCAAAATCAATTCATCCATGTCACCACTACGCTACCAGCTCGGTTAGTACATTTAATCTTTAATAGTATTTTTATGAGCAATATCAAGTAAAATATATGTATTAAAAATAATACGTGTACCTTCAGACGTTTTTCTTTCGGTTGTTCTAATAATAATAACTATGTGTTGGAGAATAGTATATTGAAGTATTTTATACAACGTATACGTAGTCTCACTAAACCCGCTTTCTGTGTTTTTACTTATCAATAGTTGACATAAAACTTAATATCGGTTTCCCCGTCATTAACATAAAGTAATTTTTTAGAGTGTATAACTTAAATCCACTATATATATATATATATATATATATATATATATATATATATATATATATCAAATTACCTCTCTCACACTTATTGCAATTCTCTATTTACCTTTCCCTTTCGCAACCTCGTTAGAGAGATCTTCAATATACGAATTTATGTGAAACGGTCTGCAACATACGTTTGAAATCATTTTCACCTGGATCATGTCAAGTCAGCTTTCAACAGCTTCTTATATTGTATACATACATTGTATATACTCACACATACACACACACACACACACACACACACACACACACACACACACACACACACATACACACACACGCTCGCACACACACACACACAAATTACTTTTAAAAAATAAAACGAATAATAATTAAGAGGTTGCTGATATTATCGTAGAAATGCATCAAACATTTATAACTTTTATGGCTAATGCACGGTTTAAGCACGTGTTTAATGTATATTTTTAAAAGAAAACAATAGGATCATTTTGATATTAAACAGGTAAACAAAGCGACGCTCTTTGTCAATTTTCGATGGTTGCATTCTCGAAAACAAATATCGGTTTTGATATTAAAAAGATATGTAAGATAGAAAGTAAAATATACTGCTGATCGCAGACTTTCATTTGATAATTAAGGTGGGATGGTGAAAGTATGCCCCTAACCCCTATTGCTAAACATGAAATTAGACTTCTATTTTACGTACATGATCTATCCTATAAGAAATACCTCTGTCAAAGAAGGTTTTTAGATGTATAAAACAGGTCCGAACGTACATTCGGGAAACAAGATTATTAATAAAATAATTGGATGAAAACCTAGCGTTTGAAAATATATTTTTAAAAACAATACATCATTTATTTAATAATATTTGTATCGGTCTTCTTGTTGTTCGACCGTGATTCGTCGTTATCATCATCATCATGGTTGTGAGATGCGTCTTTCTTCTCTACCTTATGGTCCTCGTCGCTCTTCTTCTGTGAATCATCACCACCATCTTGGATTTGAGATACTTTCTCCTCATCCACTTCATCGTTTTCATCATCATCATCTTGAACGGTTATATTGTAATAGTTTTTTAACAAATCACTAAAATCTGTCATGTCCGCTGATGTTGGTTCATAAACAGGAGAATACATTATAATAATAATGCTCACTCGATGGTGGTTACACTTTAAATACATGTAAAGGACAATATACGATCTCTATTTACCACTATTATTATTACAAAGATGTGAGATTATTCTTAAATTAACGACCCCAGAAATACCGCACGTGCCTTCAAATCTTCTTACTTGTTCTTAAATTCATCATTTTGAGTTTATCTTTATCCCATTTCGAGTCAGTAGTACGTTTTCTTCAAGCTAGATTTAACCTCTATACATCATTTTTACATACAAGGTCTGTCTGTCTTATCAGAAATACCTCTGTCAAAAAGGGCCTTCAATTTATAATAAAATTAAGTATGCTGGGCTCTTATTAGAATACTATTTTTTTTAATTTTCGAGTTTCTATCGATGAGGGCTTGTCATTCCGTCACATAAGACAGATTTACAAACAAGTTCTGTCTTAGAGAAATACCTCTGCCAAAAAAGGAGCTTGGATTTATAAACATGTCCCTAGGGAAGATATTAGAACGTGGTTACAGAAACAAGGAGCGTACACCATGAATAAACCTGTAGTAAGAAATTTACTCCAAACAGGTATATTGTGTGTGAGTAACATTTTTGAGCTGTGGCAGACAGTCTGATCTTTGCGATATGAGAAATATATATATATATATATATATATATATATATATATATATATATATATACGAACGGTAATCGTTGTACTTAGCAAGGTGGCGCGGGCTGGAGCTCTGTAGTTGAAAACAGCAAGTTCTATAATCGACGTATTTTCGGTTATTTTTCAAAGATGCGAAAAGGTACCCCATATATGTAGAATTTTGCGATGCTATGCGGTGCTTTCAACGAGGGCAGTTTCCACGACCCCCACCTTTCTACTGGTCCGTCTCCCGAGTCCTTATACTATCACATAAGACAGGTATAGGAACTTGTGTTAGGGACTTCGCCCCCTTTCCTTTCCTTAGTAGGCCGATTCTCTATGACGTCACCGAGAATATTGGTGCCTGAGATTTTTTCGTGTTTGCGTGTTTTGGCGTTAGCGTGTTTTCGTTTTTGCGTGTTTTCGTGGTTGCGTGTTGGAAAGAGTCTCTAATGACAGGCACCAATATTTTTAATATGCACAATGCACACTATCACTCCTATGTTGATGAAAACCTTCATGCGATAAGGGAAAATAAACATCAGGAAAGGTTTAGCATTAATATATGGATAGGTGTTCTTGGTGATAATTTGCTTGGACCTGTAGAATTTCGTAAACGTTTAAACGGCGAAGAATATCTCAACTTTCTACAAAATACCTTACCGGATTTATTACATGATATTAATCTGAATATTAGGCTGAACTTGTGGTATTTACATGATGGTTATACGGCTCAATACAGCAGAACTGTTCGTACTTTTTTAGATAACAATTACCGAAAGCGATGGATCGGAAGAGGCGGTCCGGTTGCTTGGCCAGCAATGTCTCCAGATTTAAATCCTTGCGATTTTTGTGTTTGAAGATATCTAAAATCAATGGTTTATTCCCAACCAATAGAAACACGCGATCAGCTTTGGAGAAGAATCCAGGATGCCTGGGACGAATTTAGGAAGAATAGGGTAATTTTTGCAAAAATTCGGCAATCTTTACAAAAACAAATAAATTTGTGCATAGAAACGGATGGTCGTCATGTGGAGCATCTTTTGTAGATTCAGTTTTGTGTTTCATGCTTTAAGTTGTCATTTTGAATTTTTTTATTATTAATTGTGTCAGCAACATTTTTTTGTATTGAAAACGATTATTTTTTACACGAGTTTATTTCTTACTTTCTAAAACAAAATTAATTTATGACATGAGAGCAGTTTGACGTTCACGCAATTGTTATTTTGTTTATTTTCCATAGCAATGTTTCATAATTGTAAATGAATTCGTTAGTTAATTTTATGAAAGTTTGATCAACACATGAAAACGATTTATTTATTTCGAAAACGATGCGTCGTAGCGACTTCAGACAAGAGTATCATTCTTTTATGAAAAAATCGAAATGTTTTAAATTTTATGTTAAAATTGAGAAATTTTGAAAAACCAAAAACAACTTATGAATAACAATGTCCAATGCTTCGCCCAACGAGCCGCTTATGAGTACAACTAAAAAATCATGTTCACGCCATACGATTGGGCATAGTCCACTAAATAAATGTACAGAAACAACAAAAACACTTAAAGGGAAACCATTTTGAAGATATTTGAATTAAACCGATGGGGGCGCCATCTACCAAGAGCTCCAGCTGTCTTAACAAATATTTTTGTATTAAGGTAATTTACGTTAAATCGACATAAAATCAGGTCTAGAATCTGCAGTTTTCTTTTGTGAAAAGAGTTTGTGGACATCCTATGTATATGTATATATATATATATATATATATATATATATATATATATATATATATATATATATATACACACACATATATTGAGATGATATGTTCGAGTGTTAAATATAATGGTTATAAAGAAATAATGTTCTTAATAAAGATTATAATAAGATTAGAGTGTGTGATGAAATTAGATAAATACATATATCAGGTCGCAAGTTACATAGGTTCATTATAACATATAACTAACTGAATACATATGTAGTTGTACAGCACATTGTGAACTAAATGATTCAAGTTTTACAATTATTGCATTTTAATCATGGTTGTACAAGAGAATCTTCACGTTAATAGTTTCCGATTACCTGCGGAAGACATAAATGATGTATTTTCTTTAATATTTTTCATCATATCCATTTGCCTGTTCTGGTAGTATAATCTGCTTCAGTTCTAAAATAAAAGAAAATAGTATGTATTAGTTAACATGTCGATTATGTAAATTATATGATTAAAGTTAACGATGAAGACAATATTAGAAAGTTCTGTATTATAAGTGTTTTGTAACTGTGGTTTCCTATTAGTGGAGTTGACCGGCCTATTTCCACAGTTTATGCTTTTTGAGCGCGACGTTTCGGAAGCGGACGCCACTTCCGTCATCAGGCTTAGTCCTGAGAAGGACTGTTTTCGCACTTGAGTCGAATTCATATTTTATATATAATGTTTTCCCAAGCACTTGACTACTCTTAGATTCGAACCTGGTACCTTTCACTTACTAGTCTGACACCTTTACCACTGAGCCACGGAGTAATCCAATATATATATATATATATATATATATATATATATATATATATATTAAACTTTTTCGTGGTTGCGCAGAAGTTTATTGCGCATGTCGCGCAGTAACTTCTTCCGCAGGTGTATTGCGCTTGAGCTCTTCGCGCATTATTGGAATCCATATGGGTTTCATTTCTACACTAGCTTGGCTTATTGGATTTTCTGCTAGTGCGATGTTTGAGTTTTCGACGAGCTGTGTTCTCGTCCTTTGCCACTATCTGTGTGTTATCCCATTGGATGTGGTGGTCTTGGTTCCAGACATGTTCGGCGATTCTTGATCTTTCTATTTCGCTCTTGCGGACGTTGTTCTTTTGTTCCTGTGTTCTCACTTTATTGTATGCTCTGCCGCATTCGCATGGTAGGTTATATATACAATTCTTGGAATTCTGATCTTCATTGTATGGTTTGGTTTTGGTGAGTATTCACCTGAGCGTTCTGGTTCTGGTAATTGAAGACAAAAATCGAGTTTATTAATTTCCCAGAAATTAGAAAAGTTTTAATAAACTAAATTGAATGCAGATAATTATTGTATTAAAATTATGCAATATTAAAATAAAGCGCTTATCAATCACTGTTGTGCCAGCATACTTTGTGGGATGCACAGCTGATTTGGAGAACGAGACCTACAATTGGAGATTGCCGCAGCTGAAGGAAGATTAATAACGCTCTAAGTTAAATGAATCTTATATTAGTAATCTAGGTTAGGTTTTTGAATTATGCGTATCATCGATGTTTTCATGTGTAAAGAATTTGAACAAATTAGATACCAGTCAGCGAATACGAACACGAATCATTTAACATATAATAATACCACTTCAGTTTAAAAAATCAAATTATTCTTACAGTAAAGGTAATTTATTTTGTTGTTCGGCCATGGAACATACAATGTACATATTAACATCAATATTACAAACATATATCCGCATGCGCACAATGTATTATATAATTGCAAGTCAGTAATTGAGTTATCTTATAAATATTTCAATAAGAATGTTTTATTTAACATCATCACAAAACTAATTCCTTGAACCCTATGGCCTGATTTGCTAGTCGAGACGAAATACACATAATATTAAATATTCCACTAAGCTAATATACATCACAAATTATGTTGTACACGTGTGGGACAAACATATCTTGTAGTATTTTTTATTTACACTGAACCCTATCCCATGAATTAATTAAGCACAGAAATTCTTTTAACACTCAAAAATCCCAGAGCTACTTATACATTACAAAATATATATATATATATATATATATATATATATATATATATATATGTGTGTGTGTGTGTGTGTGCGAGTGGGTGTGGCTGCGGGTGTGGATGTGGGTGTGCGTGAAGGTGTGGGTCTGGGTGTGCCAGTGCGTATTTGTGTGTTTTTGTGATTGTGTGCTTGTGTGCTTGTGTGTTAGTGTGTTTGTGTGTTTGAGTGTTTGTGTGTTTGTGTGTTGTGTGTTTGTTGGTTTGTGTTTGTGTGTTTGTGTGTCTGTGTGTTTGTGTTTTGTGTGTTTGTGTGTTTGTGTGTTTGTGTGTTTGTGTGTTTGTGTGTTGTGTGTTGTGTGTTTGTGTGTTTTGTGTGTTTGTGTGTTTGTGTGTTGTGTGTTTGTGTGTTTGTGTGTTTGTGTGTTTGTGTGTTGTGTTGTGTTTGTGTGTTTGTGTGTTTGTGTTTTGTGTTTGTGTGTTTGTGTGTTTGTGTGTTTGTGTTGTTGTGTGTGTTTGTGTGTTTGTGTTGTTTGTGTGTTTGTGTGTTTGTGTGTCTGTGTGTTTGTGTTTGTTTGTGTTTGTGTGTTTGTGTGTTGTGTGTGTTGTGTTGTGTGTTTTGTGTCGTGTTGTGTTTCGTGTGTTTGTGTGTTTTCGTGTTGTGTTAGCGTGTGTTTAGTGTGTTTGTGTTTGGTGTTGTGTGCGTTTTGTGTTTCGTTTGTTTTGTGTTTGCGTGTTTGCGTGTTTGCGTGTTTGGTGTTTGTGTGTTTGCGTGTTTGTGTGTGTTTGGTGTTTGCTGTGTGTTGCGTGTTTGTGTTTTGCGTGTGTGTTGTGCGTGTTTCGCGTGTTTGCGTGTTTCGTGTTTGCGTGTTTGCGTGCTTGCGTTTGCGTGTTTGTCGTGTTTGCGTGTTTGCGTGTTTGGCGTGTTGCGTTTTCCGTGTTTGCGTGTTTCGTGTTTGCGTGTTTGCGTGTTTGCGTGTTTGTGTGTTTGTGTGTCGTTTGTGTGTTTGTGTCGGTTGTGTGTGTGTTTGTGCTTGTGTGTTTGTGTGTTTGTGTTTGTGTGTTTTGTGTGTTTGTGTGTTCGTGTTTCGTGTTTGTGTTCGTGTGTTGTGTGATCTGTGTTTGTGTGTTTGTGTGTTCGTGTGTTTGCGTGTTGCGTGTTTGTGTGTTGCGTGTTTGTGTGTTTGGTGTTTGCGTGTTTGCGTGTTTGGCTGTTTGCGTGTTTGGTGTTTGGTGTTTGTCGTGTTTGCGTGTTTGCGTGTTTGTGTGTTGCGTCTTGCGTGTTGTGTCGTGTTTGGTGTTTGCGTGTTGGCGTGATTCGTTTTCTCGTGTTTGCGTGTTTGCGTGTTTGCTGTGCTGTTTGTGTGTTTGTGTGTTTGTGCGTTTGTGTGTTTATGGTGCTTGTGTGTTTGTGTGTTATGTGTTTGTGTGTTTAGTGTGTTCGTGTTCGTGTATCGTGTGTTCGTGTGTTCGTGTGTCATGTGTTTGTGTTTTGTGTTTGTGTGTTCGTGTTTTGCGTTTGGTGTTTGCGTGTTTGTGTGTTTGTGTGTTTTGTGTTGTGTGGTTGTGTTTGCGTGTTTGCTGTTGTGTGTTTGCGTGTTGACGTGTTTGCATTTTGCGAATATTAAGTGTTTGCGAGTTTGCGTGTTTGCGTGTCTGTGTGTTTGCGTGATGCTTTGCATTTCGTGTTCGAGTTTGCGTGTTTGCGTGTTTGCGTGTTTGCGTGTTTGCGTAGTTATGCTGTTTTAAATGTTTGTGTGTTTGTAGGTTTGATAGTGATTTGTATTTGTGTGTTTGTGCGTATGTGTGATTTGGGTTATGTGACTATGTATATGTGTGCTTGTGTGTTTGTGTTTTTTAGTCAGTGTGTTTGTGTGTAGAATGTGTTGTAGTGTTTGTGTGTTTTTGTGCTTGTGTGTTTGTGTTTGTGTGTATTGTGTTTGTGTGTTTGTGTGTTTGTGTTTTTGTGTGTTTGTGTGTTTGTGTGTTTGTGTGTTTGTGTGTTTGTGTGTTTGTGTGTTTGTGTGTTTGTGTGTTTGTGTTTGTGTGTTTGTGTGTTTGTGTGTTTGTGTGTTTGTGTGTGTTGTGTTTGTGTGTATGTGTGTTTGTGTTTGTGTGTTTGTGTGTTTGTATGTTTGTGTGTTTGTGTGTTTGTGTGTTTGTAGGTTTGTGTGTTTGTTTGTTTGTGTGTTTGTGTGTTTGTGAGTAAAATTAAATTTTCTTTAAAAAATCTTTATTCAGATATTAAAAAAGTTTGAACTAACACTTAATTTCTATCATAGTAATTTTTTGCCGATAATACGCTTCATATCAAATAATTGCATAGAACATAATTAATCAATACGTTATAGGTACATATCTAGGCATTTTTATAACTTTGATATATGCAGCTATTTTAGAAATATTTGACAAAAAAACAAAAACTGCCCATAATAAACACCCTCGCCGCCACTGGATTTCAAAAAATATAATCAGCTCTAAGCCAAATGAAAACGAGTATGAATACAAAATTTTAAATACGTAGGTGTTTCCGTTCTGGAGTTATCGCAGATACTAGCATACACCCACACACACACACACAGACGCACACACACACACACAAACACACACACAGACACACACCCAGGCTCGCACGCACGCGCACAGGCGCACGCACACTCACACACAGACACAAACACAGACACGGACACCGACACGGACACGGACGCGGACGCGGACGCAGACGCGGACACGGACACGGAAACGAACACGAACACGGACACAGACACACAGACACACAGACACACAGACACATAGACAAACAGACACACAGACACACAGACACACAGACACACAGACACACAGACACACAGACACACAGACACACAGACACACAGACACACAGACACACAGACACACAGACACACAGACACAGACACACAGCACACAGACACACAGACACACAGACACAGACACACAGACACACAGACACACAGACACACAGACACACAGACACACAGACACTCAGATACACAGACACACAGACACACAGACACACAGACACACAGATACACAGACACACAGACACACAGACACACAGACAGACAGATACACAGACACACGGACACACGGACACACGGACACACAGACACACAGACGCACAGACACACAGACACACAGACACACAGACACACAGACACACAGACACACAGACACACAGACACACAGACACAGACACACAGACACACAGACACACAGACACAGACACACAGACACACAGACACACAGACACACAGACACACAGCACACACAGACACACAGACACACAGACACACAGACACACAGACACACAGACACACAGACACACGGACACACGGACACACAGACACACAGACACACAGACACACAGACACACAGACACACAGACACACGGACTCACTGACACACAGACACAGACGCACAGACACACAGACACACATACACACACGCATACAGCCACACACGTACACAGCCACACACGCACACAGCCACACACGCACACACGCACACACGCACACAGCCACACACGTACACAGCCACACACGCACACAGCCACACACGCACACACGCACACACGCACACATGCACACACACACATGCACACACGCACACACGCAAACACGCACACACGCAGGCACTCAGGCACGCAGACACGCAGGCACGCAGGCACACAGGCACGCAGGCAGGCAGGCACGCAGGCGCGCAGGCACGCAGTTGTGGATACGCGCAGACGCGCAGACGCGCAGACGCACGCACGCACGCCCGCCCCCGCACACGCACGCCCGCACGCACGCACGCACCCACGCACGCACACAAGCACGCGCACACACACACACACACGCACACACACACACACACACACACACACACACACACACACACACACACACACACACACACACACACACACACACACACACACACAGTAACAAATTTTTGACGTTAATAAAATTTACGTAGTGATTCTTGTTGATGAGATATTGAAGGTGAATGTAACATCCATGTGGCTTTGTTAAATTTTTTTATTAAGGGCTATAAATTTTAATGTGAGTTATAGAAAACTATTATATTAAAGTGTGAGACGTTTGCTTCTATTTCAAGCACTTTTTTTTATATTTACTTTCACGTTTACGACTTATTTTTTACTTTAATTTCACTATTACTGATTACGATTGATAAAGAGTGGAGTATATTCATTTGGGGATTATAAAGTATACAGGTCCAGATTTATTTCTACCTGAAATAATATTTCCAAAACGCTGACACTGCAGGCATCAATTTCGGTATCTACAGTGTGTCCAAGTAAAAGGTGTTTTGTTGCCATTGATTGCTCACAACATTAATAATTATTCATAGTTTTAACATTAGCTTTAAGTATTTCTGTCTATAATTAATTATGGGTTGTGTAATAAACTTTGTTATTGTAGTAATTTTCTTTTAACTTGTATTGTATAACGGTTTACTTGTTTATTCCATATTTAAAAACAAGTTGACGCCCGAGTATTTAATAATTGTTTTCATGAAGAAGCAACGTGCGAACATATCTAGGTACATGTAAATATTTTTTGGTTAATAATGCAAATCGATGATTTGGAGAACTTGGCCTACTTTAATCTACGACTGAGCAATAGGCACCAAATCTTCTATTTGTAGCTAAGTAGTGAAAATTTGTAGCCTTGTATGTAGAAGTACTTATAGACCTAAGAAGCATACTTATAGAGCTTTAGGATTTGTACACTGATTTAAAGGTTTCACAACACACTTAAGCACGCACGCACGCACGCACGCCCCCTCCCCCACACACACACACAGTTTTGTCGTGGTACGACGTGTTTTTTGTCCCCTCTCTGTGTTTGTTGTTTTTCCGTTAGTTATTCAAGTATTTAACAGAAAATTTAATGCTGATGTGTTTCTTTTAATATAGAAGTGTTTGGTTATTAAGTTTTTCAGTGTTAAATTATAACAATGCTTTAATTTTCAGAATAAATATCTACGTTAGAATTATGAACATGCAGTGAAATTTGACAGTGACAATTAAATTAAACTTGTCATCATATTTTTTGTGCGGGAAAAGACGCTGAACGAAATGAACTCTAATTCAATAGAAATATTAGGCATACAATTATTTCATAATGTCCAATAATTTAGAAAATTTTGGGGTTTCTGGTATCAGGGATCCCGAACAAACTTTCACGCAAGTTATGAAAGGATCTACTAGCGTAAATAATCACCCAAGTTTATTTTTGAATGTTGTTAAAAATAGTATGTTCCCGAAAAAGAACCAAGCAACAATTGTGATTGGTATTGGTTCATTAATAGGCCCGATAAATGTATTATTTGCTTCACGAATTTCCAATAACAGAATTTGCATTTACTTGTCATCAAAAGAACTCGCGGATAGTTTTATACAGAACCATTCTGGTATAACAATTGGAGGGATTTTCATAAGCGCGAGAAAATATATAACACCAGCTCAAAGGATAATTCTATCTAATATTTGCCCTTCCATTCCTCATAGTGTTATAGCAGATAATTTGAAAGCGAGGAATTTTAAACTTATGTCACCAGTTTCATTTATCGGAGCTGGTATCGGGTTGGGAGAGTACAGCCATGTATACAGTTTATAATGTTAGTGGTCGACTGGTAATCGTCTAAAAAATAATATAATAAAGTAATATGAGTAAAATTCTCCAAAAACAAAAATCGTTATAACTAACTGGAGATACTAACCATTCACCACAAATAATGCCTTTGTCCCAGTCGGTAAATTCAAGTGGGCCGATTCAATATTTTGATTTACTTAATTACCGCAAATTCTGGTGTGTTATTTTCGCTGAACATAAATAATAAAAATGCAATATAGCACTAATAAAAATGATCTCGGACGCCAAGTCATTTTTTATCTAGGCTCGGAATAACTTGTTACGTGCAAACTTCAACTTTGTGCTCAAACTTACCCCAACAGAGGAGATACCTTTATATATAGGACTTGCTGGTAGCTCGGTCACAGTAGAGATGGAGGGGTCCCACAGTGATACAGATGGTAATGGTAGCTGAAAGAGAAGAGAAGGGCACCAGCTAGAATGATAAAACAGCCAGCCCTAGATAACTAGTTAATTTGCCACTTTTCTAGCCAAGTAACGAATATGTGCAAGGATCTGAGCACTAGGAAAAAATATTTGTAACGTAGAAAGTCCCCAAAACAAAAGCGGTATATTAATTTCTAGTAATGGCAGTATACAGTTTGCATTTGTATATATATATATATATATATATATATATATATATATATATATATATATATATATATATATATATATATATATATATATATATATATATATATAATTTACATTCCCAAAAAAAGTAAAAGGGAGATAATTCCCTAAATAAATAAGTAATTCACTCGTGTTACACAAATTGTTAACCACAGAGAATACATAAAATATTTGTGCTCTTAAATACACAATATAGCAAGCCACCCAAACAGTCTCATACTAGAATTTAGAAAATGAAGTTAAGTTAAATTTATATCCGAAAATTGCAAAGTAATATTCAGAATTTCAAAGCTAAGTTATGCTAAAACATAGATTTATAGTCTTTAGTAAAATACAGTAAACAGGTAATTTAAGCATTCCCCAAGTTGTAAAGGCACATTGAATAAAAGATTATAGTAATAATACAATTGCTATGAATAACTTGCAGTAAACAAATATAATAGAAATGATCAGGTGGTTAAAAAAACCTTTAACTCGAATCTGTTGAGCTGAATGCATCCAGTTACACAGTTTCTTACAAAACAGTGTTTAATTACATACATTACCAATAGACATGCTATTTTTATACTCAAACATTTTACCCAAAGCAATTTACTGTAAAAGCGCAAAAATTTGTGCAATAACACTTAAAGTTTTATCACAAACATGTACATAGATCTATGCAACTTATAGGATTGGTCACAGATTAACCAAAGCATTAAGGTATCCAAAAGACACTGAATATGTATGATTTATAACTTATCTTTTATATCCCAGCCTGTCGGAAAGTTACAATTTCAAATATTTCACAGGTGTAGAAATCAAATACCTTGCTAACTATGTAATAAATAACACTTTATCAGCGAAATGCCAGTATGTCCAATAGTATACGAATTAAATAGAAACGTGTTACACGTCCAAACCGCACTAGGCGTCGTGTATGCTTACTAATGTAAGCGGGTTGCCAAGCCAGCTTACAGGGAGATGGGCGTGGTCGAAATAATAAGTAAAATGAATGATTAATACGCTCAAACACCTTACACCGATATTCAAACAGCTCAGTCCGAGAAAATATGTCTCTAGGCGCCACCACAATCGAAACTTTGCTAAAATAATTGTCTTAAGCTGGGTGTTAATTAACCCTACTTGATTGTGGAAAGTAGGATTGTGCTTACTCAGTAAACTCTCACACGAGGGTTCTAAAACAAACACTCGTCCAAAACAATTCAACTCAAACTCAAATATATTTAGTACTACCCAGGTTATTAGAAACTTTTTGAATACACCTCGTATACCAAAATTTCCAAAACAAAATTTATCACTCAACTTTAACTGCATTCACGTAACCAACAGAAAAAAAAACTGAAATACACGGGTCGTCACAAACTTCCTGATTGTACCCTGTACATCCAGAATACCAAAGTTATAACACGTTAACTGAATATTTTCTACGTATCCCTCGTATACATATAAAGTTAAATCTCTACTTATTAATGAATAAATTGTTCTTCATTCAATGATCGACAATTAATTTTTAAAATTCCTAACCAAAAGAAAATCAATGTCATCGGCTTAATGATTGTTACTCCAATATAATAGTGATAAAGTGCTGCAAAACAGTCAAACGAGAATAATCCTTGAAGGTTTAATATTCCTAACATGAACGATATCTTTTAAATTTATTTTAATTTTTATAATACTTCTGAATCGTATTGGACATTCGTAAATATTTAAGTTCTCAAAACTCCATCTCTTAGTTCTACTTAATGAAATTTTAATTAACAGCTGATCCGTCATTAGTGTACTGCGTTAAAAGAAACTAACATGAAAATTTTTGCAATCGACCTGGCAAATATAACCTTTCAGGTTGTTCATTAATCTTGAAACCAAAATATGCAAAGTTTACATTTAAGTTGTCGAAAACTAGGTCACCAATTAAGTAAACGTTACAAATGTATCTCATAACTGGCTAAATAAACAACAAAATAAAAGTTAACGATAGATATATATTGTCCTGCACAAAATAATAAACAAATGTTTACATACACAACCGCGTGGTTGAAAAACCACTGTCAATACAAATTTGCGTTTCTGCAAAAATTCTTACTACTAAAACAACCAATACAACATAACTCGAGACCGATTATCTTTTCCCTTCAACAATAATTAATTAACTAAACATTACGCAAATTACAACTAAACAAAAAGATAATCGTGCTTATCTGAATTGTCAAGGTTCTTAAATGTAATTCTTACTTAAAATTGTCCATTAATCCTTCGCTCTTCTTTCTTCTTTCTTCCCGTAAATCAATTATTTGTAGTCCATTTGTATTCCTTAAATTGCCTGAAGGCATAAAACAAGTACTCCACAATTTCACCAACACTTATTCCTTTCTGCACTCGCGATTAGTCCAACTATGCGAGGTTATTACTCCAATAAACCGTAATAATCTGTACACATTTGGTTGCCTCTTAAAAGTTTCTCGCAACCTTTAGGACAATTTAGCCCTTCCTTAACACAAATAAACTTTTAATGTCACATAAAATTACCTTAACCTTGGCTCAATTTACTACGAAAATTTCGTTCACTTAAAGGTGGTCCCATAAATAATTTATACTAAAGATCATTAAAAGTATACGCGCCGCACTCACACTATAACGTAACAACTGTTATCTAATTATAAATCTGCTTACGCACTTTTTCTTTTGAAGAACAAAACTGATTTTATCTTCCATCTCAATTTTTATTAATTGTTTTATTTATGAATGTCTTATACGATTCGTCCCCTTTCGGGTTACGCAGTTGTTTAAACAATGACTGCCTTCAATATTATTCACAAATATAACTCCAACTCAACCCATTCTGATTTCACACATCACCTCGCGCGCGTCTCCCACCGAGCTCTCACCAAAAGCAACAACCTAAAAACCCAACGTCAATCTCTGACTTTCCTATTTATACCTTAAGCCATCCATCTTTAAACATGTCTGACTTCCTCGCTATATTCTCCATTGGTATTCACTCAATCTTTCTTAGTCCCGACTGATGCTACCCTCTGTACAACCACGCTTATAACTACAATACATCGCCATATTTGTTCTTACTTACAAATTTTACAATCACTTTATGGAGAAGCCATTTTTCGTCATCACATTCATTCAGTGGCCACTCTGGACCATTACACAACTTTCAACGTTTATCTCTCACATGCGCTCGTCCTCTTTCCGCAACATTTGCAAAAATAAGTACCGTCTAAGGTCTC
Source organism: Vesta saturnalis (assembly GCA_036346205.1). Taxonomy (NCBI): domain Eukaryota; kingdom Metazoa; phylum Arthropoda; class Insecta; order Coleoptera; family Lampyridae; genus Vesta; species Vesta saturnalis. Next base: position 2,959,700 of record JARFJB010001954.1, read on the forward strand.
AAATCCCATATACATACACGTATTCTTAAAACTGATTGCACAACATTACGAGAACTTTCTATAATCAACAATTAAACATACCAAATCTTTCCCTACATATTTTCTAACACATTCTACACTTATACACTTACATCTTCTGGCCAAGATTACTCCTCTATCTTCCAACATTCCATTTCTTATCAAGTAGTCAACAGTAGCAACACATTATCGTCCCATCGACAAATTTCTTTTCACATTTACATTCATCGGAATCCATTATGCATATACACAAAAAAAATTTTTTTTTTCGTTCAAACTCAATACACCCGTACTCAAAACACGTAATACACGTAATTATAACATCCTACATACAGGGTGCGTCATCGCAACCTTACAAATGTACATATATTTACACAGCATACCAGTATATTTAGATGGTGTACGAAAATTATATTATGTGGCGTACGAAAGGTACCTCTAAAATTAAATACATACAGCCAAATGAAAGCATGAATGTCAATCTTACCTTCAATGAGGTAAAGAATCAGAAAGGTATTAATGGTAACGTAGAGAAATGGATTCAGTTAATTTCGAGTATGAGTTCCCCTAAAACAAAAATAAAGCTAGCAACCGTTAAAATAGGTTGTTACATTCTTACCAGCAAATCTATAGTGTGAAAACAACTTCGTGGTTAGAGAAAGTTGTGAGGTTAAGTTTAACCCCTTTAGCTAATCGGTTTAATGATTTTCTCTATGGATTTAGTTCTTGAATCGAACCAGATCGGTTTCCTGAAAGTAAAACGTGGTAGAAGAACAAAAAAAACCAAGCGTGACAAAAGCTCACCTCTTTTCAGTATTTCCTACATATCCAATATAAATCGTTTGTACCCACTAATTATAGTGATTCGGCACAAAATTTAGAAAAATGTTATAAAACCGATAAACATCGATGGGCTAAATAAAGTCCATAAATTTACATTTTTCTTTTAGGAAACACAAAATGGCTTTTCTTTCACCAAGCACAGACCGGAAGGAAGTGAAATTAAAAATTAAATATGCGAATGTCAAACGGATATATACCAGTGACACCCAACACATGAAGTTGAAATATAACTTATAAGTGACCATCAAAAGGTTTATCTAACCACTACAGCAATGTGTTTAATTGTGAAGCGTAATATATTCAAGAAACTACAGAGATAAGCTTAGAGAAATGTCATCATTTCTAGAAAAATAGAAAATTTAAAGAAACACGAGCAATTCATTAATTCTAATAGAAATAGATCGCAAAAATTTACTTAATAATACAGCAAAAGTAACGAATGTAAGATCCTAAACCGAGTTTTAAACTAAAAGTTTTATCAAAATGTAAAGAAAATAAAATATATACAACTATGTTTATTGACAGTTAATATGATATGGTTAAATAAAATATATCTTAAAATTCTAGTGTTCGTAAAATCTTGTACACAAACTTTTTAATAACCTCTGTTATCTAAATGATTACAGAAATTTCAACTGAGGTGATGTCATCTTTGCACCAATCTTGCGCAATATCTTGTAATAATGCTTTACGTTGTAAGCCACACCCAAAACTGAAAGCATCCTTATAAATTTTCTTCTTGAAATTGAATAATCCGTTGCGGTGAAAACAAAGGTATAAAAGTAATATAAAATAAAAGTGAACTAAAATAAAAGTGTTTGAAAAGAGCAAATGTTTTAAATTTTAGTATAATGCGTTAAAATATCTTACCATCAAATTAATGGCACTTGCACTAAATTTAGCGAAACCCAAAAAAACTTTCTGCTTCTCTTAACATTCATCAGGAACTGAAAAAAATGGATGCTTTGGAAGTTAGATCATGTACTCGTGCGCGAAGAGATTTGCGCAAGGAATTAAGTCAATGATGACGTATTGCGCAAACGTATTTGAGCAGAAAAATAATTTAAAGAGGTAGTATAAACCATTAAGAAGATAGGCACTATAAACCCCTAAAAAGATAAGCAAATTAAGTTGCCTACCACATACCTATATTTCAATAATTAAAATTTTTCTTATATTTACAACAGAACGAATGAAAGACCTTAAATTAAGGTATGTTTTAATACAATTCAAAAAGGGTTGTTACAAGTTTCAGAAGGCAAGTGTACATTTTACCGGATGATGCAGATGTTATATCAGATTCTATAGTAATAAAAGTTTAAGGAGACGATTACAGAATCTTTTTAACTAACGACCAAATTAAATGCTTTAGTTGTAAAGAAATAGGACACATTGCCAGTAAATATACAAAAAATCTAACTACACAACCTATTAGTGACATCGAAAATACGAGATTACAGTAGATCCAAGCACAGATAATGGTACAACTCAAATAGAGATCCCTACAACAGAAAATACCCTACAAAGCAGTTTAGTATCACATCACGCGAATAATGAAATAAGCAAAAAACGACCATCATCATCTACTATGACATCTAGTCTTCCAGGGGACTCAAAAAAACTTAATTTTGAACATGGTTCTCAAGTTTTACACCTGAACAAAACAGAGAAGAGAATAACAAAAATGCCGAAGATATGATCTGCAGCAGATGACACAGAGGAACTCGAAAAAATTAAATACTTGTGGCCTAATGACGATTTCATATTATCGTATGAAGACTTCAAACATTTCTTGCTTAATGTAAAAAATAACGAAACTCCAATCGCAGTAGCAAATGAATACAGTTTGGATACCCAAGGTATGATAAAAATGATCACAGAAACAACTCCGTTTCTCACGACAAGGGCATTAAAAGAAAGATGCAAGCGGCTTGTTAAAAGTTTAAGCAATGCAACAGACTGCGCAAGGAGGTATTCAGACTCAGAATCTGAAATCCTTGTCTCGTCGCATTCACATTTATCCACAGAAGATTCCAGCACAGGATACTTTTAAATAAACAAACCAAAAATGGCTGATGACATCAAAATAATTACTCGAAACGTTAAAAGTATTCTTAGCAGCATTAAGTTTCAAAGTTTAGTTATTTTCTTGCAAAAGCATTCCCCAGACATTATGTTACTTCAAGAAACCAATATCATCACGGATCAAAAGGACATAATCTCAATCAACACAGACATGTTTATCGTTTTCTCCATTTATATACCGCACGAGGCAAACACAGCCTTTCGAATCTTAAACGTTTTAAGAAGCCAGCTTAGTAAAATTCGCCACCTCAATTGTAATATAATAATTGGGGGAGATTTCAATGCTACGTTAGATTCTACCCTAGACCGTCTTAATTCTATCGAAAGATCTAAAGGACTTGCAGAATCCTTAAAAAAAATAGTTGCAGAATACAACATGATTGATGGATATAGGATGCTACACCCCACAACAGCAGGGTATACCTCTTACACCAGTAATTCTGCTTCACGGCTCGACAAATTACTATGTAATGTAATTTTTGCTCAGCGACTAAAAACTGCAAATAATCTAATTTCGTTTTCGGATCATTCGACTGTATAGGTTGTCCCATTTTCGTATGTTTTACGGGGTATCTCGCTTATTTTTTAGGTTAGAACCTTGCGGTTTTCGCGACACCGTGCTATTTTTCAATGAAACCAAAGATGCACTAATCAAATTTTCCATAGTCATCTTAGTTTGTGTGCTACAGGGTGATTTTGGAAAAATTGCATTTTCAGTCATACCCTGTAACTCTGTTATTGTTAGACATATTAAAAAAGTAAAAACTGATATTTGTAGATTTTTTTACGTAGAATCCAGTGGCGTACTCAGATTTTCTTTAGAGGTACAGTTTTTGAGATATTGACATAACCTACTTTTTTTTATGGGACACCCTATATATTTTTTAAAATATGTCTCACCTTGCCTAGTGCTTTTCAAAAATATAGCATAGTCTATATTTATTTTTATAAATAACGTGACAAAATGATTTTTTTCTATAATATACATTGATAATAGTGGATAGCTGTGGGTAACCATGGTAACGCAAAAAATAAAATAATTAACGTTCTGCCATTACTTAGGTATTTGATTTTTGAAGTTTCTGCTTCTCTCAAATCATTCCTGGTTACATTTTCCCAAATTTAGTACTGATATTTATTGTTATTCGTTGTTTTTGTTTATTGTTATCGTTCTCATTCTTGTTGTTGTTGTTAATTATTTTTTAATATGGCTCGCAACCAAAAATTTGAAAACTTTGAGAAATATAATATAATATGCTTCATATTATCTAATGAAAACGCAGACCAGGCCTTAAAGCTCTATGTGAACAGGTCAGTTGATCTTTACCTTAGAATTTGTGTTTATTTTATATACCTATTTTGTCATATAGATATCCCGAAAGAAGACAACCCGACAGAAAAATATTTCAAAAATTAAAATTTAATCTTTGCCAACATGGATGTTTTGACACACCTCGACCCCGAGTTTACAACAAAGAGAACGAGGAATCGGAGATCAACGTTTTAGCAGTTGTTCAAGCCACTCCTGAAACCTCGTGCAGGAAAACAGATGAAGAGACCAGTGTGTCTAAAACAACAGTGCAAAGGATTAAAAAAAACATAAATTCAAACCCTACAAGTATAAACTTGTTCATCATCTACATCCTGGTGATGCTGAACGTAAATTGGAGTTCTGCAATTGGTTTATAAATATGAAAACTCAGGACAATAATTTTGAAAAAAAATAATTTGGTCAGACGAGGCACATTTCACAAGTTCGGTAATTCTTAATAGACACAACTCGCGGTTTTGGAGTCAAGAAAACACCCACGTGATTTTTCCTAGAGAGCGTCAAGGTAGGTTCGGATTTAATGTCTCCTGATTTATTTTTAAACGAAAAATAATTTACAAGATTTAAGAAGAAAACCTAAACTCTAATGGGTACTTACAAATTCTACAAGAAAAAATTATGAACATTTTAGAAGATATTCCACTGGCTCAACTGAACGATATATTCTTCCAGCAGGATGAGGCTCCAGCCCACAATGCTAGAATAATACAAAACTGGTTAAATGAAGGTTTTCCCAGGAGATGGATTGGAACAAATGGACCTGTTCGATGACCACCACGATCACCAGATCTCTCGGTTTTGGATTTTTTTTTGTGGGGGTATTTAAAGAATAAAATTTATTCAAGGCAATATTCCAACATGCAACAATTAAAAATTGCAACGGAAAATGCTTTTGCAGAATTACGAAGACAATCATTTATTTTGGAAAATGCTATTAAAAGAATTTATAAACTTTGTGAAACTTGTAGGAGACATAATGGTCTGCAATTTGAACAATATTTCTGATTAATTAATTATTTTGTTTTTTATCAATGTAAATTTTAGAAAAAAATCATTTTGACACGTTATTTATAAAAATAAATATAGACTATGCTATATTTTTGAAAAGCTCTTGGCAAGGGGAAAAAGATTTTAAAGAATATATAGGGTGTCCCATAAAAAAAAGTAGGTTATGTCAATATCTCAAAAACTGTGATCTCTAAAGAAAATCTGAGTACGCCACTAGATTCTACGTAAAAAAATCTACAAATATCAGTTTTTACTTTTTTAATATGTCTGATAATAACAGAGTTACAGGGGATGACTGAAAATGCAATTTTTCCAAAATCACCCTGTAGCACAAAAACTAAGATGGCTATGGCAAATTTGATTAGTGCATCTTTGGTTTCATTAAAAAGTAGCAAGGTGTCGCGAAAACCGCAAGGTTCTAACTTAAAAAATAAGCGAGATACCCCGTAAAACATACAAAAATGGGACAACCTGTACAAGTAAGCCATAGTAAACAAGTAACCCAAAGTGCTTCATATTGGCGATTTGATAACTTACTTCTTAATGACAACCAATTTACGAAATGCATAAATAACGTAATCAATTACATAATTAAAGAAAAAAATCAAAAACAGGCTTCCTGGGACTGTTGGAATAAGTTGAAAAATGAAATTAAAACGGCCAATACTCATATATAAAAAGCACAAAAATCAGGCAATATATATGGAACTAAATGCGCTTCAAAAAAAATATTATCACGCTCAAGGATCAGTGAATCAGCAAACCCACGACGTGAACATCTTAACACAGCAAAGCAGACAGGTTTTTAAAAAAATGGCTTATTCTTCTGAGCTAAACAGAAAGTACATAAAAATTATAAATGACGATGTAACGAGTGCAAGTGATATCAGTGAAATAAAACGCAATTCATTCTCGAAACTGAATGGGAATGGTACACTGGTAATAAACCCAAGAGAGCTGTGTAGGGAGGTTAAAAATGTTTACTTATGTAAACAACAACTAGTACCAATCACTATTGAAGAGAACTCCATCATTTTTCAAAACCTCTCTCAATTATCGGAAGAAGATAAAAAAATTAGAATCCGATTTAACTCTGGAAGAATTCACTTTGGCTTTGAAATCCTTAAACAAAAACAAATCTCCTGCTATTGATGGCTTTACAGCAGAATTCTACATGTATTTTTGGGAAAACTTGGAAAATATTTTTCTGAAATTATGAATAAATCCTTGAGAGAAGATAAATGTATTAATGAACTAGCTAAAATTCAGTGGTGACATTAATAAAAAAAAGAAAAAATATCGTTACTAAATATAGACTACAAAATTTTAGCAAAAAGTTTGGCTAATCGACTCATGAATATAATTACCAAATTGGTACATGCAGATCAATCCTACAGTGTACCAGAAAGATCAAAACAAGGAGCTGGGGATATTATCTCTCGATTTGGAAAGTGCATACCATAATATAGATCACAATTATCTGTTTAAAGTTTTAAACGAAATGAACTTTCCCCCTTATTTCGTAGTAGCCACTCAGTTACTATACACTAATGCAAGATTCCTTCCTCACAGAAGCAATTGATATTCAAAAAGGAATTCGACAAGGTTCCTTATTTTGACTCGCTTTGGAACCCTTTCTGAATATATGTCGAAGACAACTTGTAACGAATCTTTTACGTTCTTCGTTTATTTAGTTGTAAAATATAAGAGAAAAAGGGTTTTTGGTTATTAATGATTTATAAGTTGTGGTAGGCAACTTAATTTGCATTTTGATGTAACTAAGTTGCATATTTTCTTAAAGGTTTATACTTCCGTATCGTGGAATTAAATTTCTGCACATATTTCATCACCTGATAGCATGAGTGTCCTTTTTAGCATTGCTTGATGTATTTTGTTTTGAACAGGAAGCCATTTTTGATTTCCACCCAAATTTTGCCAAAAGTACCATTGATTTAATGGTAAGACACCTTTAACTCGTATTATATTAAAATCTGAAACATTTACTTTTTGCAGGCACTTTTCCTACTTTTACAGTTTTGGTACTTTTATACTTTTATTACCTTTACCACTTTTAATTACACTTCTACTTTTACTTTTTGCATTTAATGCAGATCTAAATTTAGATCACACCTTTTATTTGAACCTTCAAGGGTGCAATAAATTTTGGATTATTCAAATTTCAAGGAATATAAATTTGTAAGAAGTAATTTCAACTTTGGTATACTTTACAACGTGAAATATTGGAATACGATACATTGCGCAACATTGATACGAAGATCATCATCTTCTCAAGAAGTACAAAATTTTGTAACAGGTATTTATAACCCTAATGATTTCTTAGTATAAGGGTATTTTTAAGATTTATTTTATATAATTCCAAATTTAAATGCTTAATAAACATAATTTGTATATCTTTTATTTTGACATTTTGGTGATTTTTTTATTGTATCCTCGGTTTAGTTATTCCGAGCATAATCAAAAAAATAACTTGGCGTTCGAGATAATTTTTATTATTGTTGCATAGAAGTTACTATATTGATGTTAAGTGGAAATAACTAAGCAGAAATTTGTGGTAATTAAGCAAATCAAAAAGCATGAACCAGCCCTGAATTAATCTACCTTCTGAGCCAACGGCATTATCTTTTAATGAATGGTATGTATCTCTAGTTATTTTAACAATTTGATATTATACATACCATTTATACCACCATATTATACCTGGCACTTTTATACAATATTATAAACTTTTGTCCCAATCAATAAACAGATTAGTTATATCAGCATATGCTGATGACATATCGCTTTTTATAACAGACAAAAACGATTTCCCTACGTTAATGAATTGTTTCAATATCTTCTCCTCTCAATCTGGAGCGAAAATCAGTTTAAACAAATCCGAAGGGTTGTGGAAAATGGAAAGATAGATACGACTCTCCATTAGGATGCACGTGGAATAGAATTTCCCAAAAGTTTTAGGAATAACTTTCAGAAGCACAGATATGTCTACATCTGAAACTGCTGTAGAAAACATAAATGAAAAATTAGCTTTAAAAAAATAATAACTATCCCTGAGAGGACGAATAATACTAACAAACACTTTTATCGCCCCAAAACTATGGCATATATTGCAAATAATTTTCATACCTGATAAATCCTTACAAAAACTTCAAAAGTCTTTGGTTAAATTTGTGTAGAATAATAAAAAGCACTGGATTGACGCTAATAGCCTGTGTGCACCAATAAAGCAGGGCGGATTGAGGTTAGTTAACCTAAAACAAAAATTAAAGTCTTTCGCATAATGACAGCCACAAAATACTTAAACACTCCTAACGATAACTGGGCAATAATGTTTAAATATTTTTTAAATAGAAATGAGGACGAGAAATACGTTTGGCAGTCACTCTACAAGCACCTATCACCACAGAAAATATACCAAGTTACACACTAAGCGTCCAAAAAGCTTGGAACACTATACCACTATGGTTTGAAGATTTTCCAGCCTGTTACAATGACTTAACGGAAATGCCTGTACTGGTATGTCCTTTATGGCCAGAAGACTTTCACATCATTGTATCTAGCAACATCTGGTTAAGGTGTGGCATAACTAAATTAGGTGATGTTTTGAACGACTGCGATTTGAAGAACGCAGATGAAGTACTTCATGATTATGTATCCCCTGTTGCAAGACGATCATTGTATACTCAATTGGAACAGTTGAAATGACTATGTGAATCGTTCTTTTTTAACGTCATTAAAACACACAAAACAACAAATTGGCCTTCAAAGTTGGTCTTTCAAGCAAGGGACAATGTTTATTACGTTAACAAGAACACTAGAAAGCAACTAATGGGACAAGTGTTGGCGATCGAGATAAACCTTAACGCAAAATGAAAGGTCATTGGGAAAATGCGGAAGTACATTGGGACAAAATCTTTACTCAACCTTCGTTAGGATCAGATGCCGTCGTAGCCTGGAGATAAGTAAAAAACCGATTAGCTGACATGATTTTCTTAAACAAAATTAGAAGAAGTGAACATACAAATTGTCTATGGTGCCATGTAGAAGGAAATGCATGGCACATCATTGTAACCTGTAATCTTACAAAACAAATGTGGGAACACATTAAAAATTTGGTAACAAAAATTTTAAAGGTTAAACAATACAAATAAAAAATATGTTGTGTTTCTACAGTAACAAAAACAACTCTGATGCAAACTTAATAAACTTTTAATAGTTCTGGGAATAAGAAATTTCGAGAACATGTTAAGAATCCTGTATTAACACCAAGGTACTTACAAAATTACAAAAAAACGTTTAAAATCAAGAATCCTCGCCGAATTCGAATGGAACATTAGTAATAATAGTGAGAATACGTTCGAACATAATTGGTGTTCAAAAACGCCATATGTAGTATAGATAATGGTAGACTAAGTTTCAATAAGGATCTGGAATTGTGAATAATTTATATTTCTAATTACCAACGTGTAAATAGTAAACGTATAATATTTTATGTAATCTGTACAACATAAGCACATATACTGTTTCTAATAAATAATAATAATAACACACACGCACACGCGCACTCACACGCACAAGCACACGCACACACACATCACACACACCGCATACACGCACACACACCACATCACACGCACACACGCACACACGCACGACACGCACAACCACCACGCACACGCACACGACACACGCACACGCACACACACAACACGCACACACACACACACACACACCACACACACACACACACACACACACACACACGCACACGCACACACGCACACGCACACGCACAGCACACGCACACGCACACACACACACACACACACACATACACACAACATAAACACACACACACATCACACACACGACACACACACGCACACACACATGCACACACACACACGATCACACACACACCACTACACACACACACACACATCACACACACACATATATATATATATATATATATACTATACACTACCATACTATACGACACACCACAGCACACGACACCACTACACACACACACACATCACACACACACACACTCACACACACACATCACACATCACACACACAAACACACACACACACCACTCACTACACCACACTACGCACACACACACACATCACATCACTACACACACGTGACACATCACACAACACACACATCTACACACACACACACATACCATATATATATATATATATATATATATATATATATATATATATATATATTAAAAAAAATATTACATCATGGTGTTGATAATTTGGCTTGGGCGTAAACAACACTCTCATATTAAAGTCTAAATTAGGCCATATCGAGTAGTAATAAATAGTGAAATATAGTGGAAAGTCTGTGATAAACAAGTAATTCTAAGAAAAAATAATTAAACCAAACTATAAGGAAATAAATAGTAAGTTTGCTTAAATTATAAAAATATTTAAGATTCGACAACACGATGTAGGCAACACATACTACACGCGCGTAAGCAATAAAGAATAAACATGGATATTTGAAAATGTAACAGAATATCAAAAATTATAGTAAATCGAAGTTAAAACCAAAGAAACAACATCCAAATTACAAATACACTAAATAATTTGATCTAAAAAGAAATCAAAACGTAATTATTTAAATAAGAATCACTATCAAAAAAATATTACAAAAGAGATTTTTTAAATTACCCAGGGTTGTTAATAGCGGAGACTTTCGACGGGCTGACCCGACTCAGCAGGCAGTGATATAAACAGAATTTAACAGATGTTTCCAAATAATTAATGGTAATATGAATAGGATGAACAATAAATTAGATACAATCACAAAAGAAATTAATCAATTAAAAAAAGGAAAATATTGCATTAAAAGATAAAATGAGTATTCAGAAAGACAAAACTTGAGAGGGAAATTAGGAAAAACAATGTTGTAGTAAAAGGAATACAGCAGGAAGAGTACGAAAGTGAAACTAACACCAAAGAAAAGATTCAAATGGTTATGCAAAGAATGGGAATAGAAATGGATAATGAAATAGAAGTGGATGAAATAAAAGAATAGTCCAATTTTGGTTAAGCTCACAATATAAAATACGAAAATGAAAATATTAATGAACACTAGAAACTTAAAGGAACAGACATCTAGATTGATGAAGATTACCCAAAAAATATACTGGAGGAAAGAAAATTGTTGATACCAATAATAAAAAAAGCTAGAAGCAAAGGAGATAAAGCTCTAATAAGATACATTAAACGAATAATAAATAATGAAGTTTTTAAATCACAAAAAAACGGAAGAACAAGAAGGAAGAAAAATAGAGGAGAAAGAAAAGGACAAATCAAGTCAAAAAAGAACGGTGGAAGAAAGGTCTCCGGATGGTGATCGCTTACAAGGACAGCTGAGGAAGATAACCAAAACGACGAGATTAAAAAACTACATAATATAGATAAGGAAGAAACTGCAATAACTGACCAGACAAAGAAAAAGGAAAAGAATAAGGATAACAAAATAAAGAAGAAAAGAAATCAAAAATATAAAAATACGAACATAAACACAGATAAAGAAAACGAACTTGATAAAAACATAAATAATGAAAAACAAAAAGAAACTACTATATATAGAAATTAGGAGCACGGAATATTAGAAGTATGCATCGAAAAGTTGTTGAAATAATACATGAATTTGATCTAGAAATCTTAGTGCTAAGTGAAACAAAAAAGAAATAAGTTTAACAAATGGACACACATACAGTAGAGTAGAGAATGGCCAGAGAGCAGCAGCAGGAGTAGGCTGTATAGTACACAAAAAAATAAATGACCAAATCATAACATGGAAAGCAGTCTCGGAAAGAATTCTACTATTAGAACTAAGAAATAAACAAGAAAAGCCGATGACAATAATATCAGTATATGGACCAGACGAAAATGAAAGAGTAGAAGAAAAAGAAAAATTTCGGGAAGAACTCATAAATATCATTAAAAACATATAAACTTAGAGATAAAGAAATCTCAAAAAGATATCAACAAAAAACAGAAAACAATCTAAAGGATAAAATGGATAGCATGAGTAACCACAAATTATTTTACAAAGTCCTAAAATTATTCAGAATAGAAAAGCCGAGAAGAGAATTATATATAAAGAACAAAAACCAAGAAATAATAATAAATGACGCAGACATAATGGAAAGATGGAGGGAACACTTCCAGGAATTAGTGGGACAGCAAACAAATATAAAAAGACACAATACAACTGAAACTGAAAATGCCTACCAGACGGAAGGAGAGCAATTTGCAAAATGGGCGAGCTGAAATTAGAGAGAAAATTAAAAAAGAGAAAAACACCCGGAGATGATAAAGTTACTACAGATCAAGAGAGATAGGGATGAAAATGCTTTTAGAAATATTAAACAAAGCCTGGCAAAATGAAAACATACCAGAGGAATGGGGAACAGCACTAACAGCACCAATACACAAAAAGGGGGGCAGAAAACAATGCAACAACTATATGTGACTAACTCTATTAAACACTATCTCAAAAATATACGAACGAATAATCAACCATAGTCTAAAAATAATAATGGAACCCCAGCTAGCAGAAGCGCAGAGTAAATTTAGACCTGGAATAAGTACACATGATCACATCTTTATAAAACAATTAATAGAGAAAAGACAACCACAAAATAAAACTCTATACTTAGCCTCTATAGACCTGCAGAAGGCATTTGACACAGTTCCTAGAGAAAAAGTATGGAAACGACTGAAAGGAAAAGGAATACATAGTAAAATAATAAAAGCGATCGAAGATTTATATGAAACCAACACAAACTACATAATAAGTAATAATATGAAATCAGTAAGGTTCAAAACAGAGAATGGATTAAGACAGGGAGCAGAACCAAGTCCAACCTTATTTAATATACATATGGATAAGATTATCAGCAAAAAACAAAACATAAAGAAACTGTTTTCGCAGACGATGTAGACAACAGCGGGAAATGAAAAAATGTTAAAAGGAAATCGACATGTATGGAAAGAAGAGGGCACGAAAATAAACACAGATAAAACAAAGATAATGGTAATTGGAGAACAGGATATTAAAACAAATATTAAAATAAAAAACACCAAAATAGAACAAGTAAAAGAGTATAAATACTTAGGAGTAACTTTAGAGACAACAGGAACACAAGAAGCCGAGATAAATTAAAGAACAGACAAAACAATAAAATTATACTATGCAATGAACAAAAACTTTATAAATAAAAAAGAAATTAGTAATAAAACCAAGATAAAAGTCCTGAACACAATATATAGACCAGTACTAACATATGGAAATGAATCTTGAGTACTCTCAAACAAACAAAAAAAAAACGAAATATAAGCTACAAAAACTAAATATTTTAGACGATACTAGGAGTGACCAGAAAGGACAGGATTAGAAACACCCAAATAAGAGAGGAATTAGGTGTACAACCAAACCTACACTTTATACAACGACAACTCAGTTGGTGGGGACATATACTGCGAATGAACAGCAAAAGGCAACTAAAGGCAGTATACGAAGCAAGGACACAGGCAAAAAAAGAAAAGGGGAAGACCAAGGAAAACATGGAACCAAGTTATAGAAGAAATAATACAAGAAAGAGGCAAATCCTAGGAAGAGGCATGAAATAGAAAAGATTGAGAAAATTATATATATATATATATATATATATATATATATATATATATATATATATATATATATATATATATATAATATATATATATATATATATATATTTTTTTTTTTTTTTTGAAATTTGGTAGAAAGATCACTATAACGGTTCGAAATTTAGTTCGACCAAACAACGAAACTCACTTGGTAGTCAGTAACAACTTACTCTTAAAATAGAATAGAAACACAGTGGTTTCATGATGCACGAAGTTGAAATTTATTATAAGGTAGAGTAACGTTTCGGGAAGCTGACATATTTCCAAACATATGCTTGGTTCCCTTCTTCAGACTTAGTCAATTTACATAATTACAATCCAACAAAGTTGTTATTTTACATATGGACCTAACATCATTATCTAAAATATAGACTTAAACGTAGTGGTTATATTTAACAAACTATAAAAAGGCACACTTACCAGTTTATATAAGGTTATTAATACATATAGAATCTGAATTTTTGTACATTCTTAACATAACAAAAAATTGGTAGATGTGGTATACAAAAGTAACATAAACATCTCCAAAAACCCCTGAAAACAACTTATATATTATGCCAAAAGTTTTTCACATTGTTACAATCATATTAATTATATTAGTAATTACCGTTATAAAAACGGGGATTAACACCCGCATCATACGATATTTTCAAAGAATGATCCTTAATATTTATTCAACTAAATTTGCGAAAATTAACGATTCTTAGGAAACACGTGGAACCAATATAATGTCAAATGTAAAAGTGAAAATTTCCTGACAGAATACTACCAACTTAACCTAATCCAGAACAGGCAACTTCCAATAGTAACAGCCCCAAACTTATATTACTTTATTAAACATTTTTAATTAAGTTCAAATAAATGTTACTTAAATTATTGATATCCGTTTTGAAATTAACAGTATTGAACTTTTGGGTATAAAACATTTCTTTGAATAACCTTTTATGGAGGTTATTTTCATATGCTAAAATTTGTTTCCCATCGAAATCAAAATTATGACCTAATTGTACATGGTGGTTACATAAAGCAGTATTATCCAATTTATTTTTAATAGAATACATGTGTTGTTTAATACGTTTTTTAACATATTGTGACGTTTGTCCTACATATGATTTAGAACAATTTTTACAATTAATTTTATATATTAAGTTAGATCTGTCATCAATTGGCACTTTAGTTTTAAGTTTGGTATGGAAGTTATTAATAGTATTAAAATTTTTAAATGAAATTTGTGTTTGTTGAGTTTTATTCAGAATAAATTGTTTGATTTTACATGTAACATTTGGGATGTAAGGTAAGGAAAAAAATTTCTTTTTGGTATTATGTAGCTTATCGGTGTTTTTATTATATTTATGTCTATTATATATCCAGTGCAATCGTATTTTAATATGTTTATTGATGAACGGAATTGGGTAATTATTTTTAATTAGAGCATTTTTTACTTTTTCTAGGTTGTCAGGTCGACATTTTGGGTGTGATAATTTAATTGCTCTATCCACTAGTGAATGAATTATGTATATATATATATATATATATATATATATATATATATATATATATACAGGGTTATTCACGTTATACGACACGGAAGATTGTGGCTATATATTTTAGTTTTAAGAAAGTTTTATTTTTTGAGTGAATACATATCTATCAGAGGTACATTTTAAAATTATAGTCACAATATACAGGTTGTCCCAAAAACCCGATACACGTCATAGTTGTTTTTTAAAATGGGACACCCTGTATATTCTTACTTTTTCGATTTATACGGTCAAAATAAAAGTGAGTTTCATTAAGGTTTACGTCTACTAAACCTAAAAAGCGCTTCTGCACTAAATTTGGGTACTGTTCAACTAATTGAATAAGTTTCATGTTGCATTTGTGAAAAATTGATTATCTTATACAAGGTGTTCAAAAAAGTTGACCTTACGTTGTCAATATTTAAATTGCAATAACTTGGTTATTTCAAATGGAACCCCCTGTATTTCATATCAACGTCAGTTGTAGAATTTTATTTTCTATCAAGTTCCATAAAATCTATTTACTGTAGTCAACCATTCTTTCCAGTCTCGTAAAATTGTTAGGAATGTGTCGACTAACAGAATACTTCCCAATTAAAAGTTTTTTGAAAAATTGCACTTTGGGCAATTAAGAAAAGACACGTCGAAATGACCAGATTTGTAACAAAAGGTAATGTTATCATCATTGTCACAGGTGTGATAGGTATGTACTAATTGTTTACATTTAAAACAAGTTGTCGTTGGTTTAGCCGTATTGCTTTTTGAATCTTTAAGAGTTGAATTAGATATTTTCGGTTAAGCAACAGTAAAATTAAGTTTTGGTTTACTGTTTTGATTCGAAGTAAAAGACTTTGATTTGTCTTCAAGTTGTTTTTGAAAATCTGAATTTGAACTGTATTTAAATTTAACTTTAACCTGTTGTAATTGTGTTGTATACCAGGCTGTAAATTTTTGATAATAATTTTAAGTTCTTCAACCTCAGTAGGATGAACGTCGAACTGAGAAAATAAATTAATCATTTCAGAAATAAAGGTGGTTGAAATTTTATCAAAAGTCTGCTTCCTGTTTTTAATTTTATTTAACAACACTTCATCATGCCCTTCGGGTAAAAAGTCACTTTTTAATTTAAGAATAAGCTCATCCCATGAATTTATTTGAGACCTAATGGCTCTAAACCACGTCAAACCCCTTCCAGAAAATAGATCAATTCCGGATAATAACATATCTGACTGAAATATTACGTGCAAGCATTAATTCTTCACACCTTTGTATAAATGAGAAAACTTCTTTTCACTACCATTAAATTTTAGATTTAATTTGTAAACCGGAACAGAATTTCTAGAAACACTTAAATTCTTAATTAAATTTGAAAAATCTTCAATTGGAATATTTACTGATGTATTAATCGGTTCATTATTTGCCATCAAAATGTTGGAATGATCAAGATATTATGAGTCATTACTCAATTTTAAATTATCATTAATTGATCCGATCAATTCAATATTGTCATTACATAGTCAACGTAATTGATCAAGTACAAGCACATGTTCACCGACAAACACCGTACAATTAATCGATTCAAATTTTGTAAAAGACGAGTATACAATTTGAGATATTCACTTTTCGTTGAATAAATTTTGTACATATTTATCAATGATTGAATATGAGTAAGTTTTCTTTTAAACAAGCTAATTCTTCATTTTGGTCTATTTCAACATTTGTATAAGAATCAAATAATTTTGAATCGACCTTTTCCAAATTTAGTTTACGTCGTAATAATTTGTGTTTTTCATCAACCGATAAATTTTCCGCAGCGTCAATATTACGGTATCTCGGTTCCATTAATAAGTCATCACTTCTAAGAGCATTTATTACATAATTGGACATAGTAATAAATGGCACACAAATAAACACACAATACAATAAGATTACAATCGTAAATACCAAATATTACAATACCTTTATACGGTTGTCATCAATATTCGGAATTGCAACAAACATAAGCGAAGCATTAATAATTGCAAATCGATGTCCCACGCTCGGACGTCAGTGTACAACCCTTACAGTTCTATAAGTATACTTCTACACCCATGGCTACAAATTTTAACTACTTAACGGTTTGGGTAATAACTAGAAGATCCTGTGCCTTATGCTCAGTCGTAGATTAAAGTGGGCCAGGTTCATAAAATTATCGAATTGCCTTATTAACCAGAAAATATTTACATGTACCTAGATATATTCGCTTTAAAATCGGGGTTGGTTCTTCCTGAACCTAATTGTTAAATACTCGGACGCCAACTTGTTTTTAAATATGGAATAAACAAGTAAACCATTATACAATAAATTTCTACAATAACAAATTTTAGTACACAACCTATATTTAATTATAAACGGAAATATCTTAATGCTAATGTTAGTAACGCTATAACCTAATGAATAAATAATATTTAGAGTGATTAATGGAATCAGAATACCTTATTCTTGGTCACACGGTATATAACGAAACAGCTGCATGCTGGGTCAGCGTTTTGGAAATTGTTGCGTAATATTACTTCAAGGTTGAAATAAATCTGGGTTTGTATGCTTTATAATTCCCAAATGAATAAATCTCACTCTTGATTAATCGTACTAATACCGTAAATTGGATAAACGGTAACGTCTCGAACTTTTAAATAATAGTTTAAAATAACTTACCATACAAATTATAAAGCACTTTTTTTTTAAATATTTAACAGAGCAAAAATGGATGCTCTGTTCTTTCAGTATCGCACAAAAAACGACGCTCCCAAAAGGTCTTTGCGCATGAACATGTATGAAACTGAATGTGCAAACGATATGCGTGGAAGGCTCCACTTTAAATATAGTATATTACGTAATAAGTGTAAAAGGCATATTACACACGAATGGAAAAACTAGGCACGAAGACGCGTAGCGGCGAGTACGTAATTCCATAAGTGCGTAACTGCTTTACAACACGTATTACGCACTATACTTTACCTACGACCATATACAGTGTGCCAAAAAAATCTGGACTACTTTTATTTTTTTATTTTTTTATCGGGTATTGTAAATGATGCTTAAACACGTCGATTTTTTATTTTAGTTGTTGTTTTTTGTTGTTCGTTTCATGTATACAGAGAGATCTAACAACTAGTTATGATAGGGTACTTCATTTCTTCAAATGGGATACCCTGTATATTATTACATGTTTAGATTCTTTTATTTATTTCGAACAATTGTACAAAATTATGGAAGATATATGTCTCAGCTTCAATAATCATATATGATATAATTCGTTCTATTTACTACTACGTTGGTTTAATTAACATTAGAAACATTATAATAAATATCTATGGTGACTGTACAATTATTAAATATTAATATATTCAAACTGTGCGTTTTGTTTACGAAAACTGTGCGAGTTGTTTACCATACGTAATGAGCTATTTACCGAGGCTGTGTCGTGTGTTTTCGCCTTCTTTTTACAGTGGTTGTAGGTAAAGTAAATTATGTTTTATGCAGCTATGATATGCAGCACACATGGCACGAAATGCACGTTAGTTGCCTACAGAGAAGTCGATTATTAACAACACGCTCGAAGGTTGTTACAGCAATTGTAAAATGTATGAGCAACTAATATCTTATTACATAATTTCTTATTATTACTGCATACACACCTAAAATGTTTGTTTACCCTGTCAAGAGCACATCAATAAAACAGTGTAACTTATTTAGAAATAATTTGTTAAAAAGAGGAAAACTTGGTTACCACGACTTCTTTTAAGCATATTTTTTTAAATCAGGATTATTTCTGAACTTCGGAAAGTGTTAACATTTTGTGTGGCGTAGGGGTCTTAATTCTTGCACAGAGCGATTACATGCACCTTATTTTAAAAATATCTGGTGTGAAACAATACACGACCTTCCAACCTACAAAATGGAAATAAAAAGAATTGAAATAATTTTAATAACAATTTTTTTAGGATAATTATACAAGCTCTTTTATAATATTACGAAAATAGGCAACATTGTAAAAACAAAAACAATAATCTATATCAAACAGGCGTTTAAAATCTCAGATAGTGGTTAATAGAAATCTAGATGTTGACTTAAAAAAATTCCACAGCCGCCCGCTTCTATAAAAAATTGATAATACTGCTTAGGCATTTTCAATCATATTTATTTCATTTTTACATTTAATTCGCTTTACATTAAAAAACTTTATTTAGAAAAGTTATGTAAAATCATATTTTCTTTAAAAACTATATCTTACACATTTTCTTATAAAATTTGAACTAACCCCTAAATTCTACCTTATGAATTTTTTTTGCGTTGTATCAGAAAATTGTATAGAACATAATTAATCTATATGATTATTAAGGTCTATACAGGGTGGGTGTGTACTGCGTGGAAGGGGGATTACTCCTTAGCTATTAGATATCAAAACCGATTTTTGTGTGGTAATACATGATCATTGGACCTACATTCTAAAAAGGGAAGCGAAGCTCAAAGAAATGCTTCGCTGGCTACCCGTTTGTACTGTAAACGATACTCAGAGAGAAAACAGTCGCGGAAAGAATCGTTTATGAATGTCGCTGAGAGATTTATAAATTCTGGAAGTGTGTGTTATCCCAAGCGCGCAAAAACAAGCCCAAATGAAGAAACTGAGTTTTAAGTTGAGGCATCTCTTATACAAAATCCGCAAAGTAGTACGAGAGAGCTTAGTACACACCTAGACCAAAATAGAAATACAGTTCGCAGCTTCATTAAAAAAAAAACAAATTGCATCCTTATCATATCGAGCAACATCAAGCTTTAAGTGAAATAGGTCTTCAAAATCGTGAATCTTTCTGCCAATGGGTAACTACTAAAGTCACTGAAGAACCTAAATTTGTTAATAACATTCTATTTGCGGATGAGGCAACTTTTCACAATAATGGCAATATTAATACACATAGCTATCATCACTATTCAGATATTAATTCACACATCTTAAGAATTGTTGATCACCAGCATCGATGATCAGTTAATGTGTGGGATGGTATAATCAATTTTAATGTGGTTGTTCCTTTTTCTTTGATGGGAGTTTTACAGGAGAAAGATATTTACAGTTTTTGGAAAATGATTTACCCGAGCTTTTGGAAAATATCGAGGTAGATAATATTCGTACGATGTGGTTTCAACTGCATGGCGCCCCTCCACACTATGCAATCAACGTTGGGCAATATCTCAATAGAAATTATCCGATGAGGTGGATAGGATGAGGAGGTGTACAACACTGGCCAGCCAGATCACTAGATCTTACGCACCTCGATTTCTTTCTTTGAGGCTACGTTGAAGAAAAGTTTACCAACATCCTCCCACCACAAGGGAAGATATGAAAAATAGAATTAGAACTGCGTTTCAATCCATTTCGCTTCTAATATTGTTGCGGGTGAATCTTTCGTTTACCGAGCGAATTGCAAAGTGTTTAGCTAGGCGTGGTCAGCATTTTGAATGTTTAATTTGAATTTATGGTTTTGTTCGTTTATGTTTACTTGTTCAACTTATTTTTAGGTGTAGAGAATTATTTTATTATTTAGTTATTAACTGAGTTTTCCTATCAGTTAGGGATTTTATTTGCCTTTCACATTTTCTTATTTGCTCTGGATTTTGTTTTATTTGTTCTTCTGTATGTCAATACTTTCAAATAAAGCGTCAATATCTCAAGAAGGGTCAATCTTATGGCTATGAAACCTATTATCAATTAGTATCTACGTTTCACGGGGAATCGAAATGCCAAAAAATATACAGGGATTGCATATGAAAAAATTGAGAAAAATCACATTTCGCGTAAGTTAATCATTCTGTACAGTTTTACATGTTTTCGAAAAATTTCCCAGTTTGTTTGTTAGTAGACTATTATTAACAGTCGGTGGTATAAACAGACTTACAGAATCGTGGTGACAACACTCGCATCGTGGTTCCAAAGTTAACTCTATTTTGGTACTAAAGTGACAATATCTGCAGAATGTTTAGTGATACAGATACAAATTTCCATAATTTTATTCTAAATGTAATAGTGAATCCAAAAGTATGAAAATATACAGGGTGTTCCGTTAAAAAACAGGTTTGGGTTGGCATGTTTTTGTCAATCACCCCGTATATACCTAAATATTTTTAGAATGTGGGTACAATGATCGTGTATTACCACACCAAAATTGGTTTTGATATTTCTAATAGTTAAGGAGAAACCCTCCGTCCACGCAGTAGACACCCACCCTGTGTATTGGTATTGTTATATTTTTGAAATATACAGCTGTTTCAGAAATATTCGATAAAAATGATAAACAGCTCCTCTCCGCCGCTGAATTTCTCTCAAAATCTAATCAGTTCCAGTAGAAACGAAAACAAGCTTAAATACAAGGTACGTAGGTGTTATTGTCCTGGACTTATCGTGGATACTAACATACATCCACACACTGCCACTCAGTCACATAAAAAAACAATTAAAAAAATGAATAAGACCCGAAGGAATCCTAAACTAAGCCACAAGTTGTTGGAAAAGTTACGATCCAGGTTGTGTTACTATCATCACCCATACATTTGGCAACCTTACTACATTTGATTAACACAGACACACTCTTAACCAAACTGTAACAATATTAACCAAAAATAATACTAAACTCGACGAAACAATTGAAATTGAACTAAACCTAAAATGAATAATTAACTGTAAGTAAAAATGTTTACTAATCCTACCTTCCTTATATACAAACTTATTCAAACTTGGAACAATTGTGTTTCAAATCTTTGACATGGAACTGACCAACATTCTTTCCATTCAAACCTTGGAGTTCATAAACGAGAGGAGATATATACTGGACGAAATAGCTTGAATTTCACTAACTGTATTAAATCTTGTAGCATCCCCCAGATGCCCTATCTTGAAAAGTATAATTTTTACTTGCTTGCAAGAATGCAAATTTAAGAACAAAGCAATCGCTAAGTAATTTATCTTGACTTTACTGACAATAATGCTACTATCACTCAAATTAGTTGCCTGCCTTACTTTGGCTTTCCTGGCCATAATTAAAACACTAGAATTTACTTACAGGTCTGATATTTAATTACTCGCAAATCTCAAATCTGAGCAAAACAATCGGCCGTCTAGTGGTAGGTACGTTGTACTATTTAGATTATATAAGCTGGATGAGGTTAAGTTGTACGAGGTTTTTTCTCTGATGACAAGTGAAGCTTGTCCACAACGAATTCCACCACAAAAATTTGACGCCTAGTTTGGAAATGTAATTTATTTTTACACTTATAAGTTCACGTTATTGTATTTTATTCTCTTCCGCATCATTCCTGAGCGGCTGACGATGGCTGGCGTCGCCGCAAGGGCGAAAAAACGGATTCTGGCACCACCCAATGAATATCGATTGTCAGATGTTCCTTGGGGCCACTTCTGGACTGCTCGGTCTTCCAAACAGTCAGATTCAGTGGAGGTGTTCGAGGTCAAAGTCGGCCATTTACAATGTAATTTGTTTCAAACAACAAACTAATTCCTTTATACAAACGGTGTTAATTTTAAAATAGTTTTATTAATTATTACTGGTCTTTATCGTATTTCAAACTCCACGGTACCTACAGTGATCTTATCTCTAAGTGATAAAACTTTTCATAACTTTCCTTTCAAATAAATTTGTATTCAAACTAATTGATAAATATGTATAACGGAGTTTTTATTTTGATATTATGAAACGTATTTTTCCACATTCTGTTCTACGGTGTAAGAACAAAACTAAAAAAAACTACTCTTTACAAAGTGTTGCATCATATGGGGCAGGTAAAGAATGAAACCATTCAAATTAAAATTAACGAGCTTTGCGCAATAGAGGTTCAGCCCGTTAATATACTATTGTGGAAAAGAACCACCAATAAAACCCACTTTATTCATAAACAAGTAATTGCACAAGTACATTAATAAATCAAATAAAAAAAACGACAGGGTTAAATGTGTAACAAAACACCATTAAATAAGGTTAAAGTGCGTACTTGGTATTATAACATTAAGAGAGAAATAAATAAAAGGCAGTTTAGCTACACATGAAAACAATAAAAAAACCCATATAAACACACCCACAATTGTGTCATAAATAAAACAGAATAAAAATCGTAATACCAAACATGTGGCCATTTAAAACCAGTCATGCCGGTCTTTAAGTAAATAAGCACATAATACAATAACGCAAATTACGGTACACATAAAATACAGCAACAGTAAAATTGCACAAGTAATAATAAGGTAAAGGCAAGGACAAAATAAGATAGACAAGGAATTTACACGTACACAATTGTTTAGTGGCTACTAAAACACAAAATTCATACGTAAAATTACAATAAATTACATATAAAGAGAACTTCGCAGGTAAACAATTATACTTAACAAACAGGCACAAAAAAAACTCATTAAACAAAGCCTTACAAGGGTAAGTTGTAAATAGATCATAACATCGTGACCGACATATAAGGTTGAGTACGTTAAAAAATATAGCGCCCCTTTCTGGACCCGGAAGTATGTACACACTCGGCAATTGCCTCTTACAATTAATAACAAGCGGTATCCTGCACCCGTTCGCCAGGCCCACCTCTACGCAAATATAAATATAAACAACAAACAACAATGCTAATTCACCCAAATACCAAAGTGAGGGAGCCCAGTACTGTCTTTTATTTTAGCAGATTTCCGCTCAACGAACCCGCGCGCGAATGACATACCTTTGCAAGGCAATGTGTGACTTTTAATACGTTACATAGGCTTGTAAAATTAATTGCTGCGCGCTTTCATTTACATAAAATTACCTACTTACACTTGAATTCCTTTAATTAATCACAGACACAAATCGTTAACATACGCGGTTTAACTTCAAAAAGGGTGACTGTTAGTTATAGATTAATATTTGAAAAACACATTAAAACTAGCACCCGAAAGAAAGGACAAATTAGCGTTGGCTAATTCAAATGAAAATGCACACGCAGACGAACTGTTTACAATGAAGGTATCTAATTAACCAAATCGATCTGGCTCGATCGACACTAACTATAACTGCCTCCCCCCCCCTTCGATTTCAAAACTAACTATATCCACTGCCGAAAAACTACCCCCGTTTTTCAAAAGTAATAATAAAACAAAAAAACTATTACGTTAGAACGGTTTCGTATAAATTATTGAACATCTTAATTTTAAAAATATGCATTCGCCCGTAACAAGCACTACATTTAGGTCTCAAGTTTCAACGTCCCTTTGGATTCGCGCTGTTCCGCCGTAGTGAATTATTAAATCATATAGAAATTTTTAACAATTCGTCACGCCCGTTTCTGCAAAACACCTGTTTTTCTACCCTAATTTATGTTACCTTTTTTTTTCAACCTTTACACAGATATCAATTAGAAACATTCCCACATTTCTTACATAAAAATACAAAAAATAAATTATTCCGAAAACATTGGCAAATTACGACGTATTATCAAGATATTAAAAATCCTCTAATTATCTTTTCTATCGCGGTAACAATAGCGATTTGATAAAGTTTTATTACAATAATAAAATTTTCGCGGTCCGCTACCTACAAGGTAGATGGTTGACTCAAAGATTAACAAACTAAATCACCTTGTAACGGTATAAACGGGTGGTAGAACGGGATTACAGATAAAATTGGCCTTTTTGCATCGACCAGTCAGCGTATGGGAGTGGGTAAGATGTTGATAAATTTTGCACATCTAGAATAGTAAATCGTACGTAAGTCAAAGTAGGGGATGAAGACGTAATCAGATCGGTTAAGGGCGCCAGAATATTTGGTAGTCAAAATAAGGGACGTCGTGCCAAAATTACGAATACGTAGCGTGTCTAAACATACAAAAAACATACGCCTACCTACCCGCAATCAATCCCAGGTGTCTTCGACAGCAACTCAGCAAACCACCTGAAAGAGGGCTTCAAAATAGCACTACTCGCCTGACAAATAAGTGCGTGTTAATCACTCAATAATGTTACGTTACGTTACTACACATCAGTGTAAATAATTAGGCATAATATAATAATCTTAACAAAACAAAACAAAAAAAAATTACCCTTAATGGATGCACTCTAAATGAATTCATAGTCAACTAGAAGTCAAATAAAACACTGAATATCATTAACGCTATCACTCAATAAAGAAACTGTAACCTCGTTACGTTAAAAGTTAAGCTCCTAAATTACCGGTAAATTTGCAATTTACAGAATTAAAACAAATTTATGGTACCTAAACAAAGCTATAATAAATTAAAAAAAAATAATATAAATGTAAACATACGATAATGCGTATAAAAAAAATAACAAATGCTTAATTGGCGACGGGAGGTCTGGCCAGAATTCTGCGTAACGCCGTTCTAAATTGCTTAACCTAAATATTTCGTGGATTATTAAACCACACTACTTTAGGGTCAATTGCCCTTTAATACAAAAATGAAGAGTGTGAAGGCGGATCGTCAGGATTATGATTACTTACAATAATTAAACCAAAGCAACAACTTAATTTAAAACGGAAACCGATTCCGCTTTCAAACCTTCGTTAACAAAGAAAATAATTTAAGGCACACACGCAAAAGATCTTGAATATACTCAATAAAACACAATGTTATACTACCTTAATGTCTAAGTTAGCACCTCTTCTGTGTTACCACAATCAAAATGAACCCGATGACCAACTACTGCTATTACGGATGCGGAATCTCCCTAGTCTGACACAAGATGATGAGTGATAATGTTGACTATTTCTTTTTTTTTTCAAACGGTTCCTTGATTGAATCTCGGTAAAGTGTTACTGCATTAATTAAAAACTTCTTTTAAAATAATGAATTGTGCGCTCAACTTGCTCGATAACTTTTATCTTTTAAATAGTTTTCTTTACACTACCAATCCCAAAAGGTTATTAACTTTATTTATATAAATCTAGTTTTAATATTCTGCGAAAGTTGCTTTGTACTTCAACACGCCCTGCACGGCAATTAAGTGGCACTCCAAGAACGTTAATTTAATAAGTCCGCAACAGCGACATAAACCAACGAGCTCACAGAAGCACTAAAATAACACGACGGTGATCCCCAGGTAACTTGATTACGTACAATCGAAATCGGCACTAGGTCTTGTCCTTTTTCACTTAAAATCCCTTCACAGGTTTTCTTCAAAAAGTAGGTAACTACCCTCACAACACGAAAGTTCGTTCGTTAAACACCAAAAGGTCCATTCATCCATACAGCTCAACTCGACAGCAAAAATTTCACAGTAAATCGCTAGAAAATCGTGATCCTATCACAACCTTGCTGTACAAAATTTTATATCTTTAACTGCTCTACATACTTCATTTAATTCATTAATGGACCTGAATTTTTTTATACCAATATGAGATGCAACATATGGGTTTAAATTTCTTTGAATTTGTGACACAATTTCTGTTTCTAACAAAAGATCATGCATAATCGAAAGGTAAAAAATCTCTTTTAAATAACTGTACTAAATGTGACCAAGTATTAACTGTATGTTTTGTATTTCTAAACCACTGTACATCTGAAACGAATTTCACTTGGCTTGAATTCGTATCATCATTAAATGGACAACAATATATTCGTCTTTTTAAATGTTTTAAACGCGATTTAAATCTTAAACAATCGTTAACTGTAGAGTGTAAATCATTATTTCTTAAAGCTTTAAAAATTCCTTCAAAATGTAACAAACTTTTTACGTGTATAATAAAATTTACGTATATGTAGGCAATTAACGTGCATTTCGTGCAGCGTGTGTTGCATATCTAGTTGCATAAAAACATACAATTTAATTACTTTAAATAGAGCTCGTAGGCATATCGTTCGAGTTTCAGGCATGATCATGCGTCGGTTTTGGTTGTCGGTTGGAGTTAAAAAGATGGATGTAAGCATCCATTTTTGCTGTTAAATATTTTTTATTGAAAGTGTCATATAATTGTATGGTAAGTTGTAAAAAACCCATTATATTTAAGTTTGAGACGTTTGCTTTTTTCAGGCACTTTTTATTTTATTTTTACTTTCACGTTTACGATTTATTTTTTACTTTAACTTCATTGATTACAATTAATCAAGAGTGAGATAATCACCTGCGTTAATGGGAAGTGGAATTCTAAAACACTTTAATCTTGCAAATTTAGTCATTTAGGAATTATAAAGCATATAAATCCAGATTTATTTCAACTTGAAGTAATATTACGCAACAATTTTTAAAACTTGTTTATTCCATATTTAAAAACAAGTTGGCGTCCGAGTATTTAATAACTATTTTCAGGAAGAAGCAACCCCGATTTTAAAGCAAACATATCTCGGTACATGTAAATATTTTCTGGTTAATAAGGCAATTCGATAATTATATGAAACTGGCCCACTTTAATCTACGACTGAGCAAAAGATACAAAACCTTCTAGTTATTACCCAAACTGTTAAGTAGCTAAAATTTGTACCCATGGGTGTAGAAGTAGACTTATAGAACAATACTCAAAACACACCACATTCCAAAATGAGCGATCTTGCTTAGTTAATGTGTCAATAACTGAGACGATTAGGACAGATTTTCGATCATCAACATTAGAACTTTCTAGCTTGTACAATTCATTGGACCTAGCTCAATTAAATCTATGACTGAGCAAAAGGCACCAAATCTTCTAGTTATTACCCAAACTGTTAAGTAGCTAAAATTTGTAGCCATGGATGTAGAAGTGTAAGTATGGATTTGTACAGATTAAAACGTTATTTACAAAAGTCTTTTGAATTTCTGCAATTTCTAAATTTAAATACCAAGGCATAATAAATTTTTTAACAAGGTAAATCTTTTTCTGTTAAACGAGGTTTAATTCCTTTCCACGAGAAAGTAAATCTGAAACAACTTCATACTTCTTTAAATGTTGAGCATTTATTTTTAATTATAGGTACGTAAAATTCACAAAAATACAATAACAAACACGTGATAAATGTAAACATAAGATATAAAACACGACTTTCACAAATATAAATTCTGTAAATGAAAACATACAATACACAACATCAAAATTCAATATAAAAATATATACTGTAAATGTAAAGGTACTTTGCCAGAAATATACACTGTAAATGTAATGCAAATACTGACTATAACTACATCAGAGCCCCACGTTCGTGAAGCCAACTTATAACAAATAAAAAATTATGCTCGATTGATTGTTATATTACAAAAGGTAAATTGCACCACGGTCTAGCTCAGTAAGGTACAAACTCATGAAACTTACGGTAATTGACAACTCATTGATTTTCAGATGTGATATACAATACCACTATATAAGCTTATCATCTACTTTACTTAAGATTCAAAATATGCAATATGATCAACACAGTATTCAATCATAAAACGTACTGCCCTATTTCAATACATATTACCGTATGATATGTTATGAACTCAAATGTTTCTATCTTAGAACAGAAATCAGCTGTCCCTTATAACCATATCAACACAAAACTACACTGATCTGTTATTTACTTAAACTGGACTTAAGTACAAAATAAAGATATTAATCTCGTCTTAAACAGAACTGTAGCTTGAGAATTTTCATTTCCATTCACAAGACAAACATACGACAATGCAAAGGTAATTTCTATTTGTGTTTAAGGTATAAATAAACAAACTGTACCATATATTAACGTAAGGTAACTTTTATAAAACGTTCCACCTACAGTAATGGAAATTTAGATTACACAACTAACGCAGATGCGAACGACTTAAGCGGCAGACATTGACGACGAATGCACAATATATATAACAGCATGTGCGATTTATGATAAACAGAGGTATCTCCATTTATATTCGTGAAGATGACATGCATTATCACGCGCCATTTTATACATTTTCCGTGACACTTTTTGCAACGGTATGAAATTATTACCATATTGGGGACCTTCCCAATTCCAGGGCCTTGCCACTGCCAAGGGATTACCCGATTAAATATAATATTTACAAAAATGTAATTAGAAGCCTTACCTACTTTACAAAAGGGAAGCAACACTTAAAGAAGATACCATACTGAACTGGGCGGCACAAGAACCGGAAAATGCGTAAGCGTATTCAATTCACGTTGGGCATAGAACAACAAAAATTGATGTCTCACATATACACAGGGACGTTCGTAATTACGTACACTAAAGAGAAAATATTGACATATACTAAAATTTAATTATTGAAAGAAAAAATATACCAACGCAATGTAAATGTATTTAGCAATAATAATACAAATTCAAAACTTCAATTAAGGTAACGATAGACAAGAATTGGCACGTTACAACACACACCACGCACACACGCACACGCACACGCACACTCACACGCACACCCACACGCACACGCACACGCACACGCACACGCACACGCACACGCACACGCACACGCATCGCATGCGCACACGCACACGCACACGCACACGCACACGCACACGCACACATCGCACACGCACACGCACCACGCACACACAGCACACTCACACGACACGACACGCACACGCACACGCACACGCACTCGCACACGCACACGCACACGCACACTCACATGCACACTCACACGCATACGCACACGCACACGCACACGTACACGCACACGCACACGCACACGCACACGCACACGCACACGCACACGCACGTGTGTTAATTCTTTAAGAATTTTGTGTAGATATAAACTAGTCGAGGTTTTGAAATAATTGTGCTCCTGAACAGGCTAAGTTGGGTCTAACATGGTAAAGCACTCATAAACACTCAGTAGAATGCATAGTGGGATTTTGAATTGCAAAGAGATGTGTGTGAACTGCCACCTCAAATTTTTCGTGTCATAGCTGAGAGGAAAACAGGAACTAGGTAGATTACTCTAGAGTTTAGAAGCCGAGTAGAATAGGGTTGATTGTCCCGTTTGGTACCATAAGTGGAGATTTATACTGCACAGTGATAATGTGAATGATGATTTGAAAGCTTGACAAAGCTGACCCGCAATTCATCAGCACAATAGCCATTGTAATACTGATTGTACAACGAAAGAATTGAAACGATTCTTTTATGCCCAAAAGACTGTATGTCCGAAGCCAAGGATGGGCCACTTTTAAGATTATAATATAGATTTGAAGATATAGTTATTCCCAACATAGTAATGTCTGAGAACTTAAGATCCGGCCCATTCATACTTACAAAAACGAATGATCGATCTTTTTTGGCGGTAACACGGCAACACTGGGTTTTGTTAGCATTAAATTTAACTAGATTACGGCTTTCCCATTCAAGAAGTAGACTGAGAGGAACTACAATGAAGAGTGCTGTGGTCAGAAAAGCAATGGATGGGGTTAGTTGTTGAAGAAATAAAATCATTTATGTAGAGCAGAAAAAGTGTAGGAGGTATCACTGATGCTTGTAGCACACCCACGTTAATTCCAACTTCTATTGAAAAGAAGCCATGAACGACACGTATTCGTCTTTCATCAAGGAAACTGAAAACCCAATTGATGAGCGTATCAATTGGCTCAAACGATGTAAATTTGGCAAGAAAACACTTATGTCAAACTTGGTAAAATATTTTTTAAATATCTAAAGCGACTGCATCTGTTTCGCCTCATTGTTCTAATATATTATTTCAAACTTAGGTTACATATGAAAGATCACCTGTTAAACGACTCTACCTCAAATCCTATTGGTGGTCACCATAGATGGGGTAGTTGCTGATTTATGGCTTTTTCCATGACTTTAAATAAAATGGAAGTGATGGCAATTGGTCGGTAGTTAGAGCGATCGGTCTTGTGGCCTATTCTGGGAGTAGGTATTAATTTGACAGCATCTCGCATCATTGTTATCTGTCGAATTGTGTGAAAAAATTAATCATGAATCAGTATTCCAATGCCGATAGGGCTGATATGCATTTCATTTATGGACTGGCTGATGGCAATTCCCCAGAATCTCGGCGCCTGTACGATGAATGATATCCTAACCGTAATGTTCTTGATATAATACTTCTCGAAAATATTCATCGACTTCTGCGTGAAACAGGCAAATTGAATCGAAATAAAGGATCAGGGAGTCCAACGACAAGACGAACGCCAGAGCTAGAAGAGAGTGCGCTGAATAGGATTGAGGAAAATCCACGAACCTCTACCATAAGAGTTGCAGATGCTTTACAAGTGAGTAATGAAACTCTTTGGCACATTTTTAGAGAAAATTTGTTGTACCCATATAGCATCCAACGTGTTCAAGAACTTATTCCTACTGATTTTCCACTTCGTGTTGCATTCTGCCAATGGATTTTGCATAAATCAATTGACATCCCTCTATTATTATGTTTTTCTCGAAATGCTACAAGAAATTTTTATAACAACCATATGATGAACATCCACACGAGATATGTCGACTTCGCTTCCAGCATCAATTCTCGTTGAACGTTTGAGTTGCAATTGTAGATGACTGCCTGATTGCTCCAGTATTTCTTCCAGGAAAGCTGACCGTAGATGTATATCGTAACTTTTTGTAAAATACATTTCCTGACTTTCTTGAAGATGTACCATTAGCAATACGACACAGAATGTGGTTTATGCATGATGGTGCACCACCGCATTTTAGTAGGGTGGCCCGAAAGTTTTTAATAGCAACACACAGAAATCGCTGGATTGGCCGAGGTGGACCTAATTTATAGGCTGCACGATCGCTGGACCTAAACCCGTTGAGTTTTTTTTTCCTATGGCGCCATCTCAAGTGGTTGGTGTACTCCTGTTCAAAGTGAGGAGGATTTAAGAAATCGCATCATCGCTGGATGTAATACAATATTAAAC
The DNA here is from genome assembly GCA_036346205.1 of Vesta saturnalis. Lineage (NCBI taxonomy): Eukaryota > Metazoa > Arthropoda > Insecta > Coleoptera > Lampyridae > Vesta > Vesta saturnalis. The sequence goes on from JARFJB010001954.1 coordinate 2,992,102, forward strand.
GACCCTGGTATTTTTGAGTGAGTTCAGCAATTGATAAGACAAAGATTGGACCCCTGCATTTGAGCTGGAGGTGGTCACTTTGAACAGTTTTTGTAATGTTTGGAAATAAAACACTGGTCATTCCTGCAAATATTTAATTTTTTTTTTGTGAACTAGTAACAGTACTTACGATAATTTAAATGTTATCACTATTACTCTATGTAATTTATTTGCTTGTATGCGCTGTAACTAGTTCACCAATATTTTACAATTAATTGTAATTTATTTAACTCCCACGATTGTTGCACATATTCTCATATGGAGAAGTCCGTAGGAGTGAGATCCATAGAACGTGGAGGTCAGTTTATAGGTCCATTGTTACCAATCTAATAATTCGGCTATAAACTGTTTAGAGAAAGG